>CM038678.1:593538084-593868549 GCA_021605205.1 Aegilops longissima | reverse complement strand
TGCATCAATAGATAACCTTTTCCTCTGTATGAATCTATATTATTCCATTCCAATTTCTTCCCGAAACTTCCCAAGAAAAATCCCGAATGGGAGCAGTTAGTTGTAGCGCGCTTTCCCTCCTTCTCTCATTTTGGAAAGATTTGGCAGTATTTTCTTATGATGACCTGGTCGAGAGAGTACAAAACATTGGTGTAAAAGATTGAGCTGGATGGTTATAGTAAGGGGCGAACCAAGTGCTTGCGCAAAGAAGCGAATCAATCAGAATGGGGCCAACCTTGACCCCTGTTATTTTTGGGTCATATCTAGTATTCAGAGTTTGCCTCGATATGGTATCGCTCGCATAGCCCGCACCAAAACAGTGCTTTCCCCTAGATGTCCAGTCAATTGCTGTGCCTCAACGCATTTCGGGGAGAACCAGCTAGCTCTGGGTCGTAACAAATTAGTTGATAGTGATAGGATCCCTTTTTGGCGTCCCCATGTCCCCCCTGTGGTGTGGCGGCATGGGGATGTCAAAAGGAACGGGATGGAGTTTTCTCGCTTTTGAAAGTGCAGCCTCCCTTTGGGAGGCCAGCACAGGCTATTAGCTCGATGGTAGAGCGCCCGATAATTGTGTCACAGTGCGGGCTGTGAGGGCTCTCACCACATGGATAGTTCAATGTGCTCATCAGCGACCAAGATGTGGATCATCCAAGGCACATTAGCATCGCTACTCCTCCTGTTTGAATCGAGTTTGGAACCAAACAAACTTCTCCTCGGGAGGATAGATGGGGCGATTCTGTGAGATCCCATGTAGATCTAACTTTCTATTCACTCGTGGGATCCGGGCGGTCCGGGGAGGCACCACGGCTCCTCTCTTCTCGAGAAGGATACTCACATCTGCAAAAGGCTGAGATTGAGAATTGAGGAATTGCTGAAGAATTCACTGATACAATCCTCTACTATCCCCTTTGCTTCACCTGTGCTTGCGGAATCAGCTACATGCTAAGATGAGCAAGTGTGAGTTTTGACTTTCAAAGGCGGAATATTAGGGGTAAAATGGAAAATAAGGTGGTAGATGCATTTAATAGGAGAAAGGTCGGAACATCTGTCCAGCTGGTCCAAGGGCGGTTCGCTTGAGTTGCTCAACCGTCCCTTTGCCCGGTGCTCATGATGCGCTACGGAACCTCCACCATGGCATAGGAGCCTACTCAGCGTCAGCGGGATGAATCAAGTATTCAGGTGGCAGAGTTTTTAGCTACATAAGCGCTCAAATTCCTGAATACTTATTGCCCAAAAAATATGATCAACCCTAGGTACATTTATAAATAAAATATACAATCATACCAACCAAGATCACGATTAACCCATAGGACAAAACGGATCTACTCAAACATCATAGGATAACCATAGATCATTGGGAAATAATATATGGAGTTGAGCACCATGTTTAAGTAGAGATTATAGCGGGGAGAAGAGGTGTTACACCGCTGCATAGAGGGGGAGAGAGTTGGTGTTGACGTTAGCAAGATTGTTGATGTAGATTGCCGTCCCGATCGTTGCCCCAGCGGCACTCCGGCACCACCGGAAGCGAGGGGGAGAGAGCCCCCCTCCTTCTTCATCTTCCTTGGCCTCCCCCCTAGATGGGAGGAGAGTTCTCCCTCTGGTCCTTGGTTTCCATGGCGTCGGAGGGGTGGGAGCCCCTCCGAGATTGGATCTCCCTCTCTCTTCTCTTCTGTTTCGTGTTCCCCAGATCTGACCGAAAACCGTTTCTTATATTCCGGGAGATCCGTAACTCCGATTGCGCTGAGCTTTGAACACGAATTTTTTCCGGATATAAGCTTCCTTGCGTTCAAAGTAGAGCTCCAATCGGCGTTCGAGGTGGGAACAACCCACCATCGTGCGCCAGGGGCCTGCGCGCCCTGGTGTCTTGTGGGCTGTGTGGGCCTCCGTTTGCGGTGATTCCAACTCCCAAAAATCACATATATTCCAAAATAGTCTCGGTGAAATTTTATTGCATTTGGAATTCGTTTGATATGGATACTCTGCGATACAAAAAACATGCAGAAAATAGGAATTGGCATTGGGCACTGGATCAATAGGTTAGTCCAGTAGATCATATAAAAAGTTGCCAAAAGTATGTAAAAGTTGCATAATATTGGCATGAAACAGTAAAAAATTATAGATACAATGGAGACATATCATTCACTCTCGGGGCTGAGGGTATGTACCAGTAGCTATGTGTTTGATCTCTCTCTCTCTCTCTCTCTCTCTCTCTCTCTCGTGTTCTTTGATTTGGCACAATCTTGATGTACCACGAGCTTTTGGATCTTATGGTGTTCTTCCATCTCTACCTTCTTGTGATGAATTGAGTTTTACCTTTGAGGTTTCAGTATTGTCAGATTGAATACTATTATGGATTTGAGAACACTTGATGTATGTCTTGCGTGGGATACCCGTGGTGACAATGGAGTGTTCTATTGATTCACTTGAAGTATGTTTTGGCACTCAACTCGCGGATTCCCGAGGTGACATTGTGGTAATCTATGCATAGGGGTTGATGCACGTTTTCGTCCTTGTTTCTCCGGTAGGAATCTTGGGGCACTCTTTGAGGTTCTTTGTGTTGGATTGAATATTATGAATCTGAAGTTGTTTGATGCATATCGTATAATTGACCCATGGATACTTGTGGTGACAATGGAGTATCTAGGTGACATTAGGGTTTGATTGATGTGTTTCATATAGTGTTATTTTACTACAAACTCTAGGGCTGTTTGTGACACTTATAGGAATAGCTCAATGGATTGATCGGAAAGAATAACTTTGAGGTGGTTTCGTACCCTACAAGCAATTTCATCTTATGTTCTCTGGGATAGGAACTTTGGAGTGACTTTTGTCGCACGTTGAGGGATTGCCATATGATTTAATTATGTTATCATTGTTGAAAGAACTTGAACTAGTGAAAGTATGAACCCTAGGCCTTGTTTCCAAGCATTGCAATACCATTTTCACTCACTTTTGTTACTAGTTACCTTGCTGTTTTTATATTTTCATATTACAAAAAACCTTATCTACTATCCATACTATACTTGTATCACCATCTCTTTGCCGAACTAGTGCACATATACAATTTACCATTGTATTGGGTGTGTTGGGGACACAAGAGACTCTTTGTTATTTGGTTGCAGGGTTGTTTGAGAAAGACCCTCTTCATCCTACGCCTCCCACAGATTGATAAGCCTTAGGTCATCCACTTGAGGGAAATTTGCTACTGTCCTACAGAACTCTGCGCTTGGAGTCCCAACACGAGTCTACAAGAAGAAGGTTGCGTAGTAGCATCAAGCTCTTTTCTGGCGCCGTTGCCGGGGAGGTGAGTGCTTGAAGGTATATCTTTAGATCTTGCAATTGAATATTTTAGTTTCTTGTTTTACCACTAGTTTAGTATATAGAAGAAAACTACAAAAAAATGGAATTGAGGTTGCCTCATATGCTTCATCTTCTTAATGTCTTTCGTGAAAATGATGGTTCAGAAAATTATGCCAAAGTGTTAGAAGAAGTCAATAAAACGTTTGGCACTAAATCTTTGAATGATGAGCATGATTGCAATGTTGTTAGTATTAATTCTTTGAATTTCCATGATGCTAATGATATGCAAAGCCACAAGCTTGGGGATGCTATGTTTGATGAAGATGATATTGTTTGTCCTCCAAGTTTTGATGAGCAAATTTATTATGATGATTGCATGCCTCCTATTTACAGTGATTATGTTGATGAAAGCGGGTTTGGAAGAGTGTCAATTCTAGGTAATGACCCCACTATTTTTGAGGGTGTTGAGTCTTATAATATTTATGAAAGTGGATTTGGAGAGGTCATGACTTTATTTAGTGATGAATCCACTATTTCAGAAGAGGTTCCAATTGATTATGAGAACAAAGTTGCTATCTATGATGATTATTGTGATGACATGTATGCTATAGAGAATAATTATAACTATGAAACTTGTCATAGTGATTTTAATTTTTAATTGGATTATGCCTCACATGATAGTTATTTTGTTGAATTTGCTCCCACTACTATTCATGAGAATAAATTTGCTTATGTGGAGAGTAACAAAAATTCTATGCTCATGTATCATGAAAAGAATGGTTTATGTGATAGCTATATTGTTGAATTCATTCATGATGCTATTGAAAATTATTATGAGGGAGGAATATATGCTTGTAGGAATTTCAATAATATCAATTTTCCTCTCTTTATGTTGAAAATCTTGAAGTTTTGCTTGTTTTGCATTCCTATGGTAGTTGATTCTTGTTCCCATAAATTTTTTGCTCGCACAACTAAAGGAAATATGCCCTAGAGGCAATAATAAAGTTGTTATTTTATATTTCCGTATATCATGATAAATGTTTATTATACATGCTAGAATTGTATTAACCGGAAACTTGATACATGTGTGGGTACATAGACAAAACATAGTGTCCCTAGTAAGCCTCTACTAGACTAGCTCGTTAATCAAAGATGGTTACGTTTCCTAACCATAGACATGTGTTGTCATTTGATGAACGGGATCACATCATTAGGAGAATGATGTGATGGACAAGACCCATCCGTTAGCTTAGCATGTTGATCATTCAGTTTTATTGCTATTGCTTTCTTCATGTCAAATACATATTCTTCGACTATGAGATTATGCAACTCCCGGATACCGGAGGAAAACCTTATGTGCTATCAAACACCACAACGTAACTGGGTGATTATAAAGATGCTCTACAAGTATCTCCGAAGGTGTTCGTTGGGTTGGCATAGATCGAGATTAGGATTTGTCACTCTGAGTATCGGGGAGGTATCTCTCGGCCCTCTCGGTAATGCACATCATAATAAGCCTTGCAAGCAATGTGACTAATGAGTTAGTTGCGGGATGATGCATTACAGAATGAGTAAAGAGACTTGCCGGTAACGATATTGAACTAGGTATGAAGATACCGAGCTATTGGTTATTGACCGGGGAGGTGTCTCGGTCTTGTCTACATAGTTCTCGAACCCGTAGGGTCCGCACGCTTAACGTTTGATAACGATTTTGTATTATATGAGTTATGTGATTTGGTGACCGAATGTTGTTCGGAGTCTTGGATGAGATCACGGACATGATGATGAGTCTCGAAATGGTCGAAAGGTAAAGATTGATATATTGGATAATAGTATTCGGACACCGGAAGTGTTCCGGAGGGTACCGAGTACATATCGGGTCACCAGAAGGGGTTCCGGGCACCCACGGCAAAATATATGGGCCTTATGGGCCAAGAGGGGAAACACACCAGCCACGAAGGGGCTGGTGCGCCCCACATATGGGCTGGACAAATTGGAGTAGAAAAGGGGAAGGAGGAAAGGAAAAAAGGGAATAGGATTCCCCCTTCCCCCTCATCCCTTCCTACTCCGAATAGGAATAGGAAAGGGGGAGGCCGAATTTGGGAGGACCCCAAGTAGGATTCCTCCTACTTGGGGCGCCCCCTTGGCTGCCTCCCCTCCCCTCCAACCTATATATATGAGGGGGGGGGGGGCACCGCTAGAACATACAACAAACATTGTTAGCCGTGTGCGGCACCCCCCTCCACAGTTTACGCCTCCGGTCATATTCACGTAGTGCTTAGGCGAAGCCCTACGTAGATCACCTCACCATCACCGTCACCACGCCGTCGTGATGACGGAACTCTCCCTCAACACTTTGCTGGATCAAGAGTTCGAGGGACGTCATCGAGCTGAACGTGTGTAGAACTCGGAGGTGCCGTACGTTTGGTGCTTGATCGGTCGGAACGAGAAGAAGTTCGACCACATCAACCGCATTGTCAAACGCTTCCGCTTTCGGTCTACGAGGGTACATGGACACACTCCCCCCTCTCGTTTCTATGCATCTCCTAGATAAATCTTGCGTGAGCGTAGGAATTTTTTTGAAATTGCATGCTACGTTCCCCAACAGTGGCATCCGAGCTAGGTCTATGCGTAGATGATATGCACGAGTAGAACACAAAGAGTTGTGGGCAGTGATAGTCATACTTCTTACCACCAACGTCTTATTTTGATTCGGCAGTATATATAGTTGGATGAAGCGGCCCGGACCAACCTTACATGACCATGTTCATGAGACCGGTTCCACCGACAGACTTGCAACTTGTTTTGCATAAAGATGGCTGGCGGGTGTCTGTTTCTCCAACTTTAGTCGAATCGGATTTGACTACAGCCGGTCCTTGTTAAAGGTTACAACAGCAAACTTGATTAATCACCGTCGTGGTATTGATGCATAGGTAAGAACGGTTCTTACTAGAAGCCCGTAGCAGCCACGTAAAACTTGCAACAACAAAGTAGAAGACGTCTAACTTGTTTTTGCAGGGCATGTTGTGATGTGATATGGTCAAGAAATGATGTGATATACGTTATTGTATGGGATAATCATGTTTTGTAAAAGTTATCGGCAACTCGCAGGAGCCTTATGGTTGTCGCTTTATTGTATGAAATGCAAACGCCATGTAATTGCTTTACTTTATCACTATACGTTAGCGATAGTTGTAGAAGCAATAGTTAGTGAGATGACCATGACGCTATGATGGAGATCAAAGTGTCAAGCCGGTGACGACGGAGATCATGACAGTGCTTTGGAGATGGAGATCAAAGGCACAAGATGATGATGGACATATCATGTCACATATTTTGATTGCATGTGATGTTTATCTTTTATGCATCTTATTTTGCTTAGTACGGCGGTAGCATTATAAGATGATCCCTCACTAAAATTTCAAGGTATAAGTGTTCTCCCTGAGTATGCACCGTTGCGACAGTTCATCGTGCCGAGACACCACCTGATGATCGGGTGTGATAAGCTCTATTCACATACAACCGGTGCAAGACAGTTTTGCACATGCGAAATACTCGAGTTAAACTTGATGAGCCTATCATGTACAGATATGGCCTCGGAACACTGGAGACCGAAAGGTCGAACGTGAATTATATAGTATATATGATCAACATAGAGATGTTCACCGTTGAAAACTACTCCATCTCACGTGATGATCGGACACGGTTAGTTGATATGGATCACGTGATCATTTAGATGACTTGAGGTATGTCTATCTAAGTGGGAGTTCTTAAGTAATTTGATTAATTGAACTTAATTTATCATGAACTTAGTCCTGACAGTATTTGCATATCTATGTTGTAGATCAATAGCTTGCGATGTAGCTCCCAGTTTATTATTTATATGTTCCTAGAGAAAAATAAGTTGAAAGATGATAGTAGCAATGAAGTGGACTGGGTCTGTGATTTGAGGATTATCCTCATTGTTGCACAGAAGAATTATGTCCTTGATGCACCGCTAGGTGTCAGACCTATTGCAGGAGCAAATGCAAATGTTATGAACGTCTGGCAAGCTCGGTATGATGACTACTTAATAGTTTAGTGCACCATGCTTTATGGCTTAGAACCAGGACTTCAAAAATGTTTTGAACACCACAGAACATATGAGATGTTCCAAGAGCTGAAATTGGTATTTCAGACTCATGCCCGTGTCGAGAGGTATGAGACCTCTGACAAGTACTTTGCCTACAAGATGGAGGAGAATAGCTCAACCAGTGAGCATGTGCTCAGAATGTCTGAGTACTACAATCACTTGAATCAAGTGGGAGTTAATCTTCCAGATAAGATGGTGATTGAAAGAGTTCTCTAGTCACTATCACCAAGTTACTGGAACTTCTTGATGAACTATAGAAAGCAAGGGATGACGAAAACAATTCCCGAGCTCTTCGCGATGCTAAAATCGGCGAATGTAGAAATCAAGAAAGAGCATCAAGTGTTGATGTTAACAAGACCACTAGTTTCAAGAAAAGGGGCAAAGGAAAAGAAAGGGAACTTCAAGAAAGAATGTCAAGAAAGTTGCCACTCCCGTGAAGAAACCCAAAGCTAGACCTAAGCCTGAAACTGAGTGCTTCTACTGCAAAGGGAATGGTCACTGGAAGCAGAACTACCCCAAATATTTGGCAGATAAGAAGGATGACAAAGTGAACAAAGGTATATTTGATATACATGTTATTGATTTGTACCTTACTAATGCTCATAGTAGTGCATGGGTATTTGATACCGGTTCGGTTGCTCATATTTGTAACTCAAAACAGGGACTACAGATCAAACTAAGATTTGCTAAGGACGAGGTGACGATGCGCGTTGGGAATGGTTCCAAGGTCGATGTGATCGCTGTCGGCACGCTACCTCTACATCTACCTCCAGGATTAGTTTTAGACCTAAATAATTTTTATTTGGTGCCAGCATTGAGCATGAACATTATATCTGGATCTTGTTTAATGCGAGACAGTTATTCATTTAAATCAGAGAATAATGGTTGTTCTATTTATATGAGTAATATTTTTTATGGTCATGCACCCTTGAAGAGTGGTCTATTTTGTTGAATCTCGATCATGGTGGTACACATATTCATAATATTGATGCCAAAAGATGCAAAGTTGATAATGATAGTGCAACATATTTGTGGTACTGCCGTTTAGGTCATATTGGTGTAAAGCGCATGAAGAAACTCCATGCGGATGGACTTTTGGAATCACTTGACTATGAATCATTTGATGCTTGCGAACCATGCCTCATGGGCAAGATGACTAAGACTCCGTTCTCCGGAACAATGGAGTGAGCTACTGACTTATTGGAAATAATACATACCGATGTATGCGGTCCAATGAGTGTTGAGGCTCGCGGCGGGTATCTTTAGTTTTTGACCTTCACAGATGATTTAAGAAGATATGGGTATATCTACTTAATGAAACACAAGTCTCAAACATCTGAAAAGTTCAAAGAATTTCAGAGTGAAGTGGAGAATCATCATAACAAGAAAATAAAGTTTCTACGATCTGATCGCGGAGGTGAATATTTGAGTTACGAGTTTGGACTTCATTTAAAACAATGTGGAATAGTTTCAAAACTCACGCCACCTGGAACACCACAACGTAATGGTGTGTCCAAACGTCATAACCATACTTTATTAGATATGGTGCGATCTATGATGTCTCTTACCGATTTACCACTATCATTTTGGGGTTATGCATTAGAGACAGCTGCATTCACTTTAAATAGGGCATCGTCTAAATCCGTTGAGACGACACCATATGAACTGTGGTTTTGCAAGAAACTTAAGCTGTCATTCCTTAAAATTTGGGGTTGCGATGCTTATGTGAACTTCAGCCTGATAAGCCCGAACCCAAATCGGAGAATTGCGTCTTCATAGGATACCCAAAAGAGACTGTTGGGTACACCTTCTATCATAGAACCGAAGGCAAGATCTTTGTTGCTAAGAATGGATCCTTTCTAGAGAAGGATTTTCTCTCGAAAGAAGTGAGTGGGAGGAAAGTAGAACTCGATGAGGTAATTGTACCATCTCTCGAATTGGAAAATATCTCATCACAGAAAACCGTTCCTGTGATGCCTACACCAACTAGAGAAGAAGCTGATGATGATGATCATGAAACTTCAGATCAAGTTACTGCCTGATACGTCTCCAACGTATCTATAATTTTTGATTGCTCCATGCTATATTATCTACTGTTTTGGACAATATTGGGCTTTATTTTCCACTTTCATATTACTTTTGGAACTAACCTATTAACCGGAGGCCCAGCCTAGAATTGTTGTTTTTTTCCTATTTCAGAGTTTTGAAGAAACGGAATATCAAACGGAGTCCAAACGGAATGAAACCTTCGGGAACGTGATTTTCTCACCGGACGTGATCCAGGAGACTTGGACCCTAAGTCAAGGAAGCTTCGAGGAGGGCACGAGGTAGGGGCGCGCGCCTACCCCCAGGGCGCGCAGTCCACCCTCGTGGGCTCCACGTTGCTCCACCGACGTACTTCTTCCTCCTATATATACCTACGCACTTCAAACGATCGACACGGAGCCAAAACCTAATTCCACCGCAACCTTCTGTATCCACGAGATCCCATCTTGGGGCCTGTTCCGAGTTCACGGAGAGGGCATCCACCACGGAGGGCTTCTACATCATCACCATAGCCCCTCCGATGAAGTGTGAGTAGTTTACCTCAGACCTTCGGGTCCATAGTTAGTAGCTAGATGACTTCTTCTCTCTTTTTGGATCTCAATACAAGTTCTCCCCCTCTCTCGTGGAGATCTATTCGATGTAATCTTATTTTTGCGGTGTGTTTATTGAGAACGATGAATTGTGGGTTTATGATCAAGATTATCTATGAACAATATTTGAATCTTCTCTGAATTCTTTTATGTATGATTGGTTATCTTTGCAAGTCTCTTCGAATTATCAGTTTGGTTTGGCCTACTAGATTGGTTTTTCTTGCAATGGGAGAAGTGCTTAGCTTTGGGTTCAATCTTGCGTGTCCTTTCCCAAAGGATGAGGGGCAGAAAGGCACGTATTGTATTGTTGCCATCGAGGATAAAAAGATGGGGTTTTTATCATATTGCATGAATTTATCCCTCTACATCATGTCATCTTGCTTAAGGCGTTACTCTGTTTTCTTGAACTTAATACTCTAGAAGCATGCTGGATAGCGGTCGATGAGTGGAGTAATAGTAGTAGATGCAGGCAGGAGTCGATCTACTTGTCTCGGACGTGATGCCTATATACATGATCATACCTAGATATTCTCATAACTATGCTCAATTCTGTCAATTGCTCAACAGTAATTTGTTCACCCACCGTAGAATACTTATGCTCTTGAGAGAAGTCACTAGTGAAACCTATGGCCCCCGGGTCTATCTTCATCATATTAATCTTCCATCACTTTATCATTGCCTTTGCTTTTTGACCTTGCTTTTATTTTTATCTTGCATCTTTATCACAAAAATACCAAAAATATTATCTATCATCTCTATCAGATCTCACTCTCGTAAGTGACCGTGAAGGGATTGACAACCCCTAATCGCGTTGGTTGCGAGGAGTTATTTGCTTTGTGTAGGTACGAGGAACTCGCGCGTAGCCTCCTACTGGATTGATACCTTGGTTCTCAAAAACTGAGGGAAATACTTACGCTACTTTGCTGCATCATCCTTTCCTCTTCAAGGAAATCCAACGCAGTGCTCAAGAGGTAGCAAGAAGAATTTCTGCGCCGCTGTCGGGAGGTCTCACGCAAAAGTCAACATACCAAGTACCCATCACAATCCCTTATCTCCGCATTACATTATTTGCCATTTGCCTCTCGCCTCCCCCACTTCACCCTTGCCGCTTTATTCGCCTCTCTTTCCGCTTGCCTCTTTTCCGCTTGCTTTTTGTTTGCTCGTGTGTTGGATTGCTAGTTTGTCGCGATGGCTCAAGATAATACCAAATTGTGTGACTTTACCAATACCAACAATAATGATTTCCTTAGCACTCCGATTGCTCCTCTTACCAATACTGAATCTTGTGAAATCAATACTGCTTTGTTGAATCTTGTCATGAAAGATCAATTCGCCGGACTTCCTAGTGCAGATGTCGCTAATCATCTAAATAGCTTCGCTGATTTGTGTGATATGCAAAACAAGAAAGATGTTGATAATGATATTGTTAAATTGAAGCTATTTCCTTTTTCGCTTAGAGATCGTGCTAAAGCTTGGTTTTCGTCTTTTCCTAAAAATAGTATTGATTCTTGGAACAAGTGCAAAGATGCTTTTATCTCTAAATATTTTCCTCCCGCTAAGATCGTCTCTCTTAGAAACGATATTATGAATTTTAAGCAACTTGATCATGAACATGTTGCACAAGCTTGGGAGAGGATGAAATTAATGATACGTAATTGCCCCACTCATGGTTTGAATTTGTAGATGATTATACAAAAAAATTATGCCAGATTGAATTTTGCTTCTAGAAATCTTTTAGATTCGGCCGCGGGAGGCACTTTTATGGAAATCACTTTGGGAAAAGCTACTAAACTACTAGATAATATTATGGTTAATTATTCTCATTGGCACACTGAAAGATCCACTAATAAAAAAGTGCATGCGATAGAAGAAATTAATGTTTTGAGTGGAAAGATGGATGAACTTATGAAATTATTTGCTACTAAGATTGTTTCTTCTGATCCTAATGATATGCCTTTGTCTACTTCGATTGAGAATAATAATGAATCTATGGATGTGAATTTTGTTGGTAGGAATAATTTTAGTAACAACGCGTATAGAGGAAACTTTAATCCTAGGCCTTATCCTAGTAATTCCTCTAATAATTATGGAAATTCCTACGACAACTCTTATGGAAATTTTAATAAGATGCCCTCTGAATTTGAGACTAGTGTTAAAGAGTTTATGAATTCACAGAAGAATTTTAATGCTTTGCTTGAAGAGAAATTGCTTAAAGTTGATGAATTGGCTAGGAACGTTGATAGAATTTCTCTTGATGTTGATTCTTTAAAGCTTAGATCTATCCCTCCTAAGCATGATATCAATGAGTCTCTCAAAGCTATGAGAATTTCCATTGATGAGTGCAAAGAAAGAACCGCTAGGATGCGTGCTACGAAAGATGCCTTTATTAAAGCGTGTTCTTCTAGTTCTTATGAAAATAAAGATGAAGATCTAAAAGTTATTGATGTGTCTCCTGTTAAATCTTTGTTTTGCAATATGAATCTTGATAGTGATGAGACTGAATATGATCCACCTTTACCTAGAAGGAGTTCCAAGAATTCAGAGTTTTTAGATCTTGATGCTAAAATTAATAAAAGTGGGATTGAAGAAATCAAAACCCTAGATGTTGCTAAACCCACTATTTTGTATTTCAAGGAATTTAATTATGAAAGTTTCTCTTTGATTGATTGTATTTCCTTGTTACAATCCGTGCTAAATTCTCCTCACGCTTATAGTCAAAATAAAGCGTTTACTAAACATATCGTTGATGCCTTGATGCAATCTTATGAAGAAAAACTTGAGTTGTAAGTTTGTATCCCTAGAAAACTTTATGATGAGTGGGAACCAACTATTAAAATTAAGATTAAGGATCATGAGTTTTATGCTTTATGTGATTTGGGTGCTAGTGTTTCCACTATTTCCAAAACTTTGTGCGATTTGCTAGATTCTCGCGATTTTGATGATTGCTCTCTAAACTTGCACCTTGCGGATTCCACAATTAAGAAACCTATGGGAAGAATTAATGATGTTCCTATTGTTGCAAATAGTAATTATGTGCCCGTAGATTTTATCTTTCTTGATATAGATTGCAATCCTTCATGTCCTATTATTCTTGGTAGACCTTTTCTTAGAACGATTGGTGCAATTATTGATATGAAGGAAGGGAATATTAGATTACAATTTCCATTAAAGAAAGGCATGGACAATTCCTTAGGATGAAAATAAAACTACCATATGAATCTATCATGAGAGCCACTTATGGATTGCCTACCAAAGATGGCAATACCTAGATCTATCCTTGCTTTTATGCCTAGCTAGGGGCGTTAAACGATAGCGCTTGTTGGGAGGCAACCCAACTTTACATTTAGTTTTTTTTGCTTTTGCTTATGTTTAGGAATAAATCTTAGATCTAGCCTCTGGTTAGATGTGTTTTTATGTTTTTATTAGTGTTTGTGCCAAGTTAAACCTATAGGATCTTCTTGGATGATAGTTATTTGATCTTGCTGTAATTTCCAGAAACTTTCGGTTCACGGAAACAATTGTTAAAAATCACCAGAACGTGATAAAATAGTGATTCCAATTGCTTCTGATCAATAAACAAATTTCCTAGGTCTTACTATTTTTGATGAATTTTTGGAGTTCAATAAGTTTGCGTTAGTTACAAATTACTACAGACTGTTCAGTTTTTGACAGATTCTGTTTTTCGTGTGTTGTTTGCTTATTTTGATGAATCTATGGCTAGTAAAATAGTTTATAAACCATAGAGAAGTTGGAATACATTATGTTTAACACCAATATAAATAAATAATGAGTTCAATACAGTACCTTGAAGTGGTCTTTTGTTTTCTTTCGCTAACGGAGCTCACGAGATTTCTGTTGAGTTTTGTGTTGTGAAGTTTTCAAGTTTTGGGTGAAATCTTTTGATGGATTATGGAACAAGGAGTGGCAAGAGCCAAAGCTTGGGGATTCCCATGGAACCCCCAATATAATATAAGGACACCAAAAATTCAAAGCTTGGGGATGCCCCGGAAGGCATCCCCTCTTTCGTCTACTTCCATCGGTAACTTCACTTGGAGCTATATTTTTATTCACCACATGATATGTGTTTTGCTTGGAGCGTCTTGTATGATTTGAGTCTTTGAATTTTATTTTAACACAATCATCCTTGCTGTACACACCTTTTGAGAGAGCCATACATGAATCGAAAATTATTAGAATACTCTTTGTCCTTCACTTATATTTTTTGAGTTATATAGTTTTTCTCTAGTACTTCACTTATATCTTTTAGAGCACGGTGGTGGATTTGTTTTAAAGAAACTATTGATATCGCATGCTTCACTTAGATTATTTTGAGAGTCTTAAATATCATGGTAATTTGCTTAAATAATCCTAATATGCTAGGTATACAAAAACAGTAAAAACTTTCTTATGAGTGTGTTGAATGCTAAGAGAAGTTTGACGCTTGACGATTGTTTTGAGATATGGAGGTAATAATATTAAAGTCGTGCTAGTTGAGTAGTTGTGAATTTGAGAAATTCTTGTGTTGAAGTTTGCAAGTCCCGTAGCATGCACGTATGGTAAACGTTATGTAATAAATTTGAAACATGAGGTGTTCTTTGATTGTCCTCCTGATGAGTGGCGGTCGGGGACGAGCGATGGTCTTTTCCTACCAATCTATCCCCCTAGGAGCATGCGCGTAGTGCTTTGGTTTTTGATGGCTTGTAGATTTTTTCAATAAGGATGTGAGTTCTTTATGACTAATGTTGATTCCATGGATTATACGCACCCTCACCCTTCCATCATTGCTAGCCTCTTCGGTACCGTGCATTGCCCTTTCTCACATTGAGAGTTGGTGCAAACTTCGCCGGTGCATCCAAACCCCGTGATATGATACACTCTTTCACACATAAACCTCCTTATATCTTCCTCAAAACATCCACCATACCTACCTATTATGGCATTTCCATAGCCATTCCGAGATATATTGCCATGCAACTTTCCACCATTCCGTTTATCATGACACATTCATTATTGTCATATTGCTAGCATGATCATGTAGTTGACATAGTATGTGTGGCAAAGCCACCGTTCATAATTCTTTCATACATGTCACTCTTGGTTCATTGCATATCCCGCACATCACGGAGGCATTCATATAGAGTCATACTTTGTTCCAGTATCGAGTTGTAATCATTGAGTTGTAAATAAATAGAAGTGTGATGATCATCATTTAATAGAGCATTGTCCCAAAAAAAAGAAAGGCCAAATAAAAAAAAGCAAGGCCAAAAAAAAGGGGCAATGTTACTATCCTTTTTTTCCACACTTGTGCTTCAAAGTAGCACCTTGTTCTTCATATAGAGAGTCTCTTGAGTTATCATTTTCATATACTAGTGGGAATTTTTCATTATAGAACTTGGCTTGTATATTCCAACAATGGGCCTCCTCAAGTGCCCTAGGTCTTCGTGAACAAGCAAGTTGGATGCACACCCACTTAGTTTTCTTTTGTTGAGCTTTCATACATTTATAGCTCTAGTGCATCCGTTGCATGGCAATCCCTACTCCTTGCATTAACATCAATCGATCGGCATCTCCATAGCTCATTGATTAGCCTCGATGATGTGAGACTTTCTCCTTTTTTGTCTTCTCCACATAACCTTCATCATCATATTCTATTCCACCCATAGTGCTATGTCCATGGCTCGCACTCATATATTGCGTGAAAGTTTATATGTTTGAGATTACTAAAGTATGAAACAATTGCTTGGCTTGTCATCGGGGTTGTGCATGATGAGAGCATTCTTGTGTGACGAAAATGGAGCATGACTAAACTATATGATTTTGTAGGGATGAACTTTCTTTGGCCATGTCATTTTGAGAAGATATAATTGCTTAGTTAGTATGCTTGAAGTACTATTATTTTTATGTCAATATGTACTTTTGTCTTGAATCTTTTGGATCTGAATATTCATATCACAATTAAGAAGAATTACATTGAAATTATGCCAAGTAGCACTCCGCATAAAAAATTCTGTTTTTATCATTTACCTACTCGAGGACGAGCTAGAATTAAGCTTGGGGATGCCTGATACATCTCCAATGTATCTATAATTTTTGATTGCTCCATGCTATATTATCTACTGTTTTGGACAATATTGGGCTTTATTTTCCACTTTTATATTACTTTTGGGACTAACCTATTAACCGGAGGCCCAGCCCGAATTGTTGTTTTGCCTATTTCGAGTTTCAAGAAACGGAATATCAAACGGAGTCCAAACGGAATGAAACCTTCGAACATGATTTTCTCACCGAACGTGATCCAGAGACTTGGACCCTAAGTCAAGGAAGCTTGAGGAGGAACGAGGTAGGGGCGCGCCTACCCCCTGTATGCGCCTCCACCTCGTGGGCTCCACGTTGCTCCACCGACGCATTTCTTCCTCCTATATATACCTCGCACTTCAAACGATCGACACGGAGCCAAAACCTAATTCCACCGCCACAACCTTCTGTACCCACGAGATCCCATCTTGGGGCCTGTTCCGGAGCTCCGCCGGAGAGGGCATCCACCACGGAGGGCTTCTACATCATCACCATAGCCCCTCCGATGAAGTGTGAGTAGTTTACCTTAGACCTTCGGGTCCATAGTTAGTAGCTAGATGGCTTCTTCTCTCTTTTTGGATTTCAATACAATGTTCTCCCCCTCTCTCGTGGAGATCTATTCGATGTAATCTTGTTTTTGTGGTGTGTTTGTTGAGACCGATGAATTGTGGGTTTATGATCAAGATTATCTATGAACAATATTTGAATCTTCTCTGAATTCTTTTATGTATGATTGGTTATCTTTGCAAGTCTCTTCGAATTATCAGTTTGGTTTGGCCTGCTAGATTGGTTTTTCTTGCAATGGGAGAAGTGCTTAGCTTTGGGTTCAATCTTGCGGTGTCCTTTCCCAGTGACAGTAGGGGCAGCAAGGCACGTATTGTATTGTTGCCATCGAGGATAACAAGATGGGGTTTTTATCATATTGCATGAATTTATCCCTCTACATCATGTGTAAGGGCATACTTATCCCTTAGGTGTTTTGGTGATTGATGACGATACTTTTGCGGACTAATCGTATGCCTTGAGTTTCTCAGATGCTTCATCACTAGGCACGAGACGATTCGGTGCCCCTCGGAGACTATTGAAGACGGCGTTGTTCTACGTTTCTCTTTGGTGGATTTGAGTCGTAGGAGAGCCGTACTATTAAGAGGGGGTCCGCGTCGGAAAGGTTTGGGTGGAATCAACACGTACACTTGTCCTTCCTTTCCTTGCACTTTGGAGCATCTTCCCGTTATCATAGTTGTGCATAGTCCGACGGCTACTGCTGTTCTTGCGGTAGTACTGCTCTAGGGAGTGGTAGTACCGCAAGCACCAGCGGTAGTACCTCTGGGGGTCACGCTAGTACCCCTCCCCTAGAGCCTTAGTACCGCAACTCCCAGGCCTAGTGCTGCTCCGGTACGGTAGTAGGCGCGGATGTAGTTTTTTACATCCGTGCCCACACGGTAGTACTGCACGTCTTGCGCGGTAGTACCGCGGGTGGCCACGGTAGTACCGCTCTCTTGGAGCCGTAGTACCGTGGCCCTCATGCCCAGTACCGTTGCGCCGCGGTAGTAGGAGCGGATGTAATTTTTTACATCCGCGCCTCCACGGTAGTATCAAGACTGCGTCTTGCGGTAGTACCGCGTCGGGTTTTTGCACTGTTTCTTTTTCAGCGGAAGTAGGCACGGATGTAGTTTATTTCATCCGCGCTCTTCGTAGGCTGTGGCTTACCTGCATTGCGGTAGTACCGCAAGGGTGTGCGGTAGTACCGCGCAAGCGGTAGTACTGCGCTCAGTCAGGCCAGTCCCGGCCTCTGCTGCCGCAGTAGTACCGTGGTCCTCCACGGTAGTACCGCGTGGCCGCGCGGTAGTACCGCGTGTCGCGGGCTGAACTAGAGGATAACGGTTGGATCTTTTCCACGAGTATAAAAGGTGTGTCTCCTACCTCTAGTTGACCACCTCTTCCATCTCTAAGCTCCATTGTTGCTCCAAGCTCCATTTTGGCCCGATCTCTCTTCCTAGCCAATCAAACTTGTTGATTTGCTCGGGATTGGGTGACAAGGGCCCGATCTACACTTCCACCAAGAGACATTTGATTCCCCCCACTTATCCCTTGCGGATCTTGTTACTCTTGGGTGTTTGAGCACCCTAGATGGTTGAGGTCACCGTGGAGCCATATTCCATTGTGGTGAAGCTTTGTGGTGTCGTTGGGAGCCTCCAATTAAGTTGTGGAGTTTGCCCCAACCTTGTTTGTAAAGGTTCAGTTGCCGCCTTCAAGGGCACCAATAGTGGAATCACGGCTCTTGCATTGTGCGAGGGCGTGAGGAGATTACGGTGGCCCTAGTGGCTTCTTGGGGAGCATTGTGCCTCCACACCGCTCTAACGGAGACGTACTTCCCCTCAAAAGGAAGGAACTTCGGTAACACATCCTCGTCTCCACCGGCTCCACTCTTGGTTATCCTATCCCTTTACTTGTGCAAGCTTATTTGTGTTTCTATCTTTGCTTGCTCTTGTGCTTGTGTTGATTGCATCATATAGGTTGTTCACCTAGTTGCACATCTAGACAACCTTTATTATTGCAAAGTTTAAATTGGTAAATAAAAGCTTAAAAATTGTTAGTTGCCTATTCACCCCCCCTCTAGTCAACCATATCGATCCTTTCAATTGGTATCAGAGTCTCGTCTCTTTTTAAGGACTTTCCCGTCCGAAGAGTATGGTTGACGTCGTAGATGATGTGGGGGAGCACTCCGGTGCGAATCCGATATCATCTACGGGAGATGGGGGTACCTCGATCTCTCGTGAGGAATTAAATGTGGCATTGGACACATTGAAAACCTCCATGACGACCGAGGTCAAGGACATGTTTAAGGAATTCCTAGAAGGGCTTAAACTTTCCACCGCACCCGTGATAGTGGGTGATCCCGCCAACACGGGAGCGGATGCTAACTCTGATAAGGGGGAAGCTACTAGTGAGAAAGCCCCATCGTCTAGTGGTAAGAATGGCACCGGCATCTTCGCCCATGTGCAACCTCCTCCCGTTTATGGTGGACCGATTCCTTCCACTCATTTGAATCATGCCGGTCCACCACCTAAGATTGATAAAAAGGAGGATTTTGATTCTTGGGTTTATCGTTTTAAGCGCCATTTAAATCATGTGAACACTAACCTTTGGAGAATCATTGAAGAAGGTTTCTATCCGCATGATCCGAGCAACTTCTCTCCTAGAGAAGTCGTGGACCATCAATTCAATGAGAATGCTCTCTTCATCATCCAAGAAGCAATCCTTCCCAAGACCTCCTCATCTCCGCCCTACTCCTTGCCAAAGATGCTTGGCTCAAGGTGGTTTCCCTTTATCGAGGAAGCGCAAGCATTCAACGTTCCAATTATGAAGTGGTGCAAGATGAAGCCGATGAGTTTGCAATGAAAGAAGAAGAAGAACCTCGTGAGCTCTATCGGAGAGTAACCAAGCTTGCAGTCTCCCTCCGGGATCATGGAAGTAAGGACACGGATGACAACTGGATCAAGCGCAAATTCCTCAAGGCAATGATGCCCTACCACAAAGCCATGTCCTCCGTCATTCGTCAACGGCCGGACTTCCACACCCTGTCCTCAAGTGATGTGTTGGATGAGTTTGTGGCTATGAGCATATTGGACAAGACCGCCGACAATGCGGTGCTTCGCTCCCAAAGAGCAAAGAAGCCCAACCTCGCTTTGAAGGCCAAGATTTGTGTCAAGAAGATGGAGAGGAGGAAGAAGAAGAGAGCAACCTCAAGATACTGATATGACTATCATCAACACATGGCCCTTGCTTCAAGGCAATTTTGGAGCAAGAAGAACTCAAGGCCCAACTTCAACAAGAGCAACTCAAGTGGCGCAAAGGGCAAGCAACGAGTGAGGACTTGCTTCAATTGTGGCAATGTGAGTCACTTTGTTGCGGAGTGCCCATATGAGAAGAGGGAAGACAATGGTGGCAAGCTCATCCGTAAGGACAAGGCCAAGTCCTTCCCCAACAAGAGCAACTTCACCAAGAAGGCTCCTCACAAAGCTTTGGTGGTTCAAGAAGAGTACAATGAGGATGATGATGATGAAGAAGATGGTGAGTCGGTTGCCATGGCCTCCGTTGCCATTGCAACGACTCCTCGGGTGTCTCTCTTCGATTCACCCAATGAAAGCATCACCACCAAGTGCCTCATGGCTAAAGCCACCAACAAGGTAACCCCCAACATCAAAACTACCATCATCAATCATTCTTCTTTGACAGATTGCATTGATGAACAAGAGGGGACTAATGTGGAGGAGAATGAGTTTTAGACCTTTATGGGTAAACTCAAGGGTAAATCCAAGAAGCACTTCGTTGCTCTCTTGGAACAACTTGGTGAAGCCAATGTCATGATCGAGGCTCATGAAGAAACCATCTCTAAGATGGAATGGCATAGTCGTGACTATGCCGATGAGATTTCGGATCTTTCCAATGCTCTTGAGGAAGAGCGTGGACTTCATTTGGCTCTTGAGGAGTCATACAACGATGATCATGCTAAATTAAAGAAAGACCTTGATCATGCTCTTGTTGTGTCTCGTGTGCTTAGCTCTGAGAAGGCAAAGCTTGGAGTTGATCTTGCTAGATTCAACGAGGAGTCTGACATTCTTGACAAGGCTCACAAAGTCTTGAAGGGTGCTCATGCTAGTCTCAAAGAGTCTCATGATCAACTCCAAGTGAAACTAACTGTCGGTGTACTAGAGTAGGGGTACCCTAGTATCCCAAACTTCGTGCAGGCGATTCTTGACCCATGGCGGGGCTTGCGGTGACCGCCAAGGTCCTCCGTGGTTCCTTTGGAGCCATTCAAGAACAAAAATTTAAGCCAAGGAGACAAGGCCCGGCAAGAGGAGCTTGCGGGAAGGCCAACTCAAGGCACCGGAGACAAGGCCACAGCAAGAGGAGCTTGCGGGAAGGCCAGTGGCGGCAAGCTTAAGACGCGGCAAAACGATGACATGGCAAAGGCGCTTGCATGGCGAGGCTACGTCTGTAACTCGCTCCGGCACATCCACCAGCGTGTGCATACAGGACCTTTCGGTAGCAGCGTGGCAAAAAGCTGTGCAAGCGATGTGGCGGTCTTGACAAGATTGCCATCGTGTAGCGGTGGTGTCCTGACGGTCCCTTTCCGCCTTGTTTAGGCGACATAGGCGGGCATTTAATGCCTTTGTCCCCTGCCGTCGAGGGTTAGGTATGTTACCTTTGTACAAGTAGATGTACCAACCACGACTCCTTTTATGTTTTGCCCTTGTCTCGTTGCCACCTGTCGGAGACCCTTGAGCATATAAAGGAGGCCCATGCATAGCGTGAGGAGGTTCGGCTCATTGAAACCGAGAGAACACTCACGCTAGGTCTTGTAGCTCTTAAGCGCTCCCTAACAAGAACACAATACAATCGGACAAGCAGCGGTAGGAGTATTATCTCTCAGATCGAGAGCAGATCGAGGAAGCACGGCGGTTACCCAGCAGGCTCTCGGGAGATAATACTCCTACGGCGAAATTGATGAGCGAAGCTTGAGCTCTCATACAAGCCATGACGCAAAGGAATACTAAACAATTACGTGGTAGTCCACCCTGCAGAATTTCTAGAACACTGAGTCCTAAATACCTGGCTGGCCCAGCACTGGGCCACACACAGGTGCTGCTGTTGGGCCAGGCCCAAAGCAGGCTGCAGACACTTGCGCGGCACAGGTCACGCCATAACTCACTCCAGGACCCACCACGTCCCCCACAGGCAGCGCGCGCGTCAGAATGCGGCATCGTGGGAGAGATCGTGGTGGGTTTCTTCAATAGGAAAAGTGGGCGTCCGCCCTCCCTCGTTATAAGCGGAGGAGGCGAGGCAGTTCGCCCTACCTGCCGATTCTTTGTCCAATCTCGAAAACCTCCGCTGCTCCCTTTCTTCCCAAGGCGAAAAGAGGCGCGCCACCCCATCTGTTGGGGAGCGTAGTAATTTCAAAAATTTCCTATGCACCGCAAGATCATGGTGATGGCATAGCAGAGAGAGGAGAGTGTATGTCCACGTACCCTCGTGAGACCGTGGCGAGGCGTTATAACAACGCGGTTGATGTAGTCGTGCGTCTTCACGATCCGACCGATCCAAGTACGAACACCACGGCACCTCCGAGTTCAGCACCGTTCAGCTCGATGGCGATCCCGGACTTCGATCCAGCAAAGCGTCGGGGATGAGTTCCGTCGACCTGACGGCGTGGTGGCGATGATGATGCTCCACGGCGCGAGGGCTTCGCCTAAGCTCATGACGATATGACCTAAGTGGAATATGGTGGAGGGGCACCGCTGCAGCTAAGAGAGCGATCCGTAGATCAACTTGTGTGTCATGGGGTGCCCCCTGCCCCGTATATAAAGGAGGGAGGGAGGTGCGGCCGGCCCTCTAGGAGTGCGCTGGAGGTCCTACTCCCACGGAGTAGGACTCCCCCTCTGCCTTGTTGGAGAAGGAAGGGGGAGGGAAGAGGAAGAGGCGCCCCCCTCTCCTGTCCTATTCGGACTAGGGGGGGGCGCGCGCCTGCCTGGCCGCCCTCCTCTTCTCCCTTATGGCCCATTAAGGCCCAACATCCCCGGGAGGTTCAGTAACCCCGGTGTTACGAAAAATTCGATTTCATCGGAACCATTCCGATATCAAATATAGGCTTCCAATATATCAATCTTTATGTCTCGACCATTTGAGACTCCTCGTCATGTCGTGATCACATCCGGGACTCGGACAAACTTCAATACATCAAAACTTATAAACTCATAATAAACTGTCATCGTAGCGTTAAGCGTGCGGACCCTACGGGTTCGAGAACTATGTAGACATGACCTAGAACTATTCTCGGTCAATAACCAATAGCGGAACCTGGATGCCCATATTGGTTCCTACATATTCTTGAAGATCTTTATCGGTCAAACCGCATAACGACATCGTTGTTCCCTTTGTCATCGGTATGTTACTTACGAGATTCGATCGTCGGTATCAATACCTAGTTCAATCTCGTTCTTGGCAAGTCTCTTTACTCGTTCCGTAATACATCATCTCACAACTAACTTATTAGTTGCAATGCTTGCAAGGCTTATGTGATGTGTATTACCGAGAAAACCTAGAGATACCTCTCCGACAATCGGATGACAAAACCTAATCTCGAAATCGCCAACCCAACATGTACCTTTGGAGACACTGTAGTACTCCTTTATAATCACCCGATTCGTTGTGACGTTTGGTAGCACCAAAGTGTTCCTCCGGTGGCAGGAGTTGCATAATCTCATAGTTACGGGAACATGTATAAGTCATGAAGAAAGCAATAGCAATATACTAAGCGATCAAGTGCTAGGCTAGCGGAATGGGTCATGTCAATCACATCATTCTCCTAATGATGTGATCCCATTAATCAAATGACAACACATGTCTATGGTTAGGAAACATAACCATCTTTGATTAATGAGCTAGTCAAGTAGAGGCATACTAGTGACTATATGTTTGTCTATGTATTCACACATGTATCATGTTTCCGGTTAATACAATTCTAGCATGAATAATAAACATTTATCATGATATAAGAAATAAATAATAACTTTATTATTGCCTCTAGGGCATATTTCCTTGATCTCCCACTTGCACTAGAGTCAATAATCTAGATTACGATAATGATTCTAACACCCATGGAGTCTTGGTGCTGATCATGTTTTGCTCGTGGAAGAGGCTTAGTCAGCGGATGCGCAACATTCAGATCCGTATGTATCTTGCAAATCTCTATGTCTCCCACTTGGACTTGGTCCCGAATGGAATTGAAGCGTCTCTTGATATGCTTGGTCCTCTTGTGAAATCTGGATTCCTTTGCCAAGGCAATTGCACGATATTGTCACGGAAGATCTTCATTGGTCGATGCACTAGGTATGACACCTAGATCGGAAATGAACTCTTTCATCCAGACTCCTTCATTTGCTGCTTCGAAGCAGCTATGAACTCCGCTTCACATGTAGATCCCGCCACGGCGCTTTGTTTAGAACTGCACCAATGGCAGCTCCACCGTTTAATAAAAACACGTATCCGGTTTGCGATTTAGAATCGTCCGGATCGGTGTCAAAACTTACATCGGCGTAACCATTTCGACTAGCTCTTTGTCACCTCCATATCGAGAAACATATCCTTAGTCCTTTTCGGTATTTCAGGATGTTCTTGACCGCTGTCGATGATCCACTCTGGATTACTTTGGTACCTTCCTGCCAAGCTTATTGCTAAGCATCGTCAGTCTGGTACACAGCATTGCATACATGATAGAGCCTATGGCTGAAGCATAGGAACATCTTTCATTTTCTCTCTATCTTCTGCTGTGGTGGGCATTGAGTCGACTCAATTTCACACCTTATGTCTGGTAAAAATCCTTTCTTTGCACGATCCATTTTGAACTTTTCAAAACTTTATCAA
Organism: Aegilops longissima; assembly: GCA_021605205.1. NCBI lineage: Eukaryota > Viridiplantae > Streptophyta > Magnoliopsida > Poales > Poaceae > Aegilops > Aegilops longissima. Next base: position 593,843,937 of record CM038678.1, on the reverse strand, counting down.
GGTATGTGCTTTGTGAAAGTCAATCAAGCGTCTTGATCTATCTCTATAGATCTTGATGCCCAATATATAACAGCTTCACGAGGTCTTTCATTGAAAAACTTTTATTCAAGTATCCTTTTATGCTATCCAGAAATTCTATATCATTTCCAATCAATAATATATCGTCCACATATAATATCGAGAAATGCTCTGAGCTCCCACTCACTTTCTTGTAAATCTGGCTTCTCCAAAAGTGCATATAAAACCATATCTTTGATCACACTATCAAAGCGTTTATTCAACTCGAGAGGCTTGCACGGACCATAAATTGATCGTTGGAGCTTGCACACTTTGTTAGCACCCTTTGGATCAACAAAACCTTCTGGTTGCATCATATACAACTCTTCTTCTAGAAATCCATTCAAAAATGCAGTTTTACATCCATTTGCCAAATTTCATAATCATAAAATGCAGCAATTGCTAACATGATTGAGACAGACTTAAGCATCGCTTCTGGTGAAAAAGTCTCATCGTAGTCAACCCCTTGAACTTGTCGAAAACCTTTACGCAACAAGTCGAGCTTTATAAACGATTACATTACCATCGTCGGTCTTCTTCTTAAAGATCCATTTATTCTCAATGGCTTGCCGATCATCGGGCAAGTCAACCAAAATCCATACTTTGTTCTCATACATGGATCCCATCTCAGATTTCATGGCTTCCAGCCATTTTGCGAATCTGGGCTCACCATCGCTTCTTCATAGTTTGTAGGTTCGCCATGGTCAAGTAACATGACTTCGAGAATAGGATTACCGTACCACTCAGTGCGGATCTTACTCTAGTTGACCTCGTGATTCGGTAGAAACTTGATCTGAAGTTTCATGATCAATATCATTAGCTTCCTCACTTATTGGTGTAGTTGTCACGGGAACGGTTCTTGTGATGAACTATTTTCAATAAGGGAGCGAATCTGATTATCTCATCAAGTTCTACTTTCCTCCCTCACTTCTTTCGAGAGAAACTCTTTTCTAGAAAGGATCCGAATTTAAGCGAAAATCTTGCCCTCGGATCTGTGATAGAAGGTGTACCCAATAGTCTCTTTTGGGTATCCTATGAAGACACATTTCTCCGATTTAGGTTCGAGCTTATCTGGTTGAAGTTTCTTCACATAAGCATCGCAGCCCCAAACTTTAAGATCGACAACTTTGGTTTCTTGCTAAACCATAGTTCATAAGGTGTCGTTTCAGCGGTTTTGATGGTGCCCTATTTAGCGTGAATCGGCCGTCTCTAAAGCATAACCCCAAAGCGATAGCGGTAAATCAGTAAGAGACATCATAGATCGCACCATATCTAGTAAAAATATGATTCTGACGTTCGGACACACCATTTCGTTGTGGTGTTCGGGTGGCGTGAAACTGCGAAACTATTCGCATTGTTTCAAATGCAAACCAAACTCGTAACTCAAATATTCTCCTCCATGATCAGATCGTAGAAATTTTATTTTCTTGTTACGATGATTTTCCACTTCACTCTGAAATTCTTTGAACTTTTCAAATGTTTCAGACTTATGTTTCATCAAGTAGATATACCCATATCTGCTCAAATCATCAGTGAAGGTGAGAAAATAACGATACCCACCACGTGCCTCAACATTCATTGGACCACAAACATCGGTATGTATGATTTCCAACAAATCCTTTGCTCGCTCCATAGTTCGGAGAAGCGGCGTTTTAGTCATCTTGCCCATGAGGCACGGTTACATAAGTACCAAGTGATTCATAATCAAGTGATTCAAAAGTCCATCGGTATGGAGTTTCTTCATCGTTTTACACCATATGACCAAAGCGGCGATTGCCACAAATAAGTTGCATTATCATTATCAACTCTGTATCTTTTGGTTTCAACACTATGAATATGTGTATTACTACTATCGAGATTCAATAAAATAGACCACTCTTCAAGGGTGCATGACCATAAAGATATTATTCATATAAATAGAACAACCATTATTCTCGACTTAAATGAATAACCGTCTCGCATCAAACAAGATCCAGATATAATGTTCATGCTTATGCGGCACCAAATAACAATTATTTAGGTCTAAAACTAATCCCGATGGTAGATGTAGAGGTAGCGTGCCGACTGCGATCACATCGACTTTGGAACCATTTCCCAGCGCATCGTCACCTCGTCCTTAGCCAATCTTGGCAATCCGTAGTTCTGTTTGAGTTGCAAATATTAGCAGAACCGATATCAAATACCGGTACTCTGCGGTATTAGTAAGGTACACATCAATAACATGTATATCACATATACCTTTGTTCACCTTGCCATCCTTCTTATCCGCCAAATACTTGGGGCAGTTCCGCTTCCGATGTCGATCGCTTGCGGTAAAGCACTCGATTTCAGGCTTAGGTCCAGACTTGGGTTTCTTCTCTTGAGCAGCAACTTGTTTGCTGTTCTTCTTGAAGTTCCTTCTTCTTCCCTTTGCCCTTTTCTTGAAACTGGTGGTCTTGTTAACCATCAACACTTGATGCTCCTTTTGATTTCTACCTCCGGACTTTTAGCATTGCGAAGAGCTCGGGAATAGACTTGTCCATCCCTTGCATATTATAGTTCATCACGAAGCTCTTGTAGCTTGGTGGCGATGATTGAAGAATTCATCAATGACACTATCATCGGAAGATTAACTCCAGTTGAATCAAGTGATTATTATACCCAGACATTTTGAGTATGTGTTCCTTGTGAACTATTTTCCTCCATCTTGCAGCTATAGAACTTATTGGAGACTTCATATCTCTCAATCCGGGCATTTGCTTGAAATATTAACTTCAACTCTGGAACATCTCATATGCTCCATGACGTTCAAAATGTCGTTGAAGGCCGGTTCTAAGCCGTAAAGCATGGCACCTTGAACTATCGAGTAGTCATCAGCTTTGCTCTGCGGGACGTTCTTAACGTCGTCGGTTACATCAGCGGCGGGCACAGCACCCAGTGGTGCTTCGGGGCGTAATTCTTACATGCAGCAATGAGGATAATCCTCGAGATTCGGACCCAGTCCGTGTAATTGCTACCATCATCTTTCAACTTTGCTTTCTCAAGGCGCATTAAAATTCAACGGAACAACGGCACGAGCCATCTATCTACAGTAAACATAGACAAGCAAAATACTATCGGTACTAAGTTCATGATAAATTTAAGTTCAATTAATCATATTACTAAAGAACTCCCACTTAGATAGACATCTCTCTAGTTATCTAAGTGATTCGTGATCAAATCAACTAAACCATGTCCGATCATCACGTGAGATGGAGTAGTTTCAATGGTGAACATCACTATGTTGATCATATCTACTATATGATTCACGTTCGACCTTCGGTCTCCGTGCTCGAGGCCATATCTGTATATGCTAGGCTCGTCAAGTTTGACCTGAGTATTCGCGTGTGCAACTGTTTTGCACCGTTGTATTTGAGCGTAGAGCCTATCACACCGATCATCACGTGGTGTCTCGGCACGAAGAACTTTCATAGCGGTGCATACTCGGGAGAACACTTCTTGATATTTAGTGAGAGATCATCTTATAATGCTACCGTCAATCAAAGCAAAATAAGATGCATAAAGGATAAACATCACATGCAATCAATATAAGTGATATGATATGGCCATCATCATCTTGTGCTTGTGATCTCCATCTCGAAGCTTACCGTCGTGATCACCATCGTCACCGGTAGCGACACCTTGATCTCCATCGTAGCATCGTTGTCGTCTAGCCAACTATTGCTTCTCGACTATCGCTCTGCTTAGTGATAAAGTAAAGCAATTACATGGCTTTGCATTTCATACAATAAGCGACAACCATATGGCTCCTGCCGATTGCCGATAACCGGTTACAAAACATGATCATCTCATACAATAAAATATAGCATCACGTCTTGACCATATCACATCACAACATGCCATGCAAAAACAAGTTAGGCGTCCTCTACTTTGTTGTTGCAAGTTTTACGTGGCTGCTACGGGCTGAGCAAGAACCGTTCTTACCTCGCATCAAAACCACAGCGATAGTTTGTCAAGTTGGTGCTGTTTTAACCTTCGCAAGGACGGGCGTAGCCTCAGTTCAACTAAAGTGAGAGAGCAGACACCGCGGTCACCTTTAAGCAGCGAGTGCTCGAAGCGGTGAAACCAGTCTCGCGTAAGCGTCTGGCGTAATGTCGGTCGGGCGCTTCATCTCACAATACCGCTGAACCAAAGTATGACATCTGGTAAGCGGTATGACTTATATCGCCCACAACTCACTTGTGTTCTACTCGTGCATATGACATCAACGCATAAAACCAGGCTCGGATGCCCTTTGTTGGGAGCGTAGTAATTTCAAAAATTTCCTCGCACCGCAAGATCATGGTGATGGCATAGCAGCGAGAGGAAGTGTATGTCCACGTACCCTCGTGAACCGTGGCGAGGCGTTATAACAAGCGGTTGATGTAGTCGTGCGTCTTCACGATCCGACCGATCCAAGTACGAGCACGGGCACCTCCGAGTTCAGCACCGTTCAGCTCGATGGCGATCCCGGACTCCGATCCAGCAAAGCGTCGGGGATGAGTTCCGTCGGCCTGACGGCGTGGTGGCGATGATGATGCTCCACCGGCGCGGGGCTTCGCCTAAGCTCATGACGATATGACCGAAGTGGAATATGGTGGAGGGGCACCGCTGCAGCTAAGAGCGATCACGTAGATCAACTTGTGTGTCATGGGGTGCCCCCTGCCCCGTATATAAAGGAGGGAGGGGAGGTGCGGCCGGCCCTCCTAGGAGTGCGCTGGAGGTCCTACTCCCAGGGAGTAGGACTCCCCCTCTTGCCTTGTTGGAGAAGGAAAGGGGGAGGGAAAGAGGAAGGCGGCGCCCCCCCTCTCCTGTCCTATTCGGACTAGGGGGGGGGGCGCGACCTGCCTGGCCGGCCCTCCTCTTCTCCCTTATGGCCCATTAAGGCCCAACATCCCCGGGAGGTTCAGGTAACCCCGGTGTTCGGAAAATTCCGATTTCATCGGAACCATTCCGATATCAAATATAGGCTTCCAATATATCAATCTTTATGTCTCGACCATTTGAGACTCCTCGTCATGTCGTGATCACATCCGGGACTCGAACAAACTTGGTACATCAAAACTTATAAACTCATAATAAACTGTCATCGTAGCGTTAAGCGTGCGGACCCTACGGGTTCGAGAACTATGTAGACATGACCTAGAACTATTCTCGGTCAATAACCAATAGCGGAACCTGGATGCCCATATTGGTTCCTACATATTCTTGAAGATCTTTATCGGTCAAACCGCATAACGACATCGTTGTTCCCTTTGTCATCGGTATGTTACTTACGAGATTCGATCGTCGGTATCAATACCTAGTTCAATCTCGTTACCGGCAAATCTCTTTACTCGTTCCGTAATACATCATCTCACAACTAACTTATTAGTTGCAATGCTTGCAAGGCTTATGTGATGTGTATTACCGAGAAGGCCTAGAGATACCTCTCCGACAATCGGAGTGACAAAACCTAATCTCGAAATCGCCAACCCAACATGTACCTTTGGAGACACCTGTAGTACTCCTTTATAATCACCCGATTCGTTGTGACGTTTGGTAGCACCAAAGTGTTCCTCCGTGAGGGAGTTGCATAATCTCATAGTTACGAGGAACATGTATAAGTCATGAAGAAAGCAATAGCAATATACTAAGCGATCAAGTGCTAGGCTAACGGAATGGGTCATGTCAATCACATCATTCTCCTAATGATGTGATCCCATTAATCAAATGACAACACATGTCTATGGTTAGGAAACATAACCATCTTTGATTAATGAGCTAGTCAAGTAGAGGCATACTAGTGACTATATGTTTGTCTATGTATTCACACATGTATTATGTTTCGGTTAATACAATTCTAGCATGAATAATAAACATTTATCATGATATAAGGAAATAAATAATAACTTTATTATTGCCTCTAGGGCATATTTCCTTCACCATATACCAGCACCACCAGCGCCGCCACCAGCATGCGTCGATCTCCCCACTACCTCCGCCATGGCTCAAAGCCGACAAGGGAAGGCGTGAAGTCGGCCGAGGCGCTGGCTCTCATGGCGCTGCGCTAAGGCCAGACCATCTCCCCTTTCGCCTTGAAGGAGCTGAGGAGTACTACTACCTCTTAAGTCGGCGGAGGCAGCGCATCCAGCGCCTGAGAAGGTACTCTCAGCCGCCGCATCTGAGGCGGCTCCGGCGGGTATCCCTTCTTGGCGCTCTTCTTCTCTGCGGGCTCTGCCCGCCTTTCTCTAATTCTTCTGCGACATCATGAACACCTCTGGGTTCCGCCTCCTTGACTTCACCCCCAATGCTGTCTTGACCATGGCAGTTTCGCACATCTCTGCGAAAACTTTGTGAATCCACCAAGCGTAGACCTCTTCCACCATTTCTTCATGCCTCGAGTAGAGAGAGAGCCTCTTCTTGGGAGAATCGCTTGGATCTCAAGGATCGGCAAGAAGGAAGCCTATCTGGAGGAGAGCTCCATGGCAAGTGGGAGGAATGGAGGCAGATTGGTGTTGGATTGTGAGGAGAACCATGACCATTTACCGCCCACACAAACCCCAATAGTGCGGCGGCAACAATTGGAGCAACTTGGCGCCGGAAGATGCTAGATTGAAGATTGCCGTCACCCGGATCCTGCGCCTCAGGCTTGCCGGACTCACTGTAGCCGCCGTTGGCGCAGATTTCCTTCGCCGCCGCATTGCCCCCTTGCAGGAGAGGAGGATACCTGCTTGGGAGTTCCAGAATCTGGCGGATATCATGAGGCTGCGCCGGGCCTCAACTTCAGTTTCATCGTCTTGGAGTTGGATCCGATGCTCTGGAGCTGTTCAAGCACGACCACGATCATCCCGAATGGTTCGGGTTGTCGAGTCGTTCCATTGTGCAACAATTCCTCGCTCGACCGCATCCGTGCAATGATGCCGTTGTGCGACTTCGCATGGAATTGTTCCAACTTTGGCAAACTGCGAGATGGCGTCGTGCGGGTGTTCTTGACAACTTGGAAGAAGTGCCGATCCGCCCGATGGCGAAGGGCCTCACTCGCGACACCGCGATGGCGAGATCGATTACGCCGCCACGAGTTGGAAGAAGCGGCAGCGGCTGCGGCGGCTGGCGGTTGGATTCACCGTGGAGGCGAGAGGCAGCGAAGCGGCAAGCCTTGTCGTCGAAGGAGCTTGCCGGCGAGGAAGAGCATGCGAGCACGAAGTTGAGCCAGCGAGCCGCAGAAGCGCCTCCTCCCCCGCCAGACAGCTTGCGCGGCGAGCCCCAGCTCAAGCGTCGTCTCCGCAAGGCGAAATGGCGGGGTGGCGAGGCGGGCCAACAACCGTCGCGCGCGGCAGCAACTCCACCGCAGCAAGCGCTGTTGCCCATGAGGAGCAACTCCGCCGCTGAAACAACGGGCCAGGGCCTTTTGGGACCATAGCTCCTGCACCGCCAAAAGGCCAAGGAACCTACTCTTCAGCTCATCGTCTGGGGGCGAACCGGGTCGATCTCTCAGCGCTCAGCTCGAGGAAGAAGAAGAATAAGATTCCTTGCTGTACTTGTAATTCTTCAATTTGCTGTTTTGTCTTGTATCGATTTGCTTCATTCTTAACCCATTCCTTTGTAGGGCCTTTGGCCCGGAGAGAGCATCGAAGAGGCCAAGACCCGATGATTGTCATCAGGGCGAACCCACCGCAGCGGAGGAGGCGCGTCAAGAGACCTCCTTCTTGGACCAGCGACTCTTCCTAAAGCAGCCCCAGCGCAGCCCCAGTAAGTATATGGTTTACTTCTTGCTTTCAGGCGTGCATGGGTGCTCTTCCTTTGCTGATATCTGACTGTTGGTTTGTGTAGGAGCAGAGCAGCCCCACCAGGAGTGCCCTGAAGCCGCTCCTAACATGCCATCTGCTTCAACTACACCGCCAAGGGAGGATCCCCCGGCAAGGGAGCGTTCTCCGGCAAGGGAGGCTTCTCCGGCAAGGGGCAGTTCTCCGGCAAGGGATAGCGCCAGCGACCCTCCGGTGGTTGAAACCACGGCTGCAGATCCCATCGTAGGTAATACTCTTGCCTGAAAATTTCCCTTGGGTTCTTTTTCTTATGATTTTCTCTTTGAATATCTGCTTGATTTTTCTTCATTTTCAGGTCGTCGAGATCCATCCGCCCTTGAGCCGATGGGCGGAGTCGGCGAGGAGAAACACGTGGCAACAGCAGCGCCATAGTTGCGAGGAAGAAGCGGCGCTGATGACCCTGCGGCGAAGAGGCGCCAAGGCTGCCACCGCGGCTGGCGAGGTGCAGCGATCGCCAGCGACCACGAGGCGCGGGGGCGCCAGCGCTACACCGACCGCCGATCCCTCCACCGCTGCCGCAGCGGCGAGCTCGAAGAGCCTCGGCCAGCGCCTATCGAAGGCGGCGATGGCGTCTTCATCAAGCTTCCTGGCGTCGAGCTCCAGGCGCCGGTCGAAGGAGAAACCTTTGAATGAAGAGCTGCTCACCTCCATTTGGGCTGGCGCTGGTCGACCGCCAAGCAGCGGCGTGGCGAGTCACGAGGAGGCGATTCTGCGGAAGCTTATCGCTCTACCACGCCGACAAATAAACTGGAATCGAGCGCTTATCGGCGGGAACAGACATTGAAGCGGAGGAGGGCTCCGGGGCCTCCATCGAAGCTCTCGGTCTTTGGCGGAGGCGGGGAGCAAATTGTTGGCGCATAAAGCCTTCATCCTCGAGAAGGCTGAGGTCGAAAACAACAATGGCTTGCCGCCGAGAAGCTGTCTGCGCGGGAGGCGGCTGGCGCGGAAGATCAATCTTGACAGCCATGAGGAGGAGCTTGCGGCAGCAGACATTTGGCGGGGCTCTCAAGGAAGCAAGGGATGCTGCCGCAGCTCTGAGGAGCCGCCAGAAGGAGTTGGAGGCGAAGGTGGCGCGGCTGGAGGCCAATCTCGGAAGAAGCGGCGAGCTTGCTGCACTCAAGCAGGCCTTGAAGGGCGCCTACACTCTTGGCGAGCTGCGGGCCGTCTCGCCGAGAGAACAAGGAGCTCAAGCGCCGCCAAGTTCAGCGGATCTCGAGCTGAAGTGACCACCTTGATCACGGGCATGGGCCAGCGCCAAGGAGGCGGGAGGTGGCCTTGTTGGAAAAAGATCAAGGCAGCGAGGCTCTGTTGGCGAGTGCTACTGCCGCCCGAGCACCTTGAGAGAGAATGTGGAGCCTTTGGACCGAGGTCTCGTGAATGTTGCCGCCGCCATCGGCGAGGAGGCGGCGGGCTGGGGATGGTGGATCTCGGTACTCCTCGGCGAGCACCTCCAACCCAGCGCCAAGCTCAGCTTGTTCTTCAAGAGGCGTAGTGACAGCCCTCCAACGACTCGGGAAGAGATCCCAAAGCAGCTGGCGGCGAGTCGCGCGGATCTGTCAGGGAGCTCTTGAAAAGTCTTGATGAAGGTGGCCTTCCGCAATCCAGGCCTTAGCTTCACCGCGTCCTCAAGTCCTTGCCGCCGGATCTGATGTGGAACCGCTCAAGGCCCTTATCGCACCATCGTGGGCGGGGTGGCGGAATCAAGAAGGTTGATGGCGACCGTGTAGATTAGGCCGCCCATTTTATCTTTTTCTTGTCGCTGCTGATCATGTCGGGAGAACAATATATTAAACGCGACAAGCTATCTTGTAATATATACTTTATTTGGGTAGTAATTGCAATGTTATTTCATTTACTTGATTCCTTCCTTTGTATGTTTTGCCCTCGCTTTTAGGGAACTTGTCGGCGTAGGCACCTTTGCCATGGCGCTGAGTGCGAGCGTCGGCCTTCTTGGCGGTGCCACTTCCGACAAACAACCTTATGCATAACTAGTTGCAGCTCACTTAAGTTGTTGGCGGACTCGAAACAAAGTAAAGGCGCAGCTAACCACGAGTTAGTTCCTCCGCGCCGAGTTCTCCATACAAAGTCGGTCTTTCGAGGAAGATAACTTAAAAATTTAAAACTGATTGCTCGGACTTTGGCAACTTAGCTTTTCTTTCGTTTGCTTCGGTAAAGGCAAAACTTCCTTGAGCGGCCTTGGTCCACACCATTATCTTCTCCTTCCCCGGCAAACTTGTGTGCGAGGAGCCTTCCTTTCTTTGGGAAAGAAAGAAGAAAATAAAGATATGGAGCCTTGCAGCTCGTTATTGCTTACGAGAATAAGGCGCTGCACAAAATGTCGGATAATGCATGCAAAAATAAAGAGTAGATAGCATAGGCCCGACAAGCTATGCGGAGCACATGAGCTTCTTATATGCGGGATCTGCGCTGGCTATGTACAAAGGATTACATGCAACATCAGCAAGACTTGTACAAAAGGTGGTTGCGGAACAGGTTCCAACAACCGCGCCCTCTGAGTAAAACTTACGAAGATGCTCAATATTCCAGGAGTTTCTCACGGAATGCCATCTTGGTCTCAAAGCGGACAGCGCCGAGCCTAGTGACTTCGTCTTACCCGATAAGGGCCCTCCCACTTGGCGTCAACATTTGGAATTCTTGGCGGACTGAGCGCGCGAAGAACAAAGTCGCCTTCTCGAGACTTCGGCACTAACTGCGGCTATGGTAGCGGCGCCAAAGCTTCTTTGATATCGAGCAGCTCGAGCAGCAGACTGAAGGCGGTCCTCCTCAAGGCGAGTGCATCATCTTGTCGCAGCTGCTCTTGCTCAAGCTCATCATAAGCGAGCACTTTCGAGGTGACCCGTATCTGAGTTCCGTGGGGAGAACTGCCTCTGCTCCATAGACTAGAGCAAAAGGTGTATGCGGCGATGGCTCGATTTGGCGTCGTTCGATCGACCAAAGAACCACGGTAGCTCCTCAATCCAGTTTCTTCCGCACTTGTGCAGCCTATCAAAAGTTACGGTCTTGAGCCCGCGGCACTTCAACATTGCCCTCTCCGCTTGACCGTTGCTTCTCGGATGAGCAGCGAAGCGAAAGCAAACCTTAGCGCCAAGATCTTGGACATCTTGCATGAAGGTGCGGCTCGTCAATTGCGTGCCGTTGTCGGTGATGATCTGTTAGGGATTCGAAGCGGCAAACAATTAACTGAAGAACTTGGTGGTGATTGTCTTGTCACCTTCCTCCTGCTTCCACTTCCAGCCACTTTGTGAACTTGTCGATTACAGCGTACAAGTACTCAAAGCCCCGACAACTCGGGAAAGGGGCGAGATGTCGAGCCCCGGACCGAAAATGGCGAGGATAAAGGGATCGTGCGGAGAGCTTGAGCTGGCTGGTGTATCTGCTTGGAATGGGCCTTGCGCTTCACACTTGGTTACTTGTGCAGTTGCATCACGGAGGCTGTCGGCCAAAACCTTGCGGAATGCTTTGCGGCAAGTGCTCTTCTTGCCAATGTGGTGACCACATATGCCTCCATGTATCTCTGCCAACAGCTTCATCCATCTTCCGGTGAATACACTTCAATTTCACACCGTTGAGTCTTCTTACATGCAGTGTGTTGTCGACAAACTGGTACATACTTGACTGCCAGGCTACTCTTTACGCTTCTTCTTGCTCTTGGGAAGTTCTCTGTCTGAAGAAGCAGACGATCTCTTGTGCCCATCTTTGGAGCTTGCGGCTCGACAACAAGGACTAAAGGCATATCTGCTGCTGCGGGAACATCCGCTTCTACGGCGAGAACCTGCGGCTCAGCCGGAGCTTGATGTTCCCCGGCAAGCTTGCCGGAGCAAAACTTGTCGGGAGCGTCTGCTTCAATGAAACAAACCCTAGGGCTTGTCGGAGCAGACTGCTCCTCAGCACTCTTGGTTTTGATCTTGAGGACCTTCTTGGCGGCGGCTTCGGGAAGCTCTGTTGGAAAATAGTCACCAGAAATCAACTTCCTCTTCTTGTTCTGTCCAGTTGATGGCGTTACAGTTGGTTGAGTCAGCTTGAGCACAAAATACCTGGTTCCACAGGTAACTTGAGTCTGGCGCTTTGACGAGCCATCGGCAATGTCGTTCTGAGCTCTTGGAACATGTTCCATCTGTAGGCCGTCAAAGTGCTCTTCTAGCTTTCTCACTTCATCAACATAGGCTTCCATCAACGGACTCTGATAATTCTTGCTAACTTGGCGGATGATAAGCTGTGAGTCACCCCTGACAATGAGCTTCTTGATCCCAAGGTCCACTGCGATCCTGAGACCGGCAAGCAAACCTTCATACTCTGCAGTATTGTTTGTTGCTTGCTCCTTGGGAAAGTGCATCTGGACTACGTACTTGAGGTGCTCTCCGGTGGGTGCGACAAGTAGTACGCCCTTTGGCGCCTTGCAGCGAGAAGGCACCATCAAAGTACATCAGCCACTCTTTGCTTGCTTCCTTGACGGGGATGCTCGTTTCTGGAATTTCTTCATCTTGCGTTGGCGTCCACTCTGCTATGAATTCTGCCAATGCTCTGCTTTGGATAGTTGAAGTGCTCTCAAACTTGAGGCCAAAGCTTGACAGTTCCAGTGCCCACTCGACGATCCTGCCTGTTGCTTCTGGATTTTGCAGTATCCTCTTCATCGGAAAACGAGTGACAACTGTGATCTCGTGTGCTTGGAAGTAATGGCGCAGCTTTCTCGAGGCCATGAGAAGGCCGAAAAACAACTTCGCACACAGTACCTTGACCTAGCCCCTGCGAAGGCCCGACAAAATAAGCTGGGCTGCACCATCCTTTTCTATAGCTTCTCCTGCGTCTGCGCAGATCCATCCTTGCCGGGACTAGAGCTTGCGGTGAAGCCCCACCTTGTCGCTGGATGTCCCTGCCGTGGTTCTTTGGCTCATCATCCGCCTCCCTCTCCGCTACTAACGCAGCACTAACCACTTGATTGGTTGCCGCTATATAGCAACAACTTCTCTTGTGACTTAGGTGCGACAAGTATTAGAGTGGAGGACAGGTATCTCTTTAGGTCTGCGGCGCAGCCTCCGCTTCGAGTCCATTTCATTGGACCTGCCTTTTCAATATTTTGAAAAATGGCGGTAGCTTCAGCAGAACCTAGAGATAAACTTCTTGAGAGCAGCTACATGCAACCAGCAAGTCTTCATACATCCTTGGCCTTTGGTGCTTCAATCTTCAATGGCCTTGATCTTGTCGGGATTGGCTTCAATTCCCGCTGAGACATGAAGAACCCGAGAAGCTTGCCGGAAGGGACTCCAAATACGCACTTCTCGGGGTTGAGCTTGAGATTGATCTTGCGCAGATTTGCAAAGGCCTTGTCTAAATCTTGAATCAGAGTTGCCCTGTCCTTGCTTTTGACCACTATGTCATCCATGTAGGTTTCTACATTTCTGTGTATTTGCGGTTCAAAAGCATGATGGACTACTCTTGCAAATGTTGAACTAGCATTCTTTAAACCGAAAGGCATCCGTATGAAACAGTATGTGCCACATGGGGTGATGAATGCGGTTTTTTCCTCATCTTCTTCTGCCATGAAGATCTGATGGTACCCTGAGTATTCATCAAGAAATGAAAGAAAATCGCATCCGGCCGTGGAGTCAACAATCGATCGATCTTGCGGCAAGGGAAATGGGTCTTTAGGACAAGCTTTATTAACATCGGTAAAGTCGATACAAAGCCTCCATTTTCCGTTTGCCTTCGCTTACGACTACGAGGATTAGCCAACCACGTGGGATGGAGCACTCCTCGACAAGGCTGCCGCTTCCAATTTCTTGATCTCTTCCGTGATGAATTCTTGGCGCTCCTTTGCTTGTTTCGACTTTACGCTTGCGGGCGTGTGAGGACAGGCGGCAAGATGGTGCTCAATTACTTTCAGGAACACGGGGATGTCGGGCGGTTGCCATGCAAACACGTCGACATTAAGCCCGCAGAAAGCAATGGCGCGCCTTCCTATTTAGGGTCGAAGTGGCGATGGTGAAGGTACCACCGTGCCATCCTCCTTGCGGACACCTTCTTGGTCTCTGGCGGGCTGCGCCGTCTTCTTGTACTTGCCGATGGAGCTCGATGGTGCGTCCTCAGCGGTGGCGCAGCACTCCGAAGAGGTGCGCTTGCGGAGTGGGCATCGAGCTCTTGCGGACTTTGTCTTCTTCCCGGGGGCTTCAGTGACAAGTGACTTGCTATCTGTTGCGGCTCTGCTTCCCGATAGATCTTGTCGGCGCGAGATAAGAGCATCCTTCTTGTCGCGAGGGACATAGATGATAATTATCGGGCCTGGCATCTTGACAAGTTGTATGCATAGTGAGAGGCTGCCATGAATTTGGCGAGTCTTTGGGCGACCAAGTATCCCATTGTAAGGCAATGGAAAATCAGCAACGTCAAAAGTGACCCTCTCGATCCTGAAGTTCAACTTCGCCGCCCGAATGTCACGCAACGTGATCTTTCCCTTGGCTTGCTCCTTCCGGATTGATTCCTTGGAATGTGCGGTCTCTTCAAGCTTCGCCATCGGGGATCTGAAGCTTACGGAGTACGCGGAGGAGATCAGGTTCAAGCCGGCCCGCCGTCAACTAGCATCTTAGTGACCTTGAGGTTGCGGATAGTTGGCGAAACCAACATCGGCAAGCACACGATCCACGATGATGCGATCAGGGTGGTCCTCAATATCAAAGATGATAGGCATCTTGGACCATTTCGGAGGCTTGCGTGACTCGATGGATGGATTACGCGCATTGACTTCCGCATCCTTTGTTTGAGTTGGCGGTGTGAAGTATCTGAAGAAAACCGCCGTCAGCGCACAAGACCTCTGTAGCTTTCGGAACTCCTGCTCATCGGTCTCATCATCATCCATGTCTTCATCGTCGTCGTCATCTTCATCCTTATCGCGGCGCGAGGAGAATGCTGTCTCCTTGCGGCTGCTTGGCCTTGCAGCGGCGTCCTCCTCGGCTGGGCGTTTCTTCTGGCTCCTCCAGCTCCTGCTGAGCCTTCTCCTTGTCGCGCTTTCGTACTCAGCCTTTTGCTGCTCAACAAGCTGCTCGACCTTCTTGCAGCTCTGGAGGTCATGGCCCTTGGTGCGGTGGATCTTGCGATCTTGCTTGTTGGGCCGTCACAGCTTGTCGGCGACCACCACAGCAGCGAGTTGGTTCCCGGCAACCTCCTTGCCGAGCTACCAACTTTAGCCTTCTTGGCGCTACCTCCGTTGCCGAACTGTTCGACAACTAGCACATCTTTGCCTTTCTTTTTCCTGTTATTCCGCCGCCGGCTTTTCTTTGCCAGGGCGGCCTCCTCACTGTCAGATCCTCCTGCTTCTACATTCTCTCGGGGAGTTTCCTCCCTTCCTCGGCCGCGTGCACACTTGTCGGCGGGGCATATAGCTCACGGCGTCTACGATCTTGCACATCGCCATCTCCTCCGCATCCTGCGATTGCTGCGTTACGATGGAGCAGCGCTGATCACCATGGCGGGGTGGACATCTGGGATGTTGTGCTTATAACGCCCGGACACACCGCCCGGTGGTCGTTACTCTGGCGGGATCTAGAGGCAGCCACAGATCAATACTAGTCTTTTCTGCGCACTTTGTCCTCACTGCGTGCGCACAGGGCTAACTTCGGTCGGTCACCATCGACACTACTCCAAGCTGAGCACGCTTAACTTTGGAGTTACATCCGAATGGGCTCCGGAAAAAGAAGAATTCCTTATTGATATGAGTAGTCTATCATCCCTAATAAGCCGAGGCTATTACATACACCCCCCACTCGGAGGAACCGGCGTCCTCGTCGGAATACGAAACGTTCCCTCTTGGCACAAGCGTCATGCTTCGGTCCGGTACATGTGCCATGTCGGGTGCCACGATGGGTCACAAACGTCATGAACAACATGACCACGCACTGTCCGCAACCATCCGTGTAACCGCGGTCGGCTCGATACCAACTTATAGCGCCCGGACACACCGCCGGTGGTGCGTTACTCTGGCGGGATCTAGGCGGCCCCACAGATCAATACTAGTCTTTTCTGCGCACTTTGTCCTCACTTTCGTGCGCGCAGAACTAACTTCGGTCGGTCACCCATCGACACTACTCCAAGCTGAGCACGCTTAACTTTTGAGTTACGTCGAATGGGCTCCGGAAAAAGAAGAATTCCTTATTGATATGAGTAGTCTATCATCCCTAATAAGCCAGGCTATTACAGTCTTGTCTGTGGCTGAATCTCTGAATGTACTTGCGCGAGGGCTCTCCTTCCTTACAGGCGAGCGGTGAAGGTTGCTCTCTTGGCCATGAGGTTTGTGGCCGCCTGTGAAGGAGCCGACAAACTGATGGCATAGATCTGCCCAAGAGGATATGGAGTTGTCCGGCAAGTGCATGAGCCAGGATCTGACATTGGGTTTGAGTACCAGCGGGAAGTAGTTGGCCAGAATCTTGTCGTATCGCCCCGGCAGCACGCACGCAATGGTGTAGATCTTGAGGAACTCCGACGGATCGTCTTGCCGTCGTACTTCTGCGAATGCGTCGGCGAAAATTTTCTTGCTGGGCCACTAGACTTGCCCAGCTCACGAGTGAACAGCGGGGCAACCTACAGCGTCGGCAAGTTTCCTGGTTCCTGGCGCATTCATGTCGGCGGAAGGCCCGGCCAGCTGGTCGGATTGGCCTTGGCGCTTCTCTTGGCGCTTCGATCACGAGTTCGGCGTCTTCTTGCTATCGTTCGTGAAGAACTTGGTGCTGATCGCGACGAGCTCGTGGATCCGAAGACGCGGTGGAGTCGCTGTCGAGGTGGATCCGACGAGTTGGCGATCTTGGCCTTCGGGGCGGAGAGTGCATGGTGGTTGCACCTCCACCGGTCTCGTCGCCACCGGCTCGTGCTTAGCAGTCTTGCGCGGCGATGATGTACTTGGTTGCGCGGAGTGTCGCGTTAGCAAAGCCGATGAGACTCTGAATGGTGGCCTGCATTCATCGACCTTGTCGGCCGTTGGAGGTAATCTAGAAGTAGTTGAGCTCTCGCCAAAGCTTACTGCGAGAGTGGAGGTGGCGATGGCGAGCAGTGCGAGAGCAGGATATGCCGGACTCTAACTTTGTTAGAAGGAAGCGTGGCGGTCAGGCGACCGTGCCTCGCTTCGTGCCAACTTGTTGGCGTGCATGCTGGTCTTGAGCATCCGAGATCCACCAGCTCGATCTTGATCCAGCGGCGTATGGTACTTTGTGAATACCATGGCCAGCTGTCGATCCAGCGCCTCTGAGTTGGGCGTAGTGTATGTCACAGACGCCAAGGTCTGCGAGCCTTGTTCTTGGACTTGGCGCACCGTGGACTCGCCGTTGGCGCCGCCCTTCCACGGTGTCTACCCCACCACTCGTTTGCTCCGGTGGTGGTGGGATCGGCGTGGGCGGCTCTGCTGCCACGAAGCCTTCTTCTTGGTGGCATGTCGATGAAGATGATGAAGATGTTGCTCGTGTGAGCGCGGATCAGTTCACACAGCCTCGTAGCGCCTACAGGCGCGCCAAAGATGTCGGGAAGCTGATCGGACCCACGAACACCTATGGGACGGCGGACCGAGCCCCTTTCGGTTCGGTGGGGGCGGAGGTCGCCTACGAAGAGCGGATCGAGGCAAAGCACACGCAGTTACCCAGCGGAGCTCTCACGGAGAGATAATACTCCCTCTGCTGCTTATGCGATTGTATTGTGTTCTTGCTAGGGAGCTGAGAGCTACAAGACCTAGCGTGTGTTCTCTGGTTTGAATGGGCGAACCCCTCTCGTTGCGCATGGGCCTCCTTTTATATGCTCAAGGGGTCTCAAGCAGGTGGCAAGCGTAGACAAGGGCAAAAGCGTAAAAGTGCGTGGTTGGTACATCTACTTGTATAGTGTGACATACCTAACCACGGACGGCGGGGACAAAGGCATTAAATGCCGTCTATGTCGCCTAAATAGTGCGGAAAGGGACCGTCGAGGGGCGCCACCGCTTACCACGATGGCAATCTTGTCGGCACCGCTTGCCACCGCGCCCGCTGCACAACCTCTTGCCACGCGCGCTGGAAAGGTCGAGGCGACACGTTGGTGGATGTCTTTGGGCGTGAATTCTGAGCGTGGTAGCTGCGCGGCAAAGCGCCTTACGTGATGTCGTCGTCTTGCCGTGTCCGGAAGCTTGCCGCTCACCGGGCCTTCCCGGCAAGCTCCTCTTGCCGGGGCCTTGTCTCCTAAGTGCCTTGGTTGGCCTTCCCGGCAAGCTCCTCTTGCCGGGGCCTTGTCTCCTTGGCTTAAATACTTTGTTCTTGAATGGCTCCAAAGGAACCACGGAGGACCTTGGCGGTCACCTGGCAAGCCCTGCCGCGGGGTGATGCAACTGCCCGTGCAAGAGTTCGGGATACTAGGGTACCCCTACTCTAGTACACCGGCAGAGAGCCCAGGCACAGGGCCACACTGCGGTGCAGGCTGTTGGGCCAGGCACAAAACAGAGACAGAACACCGCGGCTGGGTCATGCCATAACTCCTCCGGACCCACCGTCCCCATGAGCAGCCGCGCGTCGAATGCGGCATCGTGGGAGAGATCGTGGTGGGTTTCTTTATTAGGAAGCGGGCGTCCGCCCCTCCCTCGTTATAAGCGGAGAAGCGAGGGCAGTTCGCCCACCTTGCCGATTCTTGTACAATCTTGAAAAACCTCCGCTGCTCCCTTTCTTCCCAAGGCGAAAGAGAGCGGCGCTCCTTCGCCACCACCACCACCAGCGCCGCCACCAGCGCCATCGATCTCCCCACTACCTCCGCCATGGCTCCAGCCGACAAGGGAAAAGCGTGAAATCGGCGGCGCAGCTGGCTCGTGGCGTGGCGCAAGAGCGAACCATCTTCCCCCCAGCTCGCTTGTGAAGGAGCTGAGGGAGTACTACTACCTCTTACGGTTAAGCGAGCCTTGGCAGCATCCAGCATGAAGGTACTCTCGGCCGCCGCCTGAAGCGGCTCGGCGGGTATCCCTTCTTGGCGCTCTTCTTCTACTGCGGGCTCTGCCGCCTTTCTCTAATTCTTATGCGACATCATGAACACCTCGGGTTCCGCCTCCTTGACTTCACCCCAATGCTGTCTTGACCATGGCGGTTTTCGCACATCTCTGCGAAAACTTTGTGAGAATGCACCAAGCGTAGCCCTCTTCCGCCATTTCTTCATGCTTGGTAGAGAGAGGAGCCTCTTGCGGAGGAATCGCTTGGATCTCAAGGATCGGCAAGAAGGAAGCCTATCTGGAGGAGAGCTCCACAGCAAGTGGGAGGAATGGAGGCAGATTGGTGTTGGATTGTTGAGGAGAACCATGCAGCCATTTACCGCCCGGCGCCAAACCCCAATAGTGCGCAGCAACGATTGGAGCAACTTAGCCCGGAAGATGCTAGATTGAAGATTGCCGTCACCCGGATCCTGCGCCTCGGGCTTGCGGACTCCTTAAGCGCCGTTAGGCGCAGATTTCCTCGCCGCCGCGCGCATCCCTGCAGGAGAGGAGGAGACACTGCTTGGGAGTTCGAGTCTGGCGGATATCATGAAAGCTGCCCGGGCCCTCAACTTCAATTTCACCGTCTTGGGTTGGATGCGATGCTCCTGGAGCTGTTCAAACCGACCACGATCATCCGAATGGTTCGGGTTGCCGAGGAGTCGTTCCATTGTGCAACAATTCCTCGCTCGACCGCATCCGTGCAATGATGCCGTTGTCGACTTCGCATGGAATTGTTCCAACCTGGCAAACACTGCGGATGGCGTCGTCGGGTGTTCTTGACGGCTTGGAAGAAGTGCCGATCATACGATGGCGAAGGGCCTCACCGCGACACCAGCGATGGCGAGATCTGCGGCGCGCCACCAGAGTGGAAGCGGCGGCAACTGCTGCTTGGCGGTTAGATTCACCGTGGAGGCGGCAGAGGCAGCGAGCGGCAAGCCTTGTCGTCGAAGGAGCTTGCGGCGAGGAAGGCATGCCGAGCCAAGTTGAGCGAAGCGAGCCGCGAAGCGCCTCCTCCCCACCTTGGACAGCTTGCATGAGCCCCAGCTCAGAAGGCGTCTCTGCAAGGCGAAATGGCGAAGGCGGCGGGCAGGCCAACAACCGTCGCGCCCGCAGCAGCAACTCTCCACATGCGGCACAAGCGCTGTTGCCCGGAAGCAACTCACGCCGCTAACGCAACCGGCCGGGGCCTTACAGGACCACAGCTCCTGCACCCGCCAAGCGGCAAAGGAACCTCTCTTCAGCTCGTCGCACGGAGGCGAACGATTCGATCTCTCCGCTCAGCTCCGAGGAAGAAGAAGAGTAAGATTCCTTGCTGTACTTGTAATTCTTCAATTTGCTGTTTTGTCTTGTATCTGATTTGGTTCATTAAGAACCCATTCCTTTATGGGGCCTGGCCCGAGAGCATCGAAGAGGCCAAGACCCAGTGATTGTCATCGAGGGCGAACCCACCGCGGCAGCAGCGGGGCTGCGTCAAGAGACCTCCTTCTTGGACCAGCGACTCTTCCTAAAGCAGCCCAGCGCAGCCCCAGTAAAAGTATATGGTTTACTTCTTGCTTTCGGCGTGCATGGGTGCTCTTCCTTTATGATATCGGTTGTGTTGGTTTGTGTAGGGCGAGCAGCCCCACCAGGGGAGTGCCACAAGCCGCTCGACATGCCATCTGCTTCAACTACACCGCCAAGGAGGATCCCCGGCAAAGGCGTTCTCCGACAAGGGAGGCTTCTCCGAGCAAAGGGCAGTTCTCGGCATGGGATAAGCGCCCGGCGACCCTCCGTGGTTGAAACCACGGCTGCAGATCCCATCGCGGGTAATCCTCTTGCTGAAAATTTCCTTGGGTTCTTTTCTTCTGATTTTCTCTTTGAATATCTGCTTGATTTTCTTCATTTTCTCTGGTCGTCGGATCCATCCGCGCTTGAGCGATGGAGACGAGGTCGCCGGTGAGGAGAAATCGCGGCAACAGCGATGCCGTCGTTGCGAGAAAAGCCGGCGCTGATGACCTGCGGCGAAGGCCGCCAAGGCTGCCGCCCTTGGCTGGCGAGAATGCAGCGATCGCCTTCGGCAGCCCTGAGGCGCGAGGCGTAAGCGCTACACCGACCGCCGATCCCTCTGCGCTGCCGCAGCGGCGAACTCCGAAGAAACCTCGGCGGGCGCCCTATCTGAAGGCGGCGATGGCGTCTTCATCAAGCTTACAGGCGTCGAGCTCGAGCGGTCGAAGGAGAAACCTTTGTGAAGAGCTGCTTCGCCTCCGCTGGGCTGGCAGCTGGTCGGCGTAAACAGCAGCAGCGGCGAGTCCGAGAGGAAGCATTCTTTGTGGAAGCTTCAGTCGCTCGCGCCGACAAGCCAAACTGGAATCGAGCGCTTATCGCGGCGAGCGAACATTGAAGCGGGGAGCTCGGGGCCTCCATCAGGAAGCTCTCCGGTCTTTGGCGAAGAGCGGAACCGTCGTTGGTAGCGCCAGCCTTCATCCTCGAGAGGCTGAGGTTGAAAAACAACAACGGCTTGCCGCCGAGAAGCTGTCTGCGCCAGGAATCGGTGGCGCGGCGGAAGATCAATCTTGACAGCCATGAGGAGGAGCTTGCAGGCAGCAGAGACATTTGGCGGGGCTCTCAAGGAAGCAAGGAGGCTGCCGCAGCTGCCGAGGCCGCCAAGAAGGAGTTGGAGGCGAAGGTGGCGCGGCTGGAGGCCAATCTCCGGAAGAAGCGGCGAGAGCTTGCTGCACTCAAGCACGGCGTGAAAGGGCGCCTACACTCTTGGCGAGCTGCAGGGCCGTCTCGCCGAGAGGAGCAAGGAGCTCAGTGCGCCAAGGATTCCAGCGCGGATCTCGAGCTGAAGCTGACCACCTTGATCTCGAGGAGCTGGGCCAGGCGCCAAGGGCGGGAGGTGGCCTTGTTGGAAAAGATCAAGGCCGACGAGGCGCTGTTGGCGGTCTCTACTGCCGCCTGCAGCACCTTGGAGAGAATGTGGAGCCTGGACCGAGGTCTTGTGAATGTTACCGCCGCCATCATTTGGGGAGGCAGCGGGCTGGGGATGGTGGATCTCGGTACTCCTCCGCGAGCACCTCAATCCAGCGCCAAGCTCAGCTTGTTCTTCAAGGCGTGGTGACAGCCCTCCAACGACTCGGGAAGAGATCCCAAAGCAGCTGGCGGCCAGTCGCGCCAGGATCTGTCTGAGGAGCTCTTGGAAAATCTGATGAAGGTGGCCTTCGCAATCAGGCCTTAACTTCACCAGCGTCCTCAAGTCCTTGCCGCGGATCTTGATGTGGAAGCGCTCAAGGCCCTTGTCGCACCCATCGTGGACAGGGTGAGCGGAATCAAGAGGGTTGATGGTGACCGCGTAGATTAGGCCGCCCATTTTATCTTTTTCTTGTCGCTGCTGATCATGTCAGGAGAACAATCTATTAGAGCCGCGACAAGCTATCTTGTAATATATACTTTATTTTGGGTAGTAATTGCAATGTTATTTCCTTTACTTGATTCCTTCCTTTGTATGTTTTTGCCCCTACGCTTTTAGGGAACTTGTCGGCGTAGGCACCTTTGCCGCGAGCGCTGAGTGCGGGACGTCAGCAGCCTGCTGGCGGTGCCGCTTCCGACAAGCAACCTTGTCGCAACTAGTTGCAGCTCACTTAAGTTGTTGAGCGGACTCGAAACAAAGTAAGGGCGCAGCTAGCCACGAGTTAGTTCCTCAGCGCTGGTTTTCCATACAAAATGCAGGTCGTTCGAGGAAGATAACTTAAAATTTAAAACTGATCGCTCAGACTTTGGCAACTTAGCTTTTCATCGTTTGCTTCGGTAAGGCAAAACTTCCTTGAGCGGCGCCCGGTCCACACCATTATCTTCTCCTCCCCGGCAAACTTGTGTGCGAGGCCTTCCTTTCTTTGGGAAAGAGAAGAAGAAAATAAAGATATGGAGCCTTGCAGCTCGTTATTGCTTACCGGAATAGGTGCTGCACAAAATGTCAGATAATGCATGCAAAAATAAAGGGTAGATAGCATGAAACTGACAAGCTGTGTGGAGCACATGAGCTTTACTTATGTACGGGATCTGCACCCGGCTTTGTACAAAGGATTACATGCAACATCGGCAAGACTTGTACAAAAGGTGGTTGCCGGAACAGGTTCGGCAACCCGCATCTGAGTAAAACTTACGAAGATGCTCAATATTCAGGAGTTGCTCACGGAATGCCATCTTCGGTCTCAAAGCGGACAGCGCCGGGCCCTAGTGACTTCGTCTTACCCGATAAGGGCCCTCCCCTTGGCGTCAACTTGTTGGAATTCTTGGCGGACTGAGCGCGCGAAGAACAGGTCGCCTTCCTCGAGACTTCGGCACTTACTGCGGCTATGGTAGTGGCGCAAAAGCTTGCTGATATCAAGCAGCTCGAATAGCAGCTGAAGGCGGTCCTCCTCAAGGAAGCGATGCATCATCTTGTCGCGGCTGCTCTTGCTCAAGCTCATCATAGCGAGCACTCGAGGTGACCCGTATCTGAGTTCCGTGGGGAGAACTGCCTCTGCTCCATAGACTAGAGCAAAGGTGTACGGCGGTGGCTCGATTTGGCGTCGTTACGATCGACCAAAGAACCACCGGCAGCTCCTCAATCCAGTTTCTTCCACACTTGTGCAGCCTGTCGAAAGTTCTAGTCTTGAGCCCGCGCAGCACATCAACATTTGCCCTCTCCGCTTGACCGTTGCTTCTCGGATGAGCAACAGAAGCGAAGCAAACCTTGGCGCCAAGATCTTGGACATACTGCATGAAGGTGTGGCTCGTGAATTGCGTGCCGTTGTCGGTGATGATCCTGTTAGGGATTCGAAGCGGCAAACAATTGACTGAAGAACTTGATGCTGTTGTCTGTCACCTTCCTCCTGCTTCCACTTTCGGCCACTTTGTGAACTTATCGATTACAGCGTACAAGTACTCAAAGCCCCGACAACTTCGGGGAAAGGGGCCGAGGATGTCGAGCAGGACCGAAAATGGCGGGATAAAGGGATCGTCTGGAGAACTTGAAATGGCTGGTGTATCTGCTTGGAATGGGCCTTGCACGCTTCACACTTGGTTACTTGTGCGGTTGCATCACGGAGGGCTGTCGGCCAAAAGAAACCTTGCTTGGAATGCTTTGCGGCAAGTGCTCTTCTTGTAATGTGGTGACCACATATGCCTCCATGTATCTCGCCAACAGCTTCTGTCCATCTTCGGTGAATACACTTCAATTTCACACCGTTGAGTCTTCTTACATGCAGTGTGTTGTCGACAAACTGGTACATACTTGATGCGGGCTACTCTTTCCGCTTCTTCTTGCTCTTGAAAGTTCTCCTATCTGAAGAAGCAGACGATCTCTTGTGCCCATCTTTGGAGCTTGCGGCTCGACAACAAGGACTAAAGGCATATCTGCTGCTGCGGAACATCCGCTTCTCTGGCGAGAACTGCGGCTCAGCCGGAGCTTGATGTTCCCGGCAAGCTTGCGAGCAAAACTTGTCGGGGCGTGCGCTGTGAAACAAACCCTAGGGCTTGTCGGGCAGATTGCTCCTCGGCACTCTTGGTGTTGATCTTGTGGACCTTCTTGGCGGCGGCAGGGAAGCTCTGCGGGAAAATAGTCACCAAATCAACTTCCTCTTCTTGTTCTGTCCGATTGATGGCGTTCGATCGGTTGAGTCCGCTTGAGCACAAAATCCCTGGTTCCACGGGTAACTTGAGTCTGGCGCACTTTGACGAGCCATCCAATATCGTTTCGAGCTCTTGGAACATGTTCCATCTGTAGGCCGTCAAAGTGCTCTTCTAGCTTTCTCACTTCATCAACATAGGCTTCCATCAACGGACTCTGATAATTCTTGTTAACTTGGCGGATGACAAGCTGTGTGTCACCTCTGAAAATGAGCTTCTTGATCCCAAGGACCACTGCGATCCTGAGACCGGCAAGCAAACCTTCATACTCTGCAGTATTGTTTGTTGCTTGCTCCTTGGGAAAGTGCATCTGGACTACGTACTTGAGGTGCTCTCCGGTGGGTGCGACATGTAATGCGCCCCTTTTTGGCGCCTTACAGCAAGAAGGCACCATCAAAGTACATCAACCACTCTTTGCTTGCTTCCTTGGCGGGATGCTCGTTTCTGGAATTTTTCATCTTGCGTTGGCGTCCACTCTGCTATGAATTCTGCCAATGCTGCGCTTTGGATAGTTGAAGTGCTCTCAAACTTGAGGCCAAAGCTTGGCAGTTCCGAGTGCCCACTCGGCGATCCTGCTTTGCTTACGGATTTTGCAGTATCCTCTTCATCGGAAAAGCAGTGACAACTGTGATCTCGTGTGCTTGGAAGTAATGGCGTAGCTTTCTCAAGGCCATGAGAAGGCGAAAAGCAACCACACTGTGAGTACCTTGACCTAGCTCCCTGCGAGAAGGAATTGACAACGTAAAGCTGGCGCTGCACCATCTTGTTACGCAGCTTCTCACTGCGTCTGCAGATCCATCCTTATCGGGACGAGCTTGCGGTGAAGCCCCTTGCTTGTCATTTGGATGTCCCTGCCGTGGTTCTTGGCTCATCATCCTCCTCCTCTCCGCTACTAACGCAGCACTAACCACTTGATTGGTTGCCGCTATATAGCAACAACTTCTCTTGTGGCTTAGGTGCGACAAGTATTGAGTGGAGGACAGGTATCTCTTTAGGTCTGCGGCGCAGCCTCCGCTTCGGAGTCCATTTCATTGGACCTGCCTTTTTCAATATTTTGAAAAATGGCGGTAGCGCTCAGCAGAACCTAGAGATAAACTCTCTGAGAGCAGCTACATAACCGGCAAGTCTTTGTACATCCTTGGCGCGCTTTGGTGCTTCAATCTGTTCAATGGCCTTGATCTTGTCGGGATTGGCTTCAATTCCCGGCTGAGACACGAAGAACCGAGAAGCTTGCCGGAAGGGACTCCAAATACGCACTTCTCGGGGTTGAGCTTGAGGTTGATCTTGCGCAGATTTGCAAAGGTCTCGTCTAAATCTTGAATCAGAGTTGCCCTGTCCTTGCTTTTGACCACTATGTCATCCATGTAGGCTTCTACATTTCTGTGTATTTGCGGTTCAAAAGCGTGATGGATTACTCTTGCAAATGTTTAACCAGCATTCTTTAAACCGAAAGGCATCCGTATGAAACAGTATGTGCCACATGGGGTGATTAATGCGGTTTTTTCCTCATCTTCTTCTGCCATGAAGATCTGATGGTACCCTGAGTATGCATCAAGAAATGAAAGCAAATCGCATCCGGCCGTGGAGTCAACAATCTGATCGATGCGCGGCAAGGGAAATGGGTCTTTGGGACAAGCTTTATTAACATCGATAAAGTCGATACAAAGCCTCCATTTTCCGTTTGCCTTACGCACGACTACAAGATTGGCCAACCACGTAGGATGGAGCACTCCTCTGACAAGGCCTGCTGCTTCCAATTTCTTGATCTCTGCCGTGATGAATTCTTGGCGCTCCACTGCTTGTTTCCTGACTTTCTGCTTGACGGGCCGCGTGTGAGGACAGACGGCAAGATGGTGCTCAATTACTTTCACAGGAACACGGGGATGTCGGGGCGGTTGCCATGCAAACACGTCGACATTTGCCCGCGAGGAAAGCAATGGCGCGCCTTCCTATTTAGGGTCGAGAGTGGCGATGGTGAAGGTACCACCGATGCCGTCCTCCTTGGCGGACACCTTCTTAGTCTCTGGCGGAGCTGCCATCGTCTTCTTGTACTTGCGGTGGAGCTCGATGGTGCGTCCTCGGCGGTGGCGCAGCACTCGAAGAGGTGCGCTTGCGGAGTGGGCATCGAGCTCTTGCGGACTTTGTCTTCTTCCCCGGGGCTTCAGTGGAAAGTGACTTGCTATCTGTTGCATCTCTTTGCTTCCGGTAGATCTTGTCGGCGCGAGATAAGAGCATCCTTCTTGTCGCCGAGGGCGGAGATGACCTTATCGGGCTGGCATCTTGACAAGTTGTATGCATAGTGAGAGGCTGCCATGAATTTGGCGAGTCTTTGGGCGGCCAAGTATCCCATTGTAAGGCAATGGAAAATCAACAACGTCAAAAGTGACGCTCTCGATCACGAAGTTCAACTTCATTGCCGAATGTCACCGGCAACGTGATCTTTCCTTGACTTGCTCCTTCCCGGATTGATTCCTTGGAATGTGCGGTCTCTTCAAGCTTCGCCATCGGGATCTGAAGCTTACGGGTACCACGGAGGAGATCAGGTTCAAGCCGGCCCGCCGTCAACTAGCATCTTAGTGACCTTGAGGTTGCGGATAGTTGGCGAAACCAACATCGGCAAGCACCCAACCGCGGTGATCACGATCGGGTGGTCCTCAATATCAAAGATGATAGGCGTGCTGGACCATTTGAGAGGCTTGCGTGACTCGATGGATGGTTACGCGCATTGACTTCCGCATCCACTGTTTGAGTTGGCGGTGTGAAGTATCTGCGAGAAGCACGCCGTCAATGCACAAGACCTCTGTAGCTTTACGGAACTCCTGCTCATTGGTCTCATCATCATCCATGTCTTCATCGTCGTCGTCATCTTCATCCTTATCGGCGGCGCGAGAGTCTGTCTCCTTGCCGCTGCTTGGCCTTGCGGCGTCCTCCTCGGCACAGGGCGTTTCTTGCTGGCTCCTCCGGCTCCCTCCTGAGCCTTTTCCTTGTCGCGCCGCTCGTACTCAGCCTTTTGCTGCTCAACAAGCTGCTCGACCTTCTTGCAGCTCTGGAGGTCATGGCCCTTAGTGCGGTGGATCTTGCGATGCTGCTTGTTGGAGCCGTCACCTTGTCGGCGACCGCCACAACTGGCGATTGGTTCCCAGCGGCAACCTCCTTGCGGAGCTACCAACTTTAGCCTTCTTGGCGCCACCTCCGTTGCGGGACTGCTCGACAACTAGCACATCTTTGCCTTTCTTTTTCCTGTTATTCCGCGCGGCTTTTTCTTTGCAGGCGGCCTCCTCCTTGTCGAGATCCTCCTGCTTCTACATTCTCTCCGGGAGTTTCCTCCCTTCCTCGGCACGTGCACTTGTCGGCCAGGGCATATAGCTCGCTGGCGTCTCGATCTTGCACATCGCCATCTCCTCCGCATCCTGCGATTTATGCGTTCGATGGAATCGCTGATCACCCCGGCGGGGTGGACATCTGGGATGTTGTGCTTCTGCGGCTGAATCTCTGAATGTACTTGCGCGGGGCTCTCCTTCCTTACAGGCGGCGGGTGAAGGTCGCTCTCTTGGCCATGAGGTTTGTGGCCGCTGTGAAAGCGCCGACAAACTGATGGCATAGATCTGCCAAGAGGATATGGGTTGTCACGGCAAGTGCATGAGCCAGATCGACATTGGGTTTGAGTACCCGGGGGAAGTAGTTGGCGAGAATCTTGTCGTCTTGCCCGACAGCTTGCACATAATGGTGTGATCTTTGAGGAACTCCGACGGATCGTCTTGCCGTCGTACTTCTCTGGCCTCTGGCGAAATTTTTCTAGCAGACCGCTTTGGACTTGCCGCAGCTCACGAGTGAGCGCCAGGGCAACCTACGCGTCGACAAATCGCTGGTTCCCTGGCGCATGCATGTCGACAGAAGGCCTAAGCGGCTGGTCGGATTGGCGCGCGCTTCTCTTGGCCTTCGATCACGAGTTCGGCGTCTTCTTGCTTGTCGTTCGTGAAGAACTTGGCGCTGATCGCGGCGAGCTCGTGGATCAAAAGGCGGTGGAGTCGTTGTCGAGGTGGATCCGACGAGTTGGCGATCTTGGCCTTGAGGCGGAGAGTGCATGGTGGTTGCACCTCCACGGTCTCGTCGCCACCGGCTCGTGCTTAGCAGTCTTGCCACGGCAGCGATATGCTTGGTTGCCGCGAATGTGTCGCCGTTAGCAAAGCCGATGAGACTACGAATGGTGGCCCTCCATTCGCCGACCTTGTCGGCCATTGGAGGTAATCCGAAGTAGTTGAGCTCTCGCCAAAGCTTCGCGGGTGGTGGGTGGCGATGGCGAGCGGTTGAGAGCGGGATATGCTCGGACTCTAACTATGTTAGAAGGAGCGATAGCCCGTCCGAGCGACCGTGCCTCGCTTCGTGCCGACTTGTTGGCGTGCATGCTGGTCTTGAGCATCCGAGATCCACCAGCTCGATCTTGATCCAGCGGCGTATGGTACTATGAATACCATGGCGCTGTCGATCCGCGCCTCTGAGTTGGGCGCGGTGTATGTCTGAGCGCCGAGTGCGTGCAGCCTTGTTCTTGGACTTGGCGCACCGTGGACTCCTTCGTCGGCGCCCGCCCTTCGCGGTGTCTACCCCACCACTAGTTTGCTCCGGTGGTGGTGGGATCGGCGTGGGCGGCTCTGCTGCCGCCAAGCCTTCTTCTTCGGTGGCATGTCGATGAATGATGAAGATGTTGCTCATGTGAGCGCGGATCAGGTTCACACAGCCTCGGCAGCCCCTCGTGGCGCGCCAAACATGTCGGGAAGCTGATCGGACCCACGAACACCTATGGGACGGCGGACCGAGCCCCTTCGGTTCGGTGGGGGCGGAGAGTCGCCGAAGAAGATCGAGGCAAGCACCACGGGCAGTTTACCCTGCCGGAGCTCTCAGGAGATAATACTCCTACTGCTGCTTATCGATTGTATTGTGTTCTTGCTAGGGGGCTGAGAGCTACAAGATCTAGCGTGGCGTTCTCACGGTTCGAATGGGCGAACCCCTCTATGTTGCGCATGGGCCTCCTTTTATATGCTCAAGGGGTCTCCGACAGGTGTAGCGTAGACAAAAGCAAAAAGCGTAAAAGGGTCGTGGTTGGTACATCTACTTATGCGAGTGTAACATACCTAACCACGGCGGCGGGGACAAAGGCATTAAATGCCCGTCTATATCGCCTAAGCGGTGCGAAAAGGACCGTCGGGGCGCCACCGCTTACCACGATGGCAATCTTATCGACACCGCTTGCCACCGCGCCCGGCCTGCCTGACCTCTTGCCGCAGCGCGCTGGAAAGGTCGAGGCGACACGTTGGTGGATGTCTTTGGGCGTAATTCTGAGCGTGGTAGCTGCGCGGCAAGCTCCTTACGCGGTGAGTAAATCTTCCGTGCCGAGCTTGCCGCTCACGGGCCTTCCCGGCAACTCCTCTTGCCAGGCCTTGTCTCCTAAGTGCCTTGGTTGGCCTTCCGGCAAGCTCCTCTTGCGGGGCCTTGTCTCCTTGGCTTAAATACTTTGTTCTTGAATGGATCCAAAGGAACCACGGAGGACCTTGGCGGTCACTGGCAAGCCACCTGCATGAGGTCTGCAACTGCCGTGCGAGTTCGGGATACTAGGGTACCCCTACTCTAGTACACCGACAGGAAAGATGTCGGGGAAGCTGATCGGACCCACGAAAACCTATGGGACGGCGGACGAGCCCCTTCGGTTCGGTGGGGTCGGAGGTCGCCTGAAAAAGCGGTCGGTGAAACACCTGAGCAGTTACCCAGGTTTGGAGCTCTCAGAGAGATAATACTCCTCTGCTGCTTGTCGATTGTATTATGTTCTTGCTAGGGGCGCTGAGCTACAAGACCTAAGCGTGAGTGTTCTCTGGTTTGAATGGGCGAACCCCCTCGTTCGCATGGGCCTCCTTTTATATGCTCAAGGGGTCTCCGATAGGTGGCAGCGTAGACAAGGGCAAAAGCGTAAAAGGAGTCGTGGTTGGTACATCTACTTATGCAGTGTAACATACCTAACCCTGGCGGCGGGGACAAAGGCATTAAATGCCGTCTATGTCGCCCAAGCGGTCACGGAAAGGGACCGTCGGGGGCATACCACGCTTACCACGATGGCAATCTTATCGTACCGCTTGCCACAGCGCCCAGCTGCGACCTCTTGCCACAGCAGCGCTGGAGAAAGGTCGAGCGACATGTTGGTGGATGTCTTTGGGCGTGAATTCTGAGGCGTGGTAGCTGCGCGGCAAGCGCCTTACCGGATGCGTCGTCTTCTTGCTGCCCGAAGCTTGCCGCTCACGGGCCTTCGGACAAGCTCCTCTTCTGGGCCTTGTCTCCCTAAGTGCCTTGGTTGGCCTTCGGCGAGATCCTCTTGCGGGGCCTTGTCTCCTTGGCTTAAATACTTTGTTCTTGAATGGCTCCAAAGGAACCACGGAGGACCTTGGCGGTCACTGGCAAGCCACCGCGAAGTCTTTGCATGCCTGCCCGTGCGAGTTCGGGATACTAGGGTACCCCTACTCTAGTACACCGACAGGAAAGATGTCGGGGAAGCTGATCAGACCCACGAACACCTATTGGACCGGCGGACCGAGCCCCTTCGGTTCGGTGAGAGGCGGAGTCGCCGAAGAAGCGGATCGGTGAAACACACGAGCAGTTTACCCGTTTGGAGCTCTCAGGAGATAATACTCCCTCTGCTGCTTATGCGATTGTATTGTGTTCTTGCTAGGGAGGCTGAGAGCTACAAGACCTAAGCGTGAGTGTTCTCTGGTTTCAAATGGGCGAACCCCTCTCGTTGCGCATGGGCCTCCTTTTATAAGCTCAAGGGGTCTCCGGCAGGTGCAGCGTGACAAAGGGCAAAAAATTAAAAGGAGTCGTGGTTGGTACATCTACTTATGCAGTGTAACATACCTAACCACAGGCGGTAGGGGACAAAGGCATTAAATGCCCGTCTATATACGCCTAAGCGGTGTGGAAAGGGACCGTCGGGGATGCCACCGCTTGCCACGATGGCAATCTTATCGGCACCGCTTGCCACAGCGCCCGTTGTGCACCGACCTCTTGCCACCTTGGCGCTGGAAAGGTCGAGGCGACACGTTGGTGGATGTGTTGGGGCGTGGTTGCGGGCGTGGTAGCCTGCCGTGGCAAGCGCCTTGCAGCGATGCGTCGTCTTGCCGTGCCGGAAGCTTGCCGCTCACGAGCCTTCGGCAAGCTCCTCTTGCGGGGCCTTGTCTCCCTAAGTGCCTTGGTTGGCCTTCGGCAAGCTCCTCTTGCGGGGCCTTATCTCCTTGTCTTAAATACTTTGTTCTTGAATGGCTCCAAAGGAACCATGGAGGACCTTAGCGGTCACACGCAAGCCTGCAGGTGAAGTGCTGCAACTGCCCGTGCACGAGTTCGGGATACTAGGGTACCCCTACTCTAGTACACCGACAGGAAAGATGTCGGGGAAGCTGATCGGACCCACGAACACCTATGGGACCGGCGGACCGAGCCCCTTTCGGTTCGGTGGGGGCGGAGTCGCCGCGAAGAGCGGATCGGCGAAGCACACGAGCAGTTTACCCAGCTTTGGAGCTCTCCGGAGATAATACTCCCTCTGCTGCTTGTCTGATTGTATTGTGTTCTTGCTAGGGAGGCTAAGAGCTACAAGACCTAAGCGTGAGTGTTCTCTTGTTTGAATGGGCGAACCCCTCTCGTTAGCATGGGCCTCCTTTTATATGCTCAAGGGTCTCCGACAGGTGGCAGCGTGAACAGCGGCAAAAAGCGTAAATGGAGTCGTGGTTGGTACATCTACTTATGCGATTAACATACCTAACCACACGGAAGGGACAAAGGCATTAAATGCCCGTCTATATCGCCTAAACAGTGCGAAAGGGACCGTCGGGGCGCCACCGCTTACACGATGGCAATCTTATCGTACCGCTTGCCACCGCGCCCGGTATCTGCCTGACCTCTTGCCACCTTGCGCTGGAAAGGTCGAGGCGACACGTTGGTGGATGTCTTTGGGCGTGAATTCTGAAGTGGTAGCTGCCCGTGGCAGCGCCTTACCCGATGATCGTCGTCTTGCCGTGCCGAGCTTGCCGCTCACGGGCCTTCGGCAAGCTCCTCTTGCCGGGCCTTGTCTCCTAAGTGCCTTGGTTGGCCTTCCCGGCAAGCTCCTCTTGCCGGGGCCTTGTCTCCTTGGCTTAAATACTTTGTTCTTGAATGGCTCCAAAGGAACCACGGAGGACCTTGGCGGTCACTGGCAAGCCACTGCCGGCAGAGTCTTCAACTGTCCGTGCTGCGAGTTCGGGATACTAGGGTACCCCTACTCTAGTACACCGGCAGGAGCCCCGAACTGGGCCACACTGCGGTGCCGGCGTTGTTGGGCCAGGCCCAAAGCGAGAACGCAGACGCAGCGGCCTGGTCACGCCATAACTCACTCTGGACCCACCACGTCCCCCACAGGCAGCCGCAGCGTCGAATGCGGCATCGTGGGAGAGATCATGGTGGGTTTCTTTAATAGGAAAAGCGGGCGTCGCCCCCCTCCCTCGTTATAAGCGAGAGAGCGGGGCAGTTCGCCCACCTTGCCGATTCTTGTCCAATCTCGAAAATCTCGCTGCTCCCTTTCTTCCCAAGGCGAAAAGAGGCAGCGCTCCTTCATCGCCACCAGCAGCACCAGCGCCGCCACCAACACCGTCGATCTCCCCACTACCTCCGCCATGGCTCAAAGCCGACAAGGGAAGAAGCGTCAAATCGGCCGGCGCAGCGGCTCATGGCGCTGCACAGAGAGGCCATCTTCCCCCCAGCTTCGCCTTGAAGGCTGAGGAGTACTACTACCTCTTACAGTCGGCGAAGAGCGGCGCATCCAGCGCCGAAGGTACTCTCAGCGCCGCATGCAGGCGGCTCGGCGGGTATCCCTTCTTGGCGCTCTTCTTCTCTGCGGGCTCTGTCCGCCTTTCTCTAATTCTTCTGCGACATCATGAACACCTCGGGTTCCGCCTCCTTGACTTCACCCCCAATGCTGTCTTGACCATGGCGGTTTTCGCACCTCTG
Source organism: Aegilops longissima (assembly GCA_021605205.1). Lineage (NCBI taxonomy): Eukaryota > Viridiplantae > Streptophyta > Magnoliopsida > Poales > Poaceae > Aegilops > Aegilops longissima. The sequence continues at coordinate 593,810,418 of CM038678.1, read as the reverse complement.
CGAAAACTTTGTGAATCCACCCAAGCGTAGCCCTCTTCCACCATTTCTTCATGGCTCGAGTAGAGAGAGAGAGCCTCTTGCCGGAGGAATCGCTTGGATCTCAAGGATCGGCAAGAAGGAAGCCTATCTGGAGGAGAGCTCCGCGGCAAGTGGGAGGAATGGAGGGCAGATTGGTGTTGGATTGTAGAGGAGAACCGCAGCCATTCTGACCCGGCGCCAAACCCCAATAATCTTGTGAGCAGCGATTGGAGCAACTTGGCGCGGAAGATGCTAGATTGAAGATTGCCGTCACCGGATCCTGCGCCTCGGGCTTGCGGACTCACTATAAGGCGCCGTTGGCGCAGATTTCCTCGCCGCGCATCACCCCTTGCGGAGAGGAGGAGACACGCTTGGGAGTTCGAGAATCTGGCGGATATCATGAGGCTGCGCCGGGCCTCAACTTCAATTTCACCGTCTTGGAGTTGGATCACGATGCTCTGGAGCTGTTCAAGCCACGACCACGATCATCTGAATGGTTCAGGTTGCGAGAGTCGTTCCATTGTGCAACAATTCCTCGCTCGACCGCATCCGTGCAATGATGCCGTTGTGCGACTTCGCATGGAATTGTTCCAACCTGGCAAACACTGCGATGGCGTCGTGCGGGTGTTCTTGACAGCTTGGAAGAAGTGCCGATCCGCCCGATGAAGCGAAGGGCCTCACCAGCGACACCACGATGGCGAGATCAGCGCGCCGCCACCGGAGTTGATAAGCGGCAGCAGTGCTGCCATTGGCGGTTGGATTCACCGTGGAGGCGAGAGGCGATAGGGCGGCAAGCCTTGTCGATCGAGAGGAGCTTGCGGCGAGGAAGAAGCATGCCGAGCCAGTTGAAACTGGCGAGCCGCGGCGCCTCCTCCCCAAGTTCAGACAGCTTGCCTCGGCGAGCCCCAGCTCAAGAAGGCGTCTCCGCAAGGCGGGGAAATGGCAGGGGCGGCGGGCAGACCAACAGCCGTCGCGCCAGCGCGCAGCAACTCCACATGACAAGCGTGTTGCCCGGAGCAACTCACGCCCGCTCTGCGGCAACGGGCAGGGGCCTTGGGACCACAGCTCCTGCACCCGCCAAGCGGCCAAGGAACCTACTCTTCAAGTCGTCGCACGGAGGCGAACCGATTCGATCACTCCGCTCAGCTCAGGAAGAAGAAGAGTAAGATTCCTTCTGTACTTGTAATTATTCAATTTGCTGTTTTGTCTTGTATCGATTTGCTTCATTACGAACCCATTCCTTTGTAGGGCCCCTTTGGCCCAAAGAGCATCGAAGAGGCCAAGACCCGGTGATTGTCATCGAGGGCGAACCCACCACAGCAGCGGAGGCGGCCTTGAGACCTCCTTGCGGACCGGAGACTCTTCCACAAAGCAGCCCAGGCGCAGCCCCAGCGTAAGTATGGTTTACTTCTTGCTTTCGTGCATGGGTGCTCTTCCTTTCTTGATATCATTTGTTGGTTTGTGTAGGAAGCGAGCAGCCCCACCGAAGTGCCACAAGCCGCTCCTGACATGCCATCTGCTTCAACTACACCGCCAAGGGAGGATCCCCCGGCAAGGGAGCGTTCTCCGGCAAGGGAGGCTTCTCCGGCAAGGGGCAGTTCTCCGGCAAGGGATAGCGCCAGCGACCCTCCGGTGGTTGAAACCACGGCTGCAGATCCCATCGCAGGTAATCCTCTTGCCTGAAAATTTCCCTTGGGTTCTTTTTCTTCTGATTTTCTCTTTGAATATCTGCTTGATTTTCTTCATTTACGGTCGTCGAGATCCATCCGCCCTTGAGCCGATGGAGGCGAGTCGCCGGCGAGGAAGCGTCGCGGCAACAGCAGCCGCTGCGTCGTTGCGAGGAAAAGCCGGCGATGACCTGCCGCGAAGAAGCCCGCGAAGGCTGCCGCCCATGAAAGTGGCGAGAGTGCAGCGATCGCCTGATGGCCTGAGGCGCGAGGCGCCGGCGCTACACCGACCACCGATCCCTCCATCCGCTGCCGCAGCGGCAGGCTCGAAGAGCCTCAGCGGCGCCCTATCTGAAGGCGGCGATGGCGTCTTCATCAAGCTTCCACAGGCGTCGAGCTCGAGGCGCCGGTCGAAGGAGAAACCTTTGACGAAGAGCTGCTCGCCTCCGCTGGCGGCCTGGTCGGCCGGCGTAGCAACAGACAGCGGTGAGTCGAGGAGGAGGCGAGTTCTGCGGAGCTTGTCGCTCTACCGCGCCCGACAAGCCAAACAAGAATCCGAGGCAACAGCCGAAGGCGGGAGCGGACATTGAAGCAGGGAGGAGCTCGGGGCCTCCATCGAGAAGCTCTCCGGTCTTTGGCGGAAGGCGGGAGCAAATCGTTGAGGCAGCAAAAGCCTTCATCCTCGAGAAGGCTGAGGTTGAAAAACAACAACGGCTTGCGGCTGAGAAGCTGTCTGCTGAGGAAAGCGGTGGCGCGGAAGATCAATCTTAACAGCCATGAGGAGCTTGCAGCAGCAGACATTTGGCGGGGCTCTCAAGGAAGCAAGGGATCTTGCTGCGCAGCTCTGAGGCCGCCAAGAAGGAGTTGGAGGCGAAGGTGGCGCAGCTAGAGGCCAATCTCGGAAGAGCGGCGAGGAGCTTGCTGCACTCAAGCGCAAAGAGAAGGACACCTACACTCTTGGCGAGCTCAGGGCCGTCTGCCAGAGAGGAGCAAGGCTTCAGTGCCGCCAAGGATTCCAGCGGATCTCGAGCTGAAGCTGACCACCTTGATCTGAGGCATTTGGGCCGGGCGCCAAGGAGGCGGAGGTGGCCTTGTTGGAAAGATCAAAGGCCGACGAGGCGCTGTTGGCGAGTGCTCTTGCCGCCCGAGCACCTTGAGAGAGAATGTGGAGCCTTTGGACCGAGGTCTTGTGAATGTTGCCGCCGCCATCGACGGGGCGGATGGAGTGGGGATGGTGGATCTCGGGTACTCCTCCGCGAGCACCTCCAACCCAGCGTAAGCTCAGCTTGTTCTTCAAGGGTGTAGTAGCGGCCCTCCAGCGACTCGGGAAGAGATCCCAAAGCAGCTGGCCGGCGAGTCGCGCGGATCTGTCTGGAGCTCTTGAAAGGTCTTGATGAAGGTGGCCTTCCGCAATCGGCCTTAGCTTCACCAGCGTCCTCAAGTCCTTGCCGCCGGATCTTGATGTGGAAGCGCTCAAGGCCCTTATCGCACCATCGTGGACGGGGTGGCGGAATCAAGAGGGTTGATGGCGACCCGCGTGGATTAGGCCGCCCATTTTATCTTTTCTTGTCGCTGCTTGATCATCATCGGAGAACAATCTATTAGAGCAGCGACAAGCTATCTTGTAATATATACTTTATTTTGGGTAGTAATTGCAATGTTATTTCCTTTACTTGATTCCTTCCTTGTATGTTTTGCCCCTCGCTTTTAGGGAACTTGTGGTAGAGGCACCTTTGCACTTGGCGCTGAGTCTTGAGCGTCGGCAACTTCTTTGGCGGTGCCACTCCGACAAACAACCTTATCGCAACTAGTTGCAACTCACTTAAGTTGTTGACGGACTCGAAACAAAGTAAGAGCGCAGCTAGCCACGAGTTGGTTCCTCCGAGCACAGGTTTTCCATACAAAGTCACGATCGTTCGAGGAAGATAACTTAAAATTTAAAACTGATTGCTCAGGACTTTGGCAACTTAGCTTTTACGTCGTTTGCTTCCCGTGAGGCAAAACTTCCTTGAGCGGCGCCCGGTCCACACCATTATCTTCTCCTTCCCCGGCAAACTTGTGTGCGAGGAGCCTTCCTTTCTTTGGGAAAGAAAAGAAGAAAATAAAGATATGGATCCTTGCAGCTCGTTATTGCTTACCGGAATAGCTGCTGCACAAAATGTCAGATAATGCATGCAAAAATAAAGAGTAGATAGCATGAAACTGACAAGCTGTGCGGAGCACATGAGCTTTACTTATGTACGGGATCTGCGCCCGGCTTTGTACAAAGGATTAGATGCAACATCGGCAAGACTTGTACAAAAGGTGGTTGCCGGAACAGGTTCCGGCAACCGCGCTCCCTCTGAGTAAAACTTACGAAGATGCTCAATATTCGGGAGTTGCTCACGGAATGCCATCTTGATCTCAAAGCGGACAGCGCCGGGCCTAGTGACTCGTCTTACCCGATAAGGGCCCTCCCACTTGGCGTCAACTTGTTGGAATTCTTGGCGGACTGAGCAGCGAAGAACAAAATTCGCCTTCCTCGAGACTTCGGCACTAACTTTGCTGCTATGGTAGCGGCGCAAAGCTTCTTTGTTATCGAGCAGCTCGAGCAGCGACTGAAGATTGTCCTCCTCAAGGAGCGATTGCATCATCTTATCGCGGCTGCTCTTGCTCAAACTCATCATAAGCAAGCACTCGAGGTGACCCGTGTCACGAGTTCCGTGGGGAGGCTGCCTCTGCTCCATAGACTAGAGCAAAAGGTGTGCGGCGATGGATCGATTTGGCGTCGTTACGATCGACCAAGAACCACCGGCAGCTCCTCAATCAGTTTCTTCCGCACTTGTGCAGCTGTCGAAAGTTCGGTCTTGAGCCCGCGCAGCGCCGGCATTGCCCTCTCCGCTTGACCGTTGCTTCTCGGATGAGCAGCGAAGCGAAGCAAACCTTGGCGCCAAGATCTTGGACATCTTTGCATGAAGGTGCGGCTCGTGAATTGCGTACCGTTGTCGGTGATGATCCCTGTTAGGGATTCGAAAGCGACAAACAATTGACTGAAGAACTTGGCTAGCGGCTGTCTTGTCACCTTCCTCACTGCTTCCACTTCCGGCCACTTTGTGAACATCGATTACAGCGTACAAGTACTCAAAGCCCCGACAACTTCGGGTAAAGGGGCCGAGGATGTGCGTGTTGGGTTCTCTGGTGAGGGTGCGTCGGCGCAAATTAAAAATTCCTCGCGCGAACATCCGGGGAACATGCTACGGGAGATGGATCACGATTCGTTACCACTAGGCAGCGCGATGCCGTGCAGCGAAGAAGAGTTGGGGCAGCGCGTCCGCGTGGATCGTCTCCTCCTCGTTCGATCTCCCTCGGCGGCGGTCGTCCGATCCCACGTCACGAGTTCGCGGGCGGCGCAAGTGCACCGCCTCTAACGGTATCCGCGGCGTGGGAGGAACACCGTGCGGCGGACTGCTAGGTCGATCACCACGATCGGCGGCGAGTGGAGGTGGCTATTCACAACACATGCAAACCCTAATCGCAGCGCACCGAAGCGATCAATCGCTGAGTGTGCGCACCTCCACTTTATATAGGCGTCCGTCGCGGGCTCAACACTTGGGCCTCGCCGCGGACCCTAAAGCAAAAGTCTACTCGGTCACGTTCCTAGTCGATTCGGATCACATCCGACCGGTGTCCTGAACCGACCTCGTGGGTTCCTTCCCTTAAGCGCGCGACCCCTTAGGTTCAAGTCGGCTTGGTCACGAGTTCGGATCACCTCCGACATGCACGGTTGGTAGCGGCCTCTAGCAAGGCGTGCCGACCACCAAGCGAACTATGAAGCTGGTTAGGCGAACACAGCCTGGCGTGTCACACTTACATTCCCTTTGCCATACGATATATGTTGCCGGGCTCAAAGCGAGGCTGTCATCCTTGTGCTAGCCCGACCTCTTTCTCGTTCGGTGATACCGACCACTATCCGGATTATCTCATAATCCTTGTCGCATAGCCATGCTGTTCTGGTCGGATCACACGAGGGCCCAGTATATCTCTCCGATCGGAGGGCAAATCCCATCTTGCTCGACCATGTCTCGCAGCATGGGATTGGACAAACCGAAACCTACCTTTGTAACTACCCGATCCGGAGTAGCGTTTGGTCGACCCAAAGCAAGTCTATCACCATCCAGTACATCGTCGGCAGGTCTTAGGACATAGAATGTATGTTGTACTAGAGACTCACAGATGACATATCGCTGCGTCTCATAGTTGGGTCTGTCCGACTCGGACCTTATCTCGACTTCGGATCCGACTATGTCGAATCCGACCAGACCTTTCAAGTCCATATTATCCGGTTAGCATCCAATGCTCCATGGCTAGTGAGACCGAGCCATCGACCGTGTCATATGCTAGTCTAGTCGGTTGCGGCGTCCACACAGCCCTTTCGACTAGGGACCTTTTAGGACAGTCATCATACAATGCATAGTCCCACAAACAAGTCACGTGCTTGCTGATACACATCATTGATAATGTCCAAGGACTATCTTTATTCATAAACACATAGGAAATATCATCATACATGATTGCCTCTAGGGCATATCTCCAACAGTCTCCCACTTGCACTAGAGTCAATCAAATAGACATCGAATGCCCATAGCTCTAACGTGCCCCTCATGCTTGGGTTGTGGAAGCGGCTTAGTCAGCGGATCTGCAACATTTGCATCCGTGTGAATCTTGCATAACTCTACATCACCATTCTTTACGATCTTTCGTATCGGTGATATTTCCGGTCTATGTGTCGACCTTGTGGTGATTCCTCGGCTCCTTGGCTTGCGATGGCACCGAATTATCACAATAAAGGTCAACGGTTTCACGAGGCTGGGAAAATACCAAGATCATCCGAAAATGCGGATCAAACACCTTCCTTTGCAGCTTCACAAGCGCAATGTATTAAACTTACGTGGTAGAATCGGCCACCGTATCCTGCTTGGAACTCATCCGATTGCCTGCTCCTCCGTTCGGGGCGTACACGAATCCGGACTGTGATCGACAATCATCTCTGTCGGTTTGGAAACTAGCATCGGCGTAACCCCTTCGACGAGCTCTTCCTCACCTCCATAAACTAGGAACATCTCTTTAGTCCTTTTCGGTACTTCAAAATAGTCTTTACGCTGCCCGGTGACTCTCACAGGTTGGCCTGTATCTACTTGTTAGGCTTATTGCAAAAGCAACATCAGGCCTTGTACATATCATGGCATACATGATGGATCCGATTCTTGAGGCATCGGAATCCTACTCATCTGCCGCTCATCGGATGTCGAAGGACTACGAGTCTCGCTTAGCCTTATACCATGTGAGGCGGCAAGAACCCTTTCTTCGCCTCACTCATGTTGAACCGCTTCAACACTTTATCTATGTCGTGCTCGGCTTAAGCCGAGCAGCCTCCTCGATCTATCTCTATAGATCTTAATGCCTAAAATATAGACTGCCTCACCAAGGTCCTTCATCGAAAACTTGCCATTCAATGATCCCTTGACCGAGTTTAACATCGAAACATCGTTTCCGATCGGTAGTATGTCATCCACATACAAGATCAAAAACACTATCGAGCTCCCACTTAACTTCTTGTATAAACAAGAGTCCTCTTAAGCTTTTGATGAAACCGAGACCGGTGGCGACCTCATCAAAGCGAATGTTCCAACTCCGAGATGCTTGCTTCAACCCATAAATGGATCTCTTGAGCTTGCATACCTTACTAGTGCTAGTCGGATCGACAAAACCCTCGGGCTGTATCATATACCGTCCTCGGTTAAATTTCCGTGAAGGAAAGCCGTCTTGACATCCATCGCCATATCTAAGTAATCGAAATATGCAGCTATAGCTAATATGATCCTCACCGATTTCAGCATCGCTACCGGCGAGTAAGTCTCGTCGTAGTCAATTCCTTGAACTTGTCCATAACCTTTAGCGACAAGCGAGCTTTGTGGATCTGAACATTTCCATCCACATCGGTTTTCTTCTTAAAGACCCATTTGCAACCAATGGCGATTCGCCGGTGGCGGATCAACCAAGTCCCGGACTTGATTCTCATCCATGGACTTTAACTTTCGGATCTCATGGCCTCTAGCCATGCCTCGAATCTGGGCTCACCATCGCTTCCGCATCACGTGGCGGCTCGTCGCTTTCTAGCAACAATACATCACGCACTCTGCGCAATCTTTCCGACCTCCGTGGTTCGGTGCCGCTTCCACTACTGGGTTCCACTGGCTGACTCGGTATGATCTCATCACCAGCCGAGCCGTCCCAGTGGTCCTCGAATTTCTTGAGTCGAACCGTCCTCCACGGCCTCCCGGTGAAAACTCTTTCTCAAGGAAAACCCGTTCGAGCAACAAACACTTTGTTCTCTTCCGGTTGTAGAAGCTATATCCCAAGGTTTCCCTCGGATATCCACGAATATGCATTTATCCGACTTGGGTGTAAGCTTGTGCGACATAAGTCGCTTGACAAATGCTTCACAACCCCAAATCTTTAGAAAAGACAAGCGGGACTCTTCCGGTCCACATCTCATCTGGTGTCTTGTCTCACAGTTTTTGATGGTACCCTATTAAGTGTAAGCTGCAGTTTCTAGGCGTATCCCCAAAATGACAAGGTAAATCCGATTTGCTCATCATAGACGGACCATGTCCAACAAGGTCCTATTCCTCCGTTCGACCGCCGTTTCTCGTGGCGTGCCGGAGGTGTGAGCTGAGTACTATACCTCGACTTTTGGATGATCATCGAACTCTGGCTCATGTACTCACCTCCACGATCAGATCGCGAAGCTTTATAGTCTTGCCGAGCTGATTCTCAACCTCGTTCTGAAACTCTTTGAACTTTTCAAAAGTCTCCGACTTGTGCCTCATCAAATAGATATATCCATATCTACTCAAGTCGTCGGTAAAAGTCACGAAGTACTGATAGCCACCTCTGGCAGTTGTGCTCATTGGACCACACACATCACTGTGTATAAGCTCCAATAGCTCGGACGCCCTCTCGCAACTCTTTGCGAAAGGAGACTTAGTCATCTTGCCGAGCAAGCATGATTCACATGTCTCGAACGACCCGAAGTCGGACGAAGTTAGGAGCCCATCATCATGGAGCTTCTTCATGCGTTTGAACTAATGTGTCCAAGCGGCAATGCCGAAGTATGTCGGTTTATCTCATTAGGCTTATGCCTCTTGACATTCACGTTATAGACGGTTCTGTTCTAGATTCAATATAAATAGCCCATCAACAATGGGTGCATAGCCGTGGAACATACCATTCAAAAATATCGAACAACCATTGTCCTTTAAATTGAATTCATAACCTTGACTCATCAAACATGAGGCGAAATAATGTTCGACTAAGTGCAGGAATGTAATAACAATTATTCAATTCCATTATGAATCCGGAAGGAAGCTGGAGCTGCATCGTGCCGACCTCCAACGCAGCAACTCTTGCTTTGTTGCCGACCACGATGTCAATCTCCCCTTGTGCCACTGCGCCTAGTTCTTACCAGCCCTGCATCGAGTTGCAAATATGAACAACCGATCCGGTATCAAATACCAAGAGCTACTAGGTATGTCGGCAAGGTAAATGTCTATAACATATGCAACAAGTGTACCTTTGCTGAAGAAGCATTTCGGCCTTCTTGCCATGCTCTGCAAGCCACTTGCTACATTTCTCTTCCGTGACGGTCTCCTTGCGGTGAAAGCAAGCGGTCTTGAGTCGGTCCGGACTTGGTTGCAGCGGCGAGAGGTTACCATCTCCGTGCCCTTTGCCTTAGCCTTTTCTTGGACCAACTCTTCTTGAACTTAGCGATTTACGCACCATCAACACTTGATGCGTGCCTTTCTTAATATCCTGCTCTGCCACCTTGAGCATCCCATGCAATTCGGTGAGCTTCTTATCCATGCCATGCATATGATAGTTCGAGATGAGCGTCCCATAGCTGGCGGAAGAGAACCGAGAACAACATCGATAGCCAGCTCATCCAAGGCGGGAAGCCCAAACGATCCAAAGCTTGCACATATCCGATCATCTTGATCACATGTGGGCTCGATGGATCACCTTCCTTCAACTTGCAATCCATCAAGGATCGCCAGACGTTGAACCTTCGGTCCTAGCACGTATGCGAAACATGCTCTTGAGACTCTCGATCATATCGTAAGCCTCAACATTTTGAAATGCTGTTGCAAATCGGGCTCCATACAAGCCAGACATCAGACGGTGATCTCCGTTGATTCATCAACGAGTTTACAGTAGGCATTCTTAGTTGTGGCACTAGCATTATCGGCGGGTTCCTCTGGAAGTGGATCCTCTAGAACATGTTCCTTTTATCGTGCTTGAGAACAATTCTCAAATTTCTATACCAGGTGGTAAAGTTTGTTCCATTCAGTTTATCCTTTTCGAAATTGATTTCAATGCAAAGTTGGGTTGAGCAGGTGGTGCCATTGATCTACAACGAAAATATGCAATCACTAAGCAATGTGTTTATGTAGAGTAATTCTAGCCTAAGCAGAAATACTCCCACTGAAGTCGGCATCCCTCCATAAACTCTCGGTGATTCAGGATCCGACTAGCGCATGCGACTAGTGAGCTTTAGCATCACTTGCTAGCCAACATACCTATCCGGTAAGCAACTCCTTGCTAATCGTATCTCTATCGACTCACATCCGATCGGGAAGGTATCTCATACCCGGCTCCCAACCTTCTTTGCCACAAGGCCCAAAACCGTTTGATAGCCTTGTCAAGTTAACTTTGATGCGATGCATGTCCGTGTCCGAAACCACGAACCCTTGATTCAAGGACACCCAGCAGCACCAATTTTATGAGCCCACTACTAGGCGTACTTGGCGTGCGAAGGTGCAACATCGGGGATGGCAATTAAGCTTGATATTCATGAGGATCATTCTATCATTTTAACATGCATAGAAACAAAAAGCATAACAATCACAAATATAACACATATTGTGAAATAGTATGGCTCCTTCATGGGCGTTCTTCGGTCGGCTCCGACTCCGATGACCATCTCTGAACTCCATCTTGTTTGTCACGCCGGGGCGTAAGCCACCAACCTGATCTCTATTATCCAACTACTACAACTAGTAATGAATTTACATAGAGTCACAAGTCGACCGCATGAGTCGTTATACAATATAATGACAGCACTTTGGCTCTGCCGGTGACAAACATGACCATGAGGCCGCGTATAAATTACACACATGCATCACATACACATGAGCCATACTATTCACATCAAACCTGCAAAACAAAGTTATGCATAGAATCGCATTCTACCGGTTTGTGTGTCGGGGTAGGAAATACGGCGGCCTCAACACGCACACGGCGGTCCACATATCTAATATGCATCGATCTGAATCCAAATCCTATAACAGAGGCTCGATACCCTTGTTGGGTTCTCTGATGAGGTCGTCATTGCAAATTAAAATTCCTACAGCAGAACATCCGAGGAACATGCTATGGGAGATGGATCACGAGTTCATTACCACTAGGCAGCGATGCCGTGCAGCAAATGAAGAAGAGTTGGGGCAGCGGCGTCTGCGTGGATAAATCTTCTTCTCGTTCGATCTCCCTCGGCGGCGAGGTCGTCCGATCCCGCGTCTGAGTTCGCGGAATGGCGCAAGTGCACCGCCTCTAACGGTATCCGTAGCGTGCAGGAGGGAACACCGTCGGCGGACTGCTAGAGTCCGATCACGATCGGCGGCGAGTGGAGGTGGCTATTACGCAACACATGCAAACCCTAGTCGCGGCGCGAAGCGATCAATCGCTGAGTGTGCGCACCTCCACTTTATATAGGCGTCCGTCGCGGGCTCAACACTTGGGCCTCGCCACGGACCCTAAAGCAAAGTCTATTCGGTCACGTTCCTAGTCGATTCGGATCACATCCGACCGGTGTCCTGAACCGACCTCGTGGGTTCCTTCCCTTAAGCGCGACCCCTTAGGTTCAAGTCGGCTTGGTCACGTTCGGATCACCTCCGACATGCACGGTTGGTAGCGGCCTCTAGCAAGCGTGCCGACCACCAAGCAGACTATGAAGCTGGTTAAGCGAACACAGCCTGGCGTGTCACACTTCATTCCCTTTGCCGCCACGATATATGTTGTCGGGCTCAAGGCGAGACTGTCATCCTTGTGCTAGCCCGACCTCTTTCTCGTTCGGTGATACCGACCACTATCCGGATTATCTCATAATCCTTGTCGCATAGCCATGCTGTTCTGGTCGGATCACACGAGGGCCCGAGTATATCTCTCGATCGGAGGGCAAATCCCATCTTGCTCGACCATGTCTCGCAGCATGGGATTGGACAAACCGAAACCTACCTTTGTAACTACCCGATCCGCGGAGTAGCGTTTGGTCGACCCAAAGCAAGTCTATCACCATCTCAGTACATGCGTCAGCTCAGGTCTTAGGACATAGAATGTATGTTGTACTAGAGACTCACAGATGACATATCGCTGCGTCTCATAGTTGGGTCTGTCCAGACTCGGACCTTATCTCGACTTCGGATCCGACTATGTCCGAATCCGACCAGACCTTCAAGTCCATATTATCCGGTTAGCATCCAATGCTCCATGGCTAGTGAGACCGAGCCATCGACCGTGTCATATGCTAGTCTAGTCGGCTGCGGCGTCCACACAGCCCTTCGACTAGGGACCTTTTAGGACAGTCATCATACAATGCATAGTCCCACAAACAAGTCACGTGCTTGCGATACACATCATTGATAATGTCCAAGGACTATCTTTATTCATAAACACATAGGAAATATCATCATACATGATTGCCTCTAGGGCATATCTCCAACATGTCGAGCCCCCCGGACACCGAAAATGGCGAGGATAAAGTGATGCGTCACAGAGAGCTTGAGCTGGTGGTGTATCTGCTTGGAATGGGCAGCACGCTTCACACTTGGTTACTTGTGCAGTTGCATCATGGAGGGCTGTCGGCCAAAAAGAAACCTTGCGGAATGCTTTGCGGCAAGTGCTCTTAATGTCCAATGTGGTGACCACATATGCCTCCATGTATCTCTGCCTTAGACTTACATCCCATCTTCGGTGAATACACTTCAATTTCACACCCGTTGAGTCTTCTTTGTCATGGGTGTGTTGTCGACAAACTGGTACATACTTGACTGCCGGGCTACTCTTTCCGCTTCTTCTTGCTCTTGGGGAAGTTGTCTGTCAGAAGAAAGCAGACGATCTGTTATGCCCATCTTTGGAGCTTGCGGCTCGACAACAAGGACTAAAGGCATATCTGCTGCGCTGCGGGAACATCCGCTTCTCTGGCGAGAACCTGCGGCTCGGCGAACTTGATGTTCCCGGCAAACTGCCGGAGAAAACTTGTCGAGGCGTCGCTTCATGAAACAAACCCTAGGGCTTGTCGGACGGATTTGCTCCTCGGCACTCTTAGTGTTGATCTTGGGGACCTTCTTGGCGGCGGCTTGGGAAGCTACGCGGGAAAATAGTCACGAAATCAACTTCCTCTTCTTGTTCATCCGATTGATGGCGTTCTGATCGGTTGAGTCAGCTTGAGCACAAAAATTGAACAGCTTCAGCGGCAAGCCGGTGTTGCTCTTCAACCTCAGCCTTCGAGAGATGAAGCGCCCCTCAACAATTTGCTCGCTCCCCTCGCGAACCGGAGCTTCACGATGGAGGCGGGCTCCTCCAGGCCTTCTCAATGTCTGCTCCGCCTTCGCGACAAGCGCTTCGGTAGTTTGGCTTGCCGAGCGCGGTAGGCGGCAAGCTTCCGATAACTGCTCCTCTCGATGGCAGGTCGCAACTGCGTTCCGAGTTCGAGTACTAGGGTACCCCTACTCTAGTACACCGGCAGAGCCGGAACCAGGCCACACCGCGATGCGGCCTTGTTGGGCCAGGCCCAAAAACAACGAACGCCTTGCGGCTGGTCACCCTGCTCCTCCGGACCCACCACGTCCCCACGAGCGGCCTGCGTCGAATGCGGCATCGTGGGAGAGATCATCGTGGGTTTCTTTAATAAAGGAAAAGCGGGCGTCCGCCCCTCCCCTCGTTATAAGCGGAGGCGAGGGGCGGATTCGCCCCACCTTGATTCTTTGTCAATCTTGAAAAACCTCACTGCTCCCTTTCTTTAATGCCGAAAAGAAGCGGCGCTCACATCTCCACCAGCACCTGCGCGCCGCCACCAGCGCCGTCAATCTCCCCACTACCTCCGCCATGGCTCGAAAGCCGACAAGGGAAGAGGCGTAAATATGCGGCCTTGACGGCTCATGGCGCTGCGCAAGAAGCGGGCCATCTTCCCCCCAGCTTTCGCGCGAAGGCTGAGGAATACTACTACCTCTTACAGTGCGTCCGGAGGCCTTGACGCATCCAGCGCCGCAGAAAGGTACTCTCGGCGCCGCGCCTGAGCGCTCCGGCGGGTATCCCTTCTTCGCGCTCTTCTTCTCTGCGGAGCTCGCCCGCCTTTCTCTAATTCTTCAGCGACATCGCGAACACCTCGGGTTCCGCCTCCTTGACTTCACCCCAATCTTTGTCTTGACCATGGCAATTTTCGCATCTCACAGGAAAACTTTGGCCGAGTCCACCCAAAAGTAGCCCTCTTAGCCATTTCTTCATGCCTCGAGTAGAGAGGAGGCCTCTTGGGAGGAATCGCTTGGATCTCAAGGATCGGCAAGAAGGAAGAGGGTCGAGGTGAGCCCTTCGCTCATCGGGGCAGATCGGCACTTCTTCAAGCTGTCGAAGAACACCGCTGGCGTCATCTGCGAGGCTCTTGCCAGGTTGGAACAATTCCATGTAGTCGCTGTGACATCATTACGCGGATCGGTCGGCGAGAATTGTTACAATGGGCGACTCCCTGGCAGCACGAACCATTCGGGATGATCGAGGTCGTTGCTTGAACAGCTCCGGAGCATCGCATCAACTCAAGGCGGTGAGAAATTGAAGTTGAGGCCAGGCGCAGCCTCATGATATCCGCGCGATACGGAACTCCCAAGCAGGTCTCCTCCTCTCTGCAAGAAGCGTCTGGCGAGAGAAATCTGCATAGGCTCTGATGAGTCCGGCAAGCCTGAGGCTCGGGATCGGGTAGCGGCAATCTTCAATCTAGCATCTTCCGCCAAGTTGCTCCAATCGTTGCGCACTATTGGGGTTTGGCGCCAGAATAAATAATGGGTTCTCCTCTACAATCAACACCAATCTGCCCTCCATTCCTCCCACTTAACTGCGGGCTCTCCCTCGGATAGGCTTCCTTCTTGCCGATCCTTGAGATCCAAGCAATTCCTCGGCAGAGGCTCTCCTCTCGAGGCATGAAGAAATGGCGGAAGAGGGCTACGTTTGGGTGGACTACGACAAAGTTTTAGCGAGAGATGTCAAAAACTGCCATCGATCAAAAGACAGCATTGGGGTTGAAGTCAAAGGCGGAACCGGTAGTGTTCATGATGTCATGTGAAGAATTCAGAGAAAGCGGGCGAGCCCGCGATGAAAGAAAAGCGAAGAAGGATACCGCTCGGGCGATTCCGAATCGGCGGTGAAGTACCCAGCTCGTGCAGCGGATGCGTACTCCGTCGACGGTAATAATACTACTCGGCTTCAGCGGCAACGCCCGCTGCTGGCTGCCCGCCAGCGTTAGTGGCGATGACGCCTCTTCGACCTTGGGAAGAAACGCAATTTGAATTGAACAGCAGGTGGGCGAGCTGCCTGAAAGCGGGAAGCGCTTAAAAAACCCGATGCCGCGATGCGTGCGACCGTCTGGCGTGACCCAGGCATGCTGTGAAGTGAAAGACCTTTCGTCTGTAAGGCTTGCCAGGTGACCGCCAAGGTCGCCCAGTGGTTCCTTTGGAGCCATTCAAGAACAAAATATTTAAGCCAAGGAGACAAGGCCCCGACAAGAGGAGCTTGCGGGAGAGGAGCCTAACCAAGGCACTTAGGAACAAGGCCCGGCAAGAGGAGCTTGCGGGAAGGCCCGATGGCGGCAGCTTCCGGAGACGCGGCAAGGCGGCAATGACCCGGCAAAGGCGCTTGCCACGACAGGCTACTGCGTCGTAACTACGCTTCAGCATCCACCAGCGTGCCATACAGGACCTTTCGGGCGGCAGCGTGGCAGAAGGCTGTCCTGCAGCGGCGAAGTAGCGGTGTAGCGGTCTTGACAGATTGCCATCGTGGCAGCGGTGGCGTCCACAACGATCCCTTCGGCCTTGTTTAAGCGACATAGGCGGGCATTTAATGCCTTTGTCCCTGCCGTCGGGGTTAGGTATGTTACCTTTGTACAAGTAGATGTACCAACCACGACTCCTTTTCGTTTTGCCCTTGTCTACGTTGCCCGTGTCGGAGACCCTTGAGCATATAAAAGGCCCATGCGCAGCGTGGGGGATTGGCTCATTGAAACCAGAACACTCACGCTAGGTCTTGTAGCTCTTAGCTCCCTAGCAAGAACACAATACAATCGGACAAGCAGCGATAGGGTATTATCTCTCTCGGAGAGCTCCGAAGCTGATGGCCGATTGATTATTGCCGCCTCGATGCGCTCTTCGTGCAACCTCCGCCCCATCGAACGAAAGGGCTGGTCCGCCGGTCCATAGGTGTTCGTGGGTCCGATCCTTCCCGACACTAACCAAGGAGAAATACACCTTTCCTCATATGGTATTGATTGATAATGCAAATGCTACTAACCCTTGTTGTGAGCATGTGCATCTTGTTGAGAGAATGCTAAGTTGAAGGAGCAACTTGAAAAAGGCCTTGTCACATGCATACAAGGTGAGAAGAACCTACGACCTTTTGAGTAATCAAAAGGAAGTTGTAACCAAGGAGGGATTGAGTTCGGCCCCAAGCCCAAGAGCAAGAAGGAGAATGACAAGACCAAGCAACCTCCTCCTCTCAAGCAAACTTTTGTGAGGGAGGGAGAGGTGCTTCAGAAAGAAGAACCATGCAAAGGGTGGCAATGCCAAGAAGGACAACGCCATCCCCTCGAACATAGCAGTGACTTTAACCCCTCATATGTGTTGTGCCGTGCTAGTGATGGGCATGTCTATGCTAAATTTGTTGGTTCTTCTTATGAGTACATTGAATGGTCTATTTGGGTTCCTAAGAACCTCGTTACTAACATCAAAGGACCCATTACTAAATGGGTACCTAAAACCAAGCATTGATTTCTTGTAGGTGTTTGCTTCGGTGGGGATCATGGTTGCTCGATAGTGGAGCAACAAATCATATATGACGAGCAAGGACTTCAGTGGGCGTGCAAAAGATCCATCTATGCCCACCAATGTCGAGTGGGTGATGCCTCACATTCTAAGGTATTGGGTCTTGGCAAGGTTGTCGTTCTCATGATCTAACGATCGAGAAAGTCATGCTTATTGAGTCCCTTGCATACAATTTGCTCCGTTCGTCAACTTGCACTCATGGGATTTGCCACCTTCTTTAACATTGATGTGGCCCTCTTGTGGAGCAAGACTCTTAAAGTAGCCTTTGTTGGGCATGTCGAGAATGGTCTTTATGTGATAACTTTTGAAAGCGACCCACTAAGACCGCGACATGCCTAATGGCTAAAGTTGACGTGGGATGGCTTTGGCATCGCCGTTTAGCCACGTCAATATGAGATCTTTGCAAAATCTTCTCAAGGGGACCATGTCCGTGGACTAACAAATGTTAGTTTTGCCAAAGATCGTGCTTGCGATTACTTGTATCAAAGGAAAGCTTCATGAAACGGCTCACCCTCCCGACTATCATCTATTAGAAGACCCTTGGAGCTCCTGCACATGGACCTCTTTGGACCTCCATCCTTTGATAGTCTTGGGGTAGAAAATATTCTTGGTGATTGTGGATGATTATTCAAGATACACTTGGGTATACTTCTTCAAGAGGAAGAGTGAGACTCAACAATGTCATCGACTTTGCAAATGAAGCTCAACGTCAACATAATGCAAAGATCTTGACAATAAGAAGTGACAAGCGACACAGAGTTCAAGAACTACACCTTGATGAGTTTCTTAGTGATGAGGATCAAGCATCAATACTCTGCACCATATACCCCTCAACAAAATGGTGTTGCAGAGGAAGAACCGACGTTGATGGATGCGGCAAGAACCATGATGGCGAGTTCAAGTCTCCATACAACTTTTGGGCGACCATCAACACGCATATCATGCATCCAATCGGCTCTATCTCCGCAAAGGCTTGAACAAGACTCCTTATGAGATACTCACCGGCAACAAGCCCAATCTCAAGTACTTCCGGTGTTGGTGTAAGTGTTTCATTCTCAAGAAAGGTGTTCGTTTGTCTAAATTTGAAGCTAGAGCTCATGAGGCATATTTGTTGGTTATGCTACAAACTCTCATGCTTACCGTGTCCTCAATAAATCCACAGGACTTATTGAGGAGGCGTGTAACGTGGAGTTTGATGAGAATACGGCTCCCAAGTGGAGCAAAGTGGCACTTGTGATGTGGGTGATGAAATTCCTCCTCAAGCCATAAGAAGAATGGGTGTTGGTTTTATCCTACCCGTTGAGGAACCCCTTGTGGCGAAGGAGAAGGACAATGCTCCACTCAAGTGGAGCCATCACCAACTCAAGGCCTGCGCTTCGAAGAACAAAGTGAAGGCCCTCAACCTCATGAACAAGACCAAGGGCAAGATCATGCTCAAGGCGATGGTGACACACCAAATGATGCCCAAGGTCAAGTTATCTTCCCGAGCATGCTCAAGATCAAGAACATGTTCTAAAGGACTCAAGATGATCAAGTGACCCCTCCTCATCTCACCTCAGGAAGAATTAGGCGTCGTGCCGCAAGATTGCATCAAACTTACCACCAAAGGCCATCTCATGGAGAATGTGGTTGGAAGCCTAAGAAAGGGGTAAGCACTTCGTAGACAATTGGCAAACTATTGTGAACATCACGCGTTTGTCTCTTGTGTTGAACCCCAAAGGTCTAGAGGCGCTCGAAGACTCGGATTGGCTCAATGCCATGCATGAAGAAGTCAACAATTCGAGTACAACAAGGTATGGAGATTGGTGCCAAGGCCATCGGGGACCACGTCATTGGAACCAAGTGGATCTTCAAGAACAAGCAAGATGCTCATGGTAACATCATTACAAGGCAAGATTGGTAGCACAAGGTTACTCCCAAGTCAAGGGTATCGACTACGGTGAAACCTTTGCTCCCGTTGCTCGCGTTGAATCCATTCATTTGTTGATTGCTATGCTGCCCATCACAACTTTAAGTTGCAACAAATGGATGTGAAAGTGCTTTTCTTAATGGTCCTATTAATGAGTTGGTCTATGTCAAACAACCCCGGGTTGAGGACCCTACTTCCCGGATCATGTGTATCAACTTGATAAGGCACTCTATGGCCTTAAACAAGCCCCCGTGCGTGGTATGACCACCGAGTTGTTACAAGATCATGGTTTTGAAGTGGGGCATATCGATCCCCTCTTTTTACTAAGAAGGTCGATGGGGTTGTTTGTATGCCAACTATATGTTGATGATATTATCTTTGGTTCCCCTAACAAAGCTTTCAATGAGGAATTTGCCGCTCTCATGACCTCCAAGTTCAAGATGTCTTCTATGGGAGAGTTGAAGTTCTTCCTTGGTTTGATATCAAACAAAAGAGAATGAACCTTCATCAACCAAGCCAAATACACTCAAGACATGCTCAAAAGATTCAAGCTAGGTGATGTCAAGCGGCTACTACACCAATGCCTACCAAGTGCCAACTTGACATTGATCCCAATGGTAAGCGGTGGATTAAAAGGTATATCGCTCCATGATTGGCTCCTTGCTTTACCTTTGTGCATCTAGACCGGATATCATGTTGAGTGTGGGAATTTGTGCACGGTTTCAAGCCGCACGAAGGAAAGCCACTATGTGGCGGTCAGCGAATCTTTGATATTTGGCTCATACCCCAAACTTTGGCTTATGGTACCCAAGAGAACTTCAAGCTTGAAGGATTCGGAGTTCGATTGGGTGGGAGACAAAGTGGATAGGAAGTCCACTTCGGTGCCAATTTCTTGGTTGCTCTTTGGTAAGTTGGTCTTCCAAGCAAAGTTGTGTGTCTCTCTCGTCCACGAAGCGGAATATGTGGCGGTCGGTGGTTGTTGGGCTCAACTCCTATGGATGAGGCAAACTTTAAAGGAGTACCGTGTCATTTGTGACAAAGTGCCTCTTTGGTGTGATAATGAAAGTGCCATCAAGATTTCTCTCAACCCGTGCAACACTTCAAGGCTGAAGCATTGAGATTCGGTATCACTTCATCCGGGATCACATTAGGCGAGGAGATCGAGCTCAAGTATGTCAACACTCATGATAACCTTGCAGATATTTTCCGAAGCCCTTGGATGAAGCAAGATTTGTGAGTTAAGGCATGAGCTAAATATCATTGATTTGAGCAATGTGACTTGAACCGTGCACCCCACCACCTCAACTTGTTGTCTAGTTTAGGTGTGTGCATGGACATAGGGAGGTTGTTCTCTCAATGAACTCTCCCCCTATCATGCATAAATAGATCAACTCTTTCACATTAGCCATTTTGATGGTACTTGTGCTTCAAGATGAGTTTTGGTCATGGGCCCAAGGATAATTCTTGGCGGTGCCATACCATCTAACTCAAACATAGGTGGCTTGACCACCGCCCTCTGCCTTTGAGGTTGTGTCTTGGTGTTCTCTTGTTGTTTTTACGCCTCTGGTTTGTCGTGTGCTTGTGGTTTCTTTTGTGTGAAAGTTTCCGTGCAAAGACCTTTCTCTTATGTTGAAACGGCGGTGTCTTGAGCTCACGGTACTACCTGACCGGCTCTGTACTACAGCGTGTGGGAGCAGTACTACTGCCCCCAGCGGCAGTAATTTCTTGCCGCTGGGTGGCCTACAGCAGTGCTACCACTTCCCTTGCAGGGTACTACCGCGATGACTTCTGAACTATCAGCGCCGACTTGGGCTCGTGGGGATAAGGGCGGGCAGGGGAGTTCTACTCCCCATACCCATCGCAGTTCCTCCCACCGTCTCTCTCTCTCTCACGCTCAAGATCGAGCCGGTTATCGCGGATCTCCTCCTCGGCTGCCCTCCGTGATTCCGTCGGTGGGATCCTTCCCACCCGTGCTCTTGCTATGGACCCAGGTTTTCCCCAATCTTTCCTTGTTTTATTGAGTTCTTTGCCTCTAGGTTGTTGGGGAGACTTGTGTGTTCTAGAGATTCGCAGGCTTTCTCTTTGCAGAATAGGATGAAGGAGAGTAGCTTGCGTAGGAATTATACTTGTTTTGTTGTCTTCGCTAGGTTTGATCACCGTAGCACTACCGTTGTTGCGGTCTTTTGATTGACTCGTTTGGATCGTGGCGATCTTGTACTACTTTGTCGGTAGCGGTACTACAGCTTGCAGTACTACCGCCCCTACGGTAGTACTACAGCGCACACTCTGACACTAAATTTTACTACGCTCCAACCACGTACTACCGTGACCTCGCGCGGTACCGCGACTTGGCTGTACTAATATTTAGTACCTGAGCTTGCGATACTACCGTGGCTCACATCTATCATTGGCCAACCTTCACGTATATTTCCTATGTGTTTCTTGTGCTTTCTTGGTCTTTGCATTGATCCTCTTAGCGTTCGTTGGTGTTTTGCGTGTGTGTCTCGGTGGTGGCTCGCCGTTCCAATCCATCGTGACAACGGCTCCAGCGTCTGCACAGCAGGTGGCCTTGCAGAGACTCCCTCGCCCCCAAGCGCAATGTCAAGACTTCAGCTAGCAAGTACAAGGGCCCGCCAAGGGCATGGATGAGATGCCACAATCGACTTCGTCCGTCTCGGAAGCTTCATCCGTCACGTGACCCTCGTTCCTCTGTCAGGGGTTGTGAGCTGTTTTGGAACAAGCAACAAACCAACATCTATCTGGATGTCATCAGAACAAGCGAGAATACCTATGTGGATGTGAAATGGATTGACATGCATCACTTGAGGAAGGACAAGTTGTGCCTACTTTGGAGGCTCACGGACTTGGTGGAGCATTTGGCATTGAGCATGTGATATCCTTTCACCTTGACTATGACCCTAGCTTATCATCGGTTCTTTGCCTCGATACTTTCACTATGATGAGGAGAGGAGGATGACTGGATGTCCAATGGTAGTAAGCTGTTGCTACACGGAAGGAGTTCATGGATTTGCTCAGTTGCACGATGAGCTCGACACTCCCGTGGTGTTACCCCATGCCAACTCTGATTACGCCAACAAGGACAAGCTTGCACCATACTATGTTGAGAAAGCGCTCCCAAGTGGCAAGATAGGGTTGGTGCTCAACTCTTTTTGGATATCATGTATCGCATCTTCCATAACTCATTTCCCTCGCATTGGTGACAAGGACAAGGTTCATGCCTATATGGTGGATATGATGCTCATCTGCGAGGAGGCTCGTTTGTCTCGAGACTCAGCCACTTGATGTCTCACATCATGTGGTGTGAGCTTCGGTTCTTGGTGTTCAACCTAAGTGCCTATCTATGGGCCCTATCTGTTTACCTGATCTCGAAGACTTGGGAGAAGATGTTCCTGGTGAGGAGTTCCTTGCCCACGTTGGATTCGCCATGATCCCATCTGCGTGTCAAACCGTGGGCCAACACTACTACTGCGTGCCGGGCGTCTGCTAGGGAGCTGCTGGCGATGAGGAGGATCTTTGGCGCCGAGAATGTTGCTAAGAGGCCATGCTGCTAGGCCTTCGAGCTCCTCTATGCCTTCATGGGCCAAGAAATTTGAAGGACAAGATGAAGACTCTTTTACGCATGCAAGCCAGGGCGTACAAGACTCACGTGGCATCAAGGAGAGTCATCGCCGGGACAGGAAGATCTTGAGCTATATGGTGAGGATGTGTCTGGTGAGGCGCATCACTCCGAGCCGAGTGGATGGAGAAGCAAGGCTACAGGTGGACTGATTACGAGGAGGGCGTCGAGGTCCATTCCTGCTGCCGAGTCGGTCGGAGAGAGGGTTGGGATGAGTTCCCTGCTGAGCCACCGCTTGTGTGTAGGTGTCCTCTCGCCTTTTTGGCGTCTCGATGCCAAAGGGGGAGAGTGTAAATTCTTGAGTCGTTAATGTCGTGTTACGTGTTTGGTGTGTTTATTGCTTTCTCGATTGAACTTCGTTTGAACCTCGTTTTGTTGCTTTTCCTTCATATGGTGTAAGACATATGCACTCCATCTATCTTAGCGAGCTTGTGTTATATTGTGCTATGTTTGCTTAGATGTTAATTTTAGTGCCTTTGTCTCTAAAATATAGGGGAGTGGTGATCCTAGTATGTGTGCTATGCAGTCAAAGCATTCATCCGGTGCACACATCTAGGGAACCCGTCTATATTTTGGAGAGGAGGGTTACATCTGCTCATTATTATCATATCTTTGTGCAAATCCCGTATTGTCATCAATCCACCAAAGGGGGAGATGTAAGGGCATACTTATCCCTTAGGTGTTTTGGTGATTGATAGCGATACTTTTGGACTGTCTCGTATGCCTTGAGTTTCTCGATGCTTCATCACTAGACGCGAAGCGATTCAGTGCCCTCGGAGACTATTGAAGGCGGCGTTGTTCTCGTTTCTCTTTGGTGGATTTGAGTCGTAGGAGGCCGTACTATTAAGGGGGTCAGCGTTAGAAAGGTTTGGGTGGAATCAACACGCATACACTTGTCCTTCCTTTCCTTGCACTTTGGAGCATCTTCCGTTATCATAGTTGTGCATAATCCGGCGACTCTTGCTGTTCTTGCGGTAAATCTTGCTCTAGGGGCGGTAGTACCGCAAGCACCAGCAATGCGTACCGCTGAAGTCCGCAGTAGTACCGCTCTGGAGCCTTAGTACCGCAACTCCCAGGCCTAGTGCTGCTCGATGCGGTGGTAAGCGCGGATGTAGTTATTTACATCGCGCCCTGCTGTATAATACGCGCCGTCTTCTTGTGATAGTACCTGGTGTGCGATGATACCGCTCTCTGGGTCGTGATACCGTGGCCCTCATCTCGATACCGTAAGCGCCCATGATGATAGGAAGCGGATGTAATTTTTACATCCGGCGCCTCCTGATAATGCCGCACGTCTTGTGGTAGTACCAGCGTCGGGTTTCTGCTTGTTTCTTTTTTTCAGCGAGTAAGCGCGGATGTAGTTTATTTCATCTGCGCTCTTCATGAGGTACGGAGCTTACACTGCTTGCGGTAGTACGCCAAGGTGTCTTGTAAATGCAGCGCTGATGACTAGTACTCTTTTCGATCGAGCCCGATCCGGCCTCTCTTGCCATGATGATGCACGTGGTCCTCCACGGTAGTACCCGCGTGGCCGCTGTATGATCTGCAGCTTTCGGATGAATACCGGCGTGTAAGCTGAACTAGAGGATAGCGGTTGGATCTTTTCCCACAGTATAAAGGTGTGTCTCCTACCTCTAGTTGACCACCTCTTCCATCTCTAAGCTCCATTGTTGCTCCAAGCTCCATTTTGGCCCGATCTCTCTCCTAGCCAATCAAACTTGTTGATTTGCTGGGATTGGTGACAAGTGCCCGATCTACACTTCCACCAAGAGACATTTGATTCCCCCACTTATCCCTTGCGGATCTTGTTACTCTTGGGTGTTTGAGCACCCTAGGCGTTGAGGTCCTGTGGAGCCATATTCCATTGTGGTGAAGCTTCGTGGTGTCGTTGGGAGCCTCCAATTAAGTTGTGGGTTGCCCCAACCTTGTTTGTAAAGGTTCGGTTGCCTTCAAGGGCACCAATAGTGGAATCCTGGCTCTTGCATTGTCTTGGTGAGGATATTCTGATGGCCCTAGTGGCTTTCGGCTTGAGTGTGTAGCCCAGGCCGAGGGCTCTGTCGGTGTACTAATAGGGGTAACCTAGTATCCCGAACTTCGTGCCGCGGGCGATTCACGGCCTGCGAGGGCTTGCGGTGACCGCCAAGGTCCTCCGTGGTTCCTTTGGAGCCATTCAAGAACAAAATATTTAAGCCAAGGAGACAAGGCCCGGCGAAGGAGCTTGCGGGAAGTAACTCAAGGCACGGAACAAGGCCGGCAAAGGAGCTTGGGAAGGCCGATGGCGGCAAGCTTAGGAACGCGGCAAAACGACGACAGCGGCAAGGCGCTTGCAGCGGCGAGCTTCTACGTCGTAACTCACGCTCGGCACATCCACCAGCGTGTAAGCCTGGGACCTTTCGGTAGCGTGGCAAGAAGAAGCTGACATGCAGCCGGTGACGGTGATGGCAGCGGTCTGACAAGATTGCCATCGTGGCAGCGGTGGCGTCTGACGGTCCCTTTCCGCCTGTTTGGCGACATGAGCGGGCATTTAATGCCTTTGTCCCTACCGTCAGGGTTAGGTATGTTACAACTGTACAAGTAGATGTACCAACCACAGATCCTTTCGTTTTGCCCTTGTCTCGTTGCCACGCCGGAGACCCTTGAGCATATAAAAGGCCCATGCATAGCGTGGAGGGGTTCGTCATTCGAAACCAGAGAACACTCCGCTAGGTCTTGTAGGTCTCGGTAGCTCCTGCAAAACACAATACAATCGGACAACAGCGGTAGGAGTATTATCTCTCCGGAGAGCTCCGAGCTGGGTAAAGCGCACCGTGTGCTTTGCCTCGATCTGCTCTTCGTGCGACCTCCGCCCCCACCGAACGAAAGGGCTCGGTCCGCCCGGTCCCATAGGTGTTCGTGGGTCGATCAGCTTCCCGACATCTTTGGCTGCGCCCGGTAGAGAAGCGTCGAGGCTGTGAACTGATCCGGCCTTCACACACGAGCAACATCTTCATCATCTTCATCGACATGCCACGAAGAAAGGCTTGGCAATGAGGAGCCGTCCGCGTCGATCCACCTGCCGGGAGCAAGCGAGTGGGAAGACACCAGCGGAAGAGGCGAAGCGTCGGCGAAGGTCACAATGTGACCAAGTCCAGAACAAGGCTGCGTGAACCTCGGCGTCGTACATACACCACGCCCAACTTCGGGAAGCGGCCGGGATGAAGCGGCGTCATGGTATTCCGCGGTACCATACGCTCGTTGGATCAAGATCGAGCTGGGCGGATCTCGGGATGCTCGAACCGGCATGCTGCATGTGAGTTGGCCGCGAAGCGAAACGGTGCTGGGCCAGACTCTTGATCCTTCTAACATGATTGGTCGAGCATATCCGTTCGCCCGTTCGCCCTTTGCCACCCACCGCATGAAGCTTTGGCGAGGCTCAACTACTGGATTACCACTCAACGGCCGACAAAAGGTCGATGAATGGAAGGCCGCCATTGAGAGTCGCCGGCTTTTGCCAGCGGCGGCCTCGCTGACAACCAAGTACATCGGCTGCGGCAAAGCGCCAAACCTGGCCCGGTGGCGTCGAGACGATGGAGGTGCAACCCTGCACACTCTCTCCGCCCGAAGGCCAAGATCTCAACTTCGTCCGGATCCACCGGCGGTGACTCCACAGTCTTCGGATCACGAGCTGCGTGTCGCGATCAGCGCCAGGATTCTTCCTGAGCAGCGGCGAAGGCCTTCCGAACTTCGCATCGGCGCCCGAAAGAAAAGCGCGTCAATCCGACCAGCGCGCTGGGCCATACGTAGGCATGCATGCGCCGGGGAACGGGCGACTTGCGTGCCTTGGTGAAGTTCGACAAGTTCACAAAGTGGCGGAAGTGGAAGCAATGAGGAAGGTGACAAAGACAGATTAGCGATCAAGTTCTTCGGTCAATTGTTTGCCGCTTCGAATCCCTAACAGATCATCACCGACAACGATACGCAATTCACGAGCCGCACCTTCATGCAAGATGTCCAAGATCTTGGCGCTAAGGTTTGCTTTCGCTTGCTCATCCGAGAAGCAACGGTCAAGCGGAGAGGGCAATCTAAAAGTGCTGCGCGGGCTCAAGACCGTAACTTTCGACGGTGAATACACAAGTGCGGAAGAAACCGGATTGAGGAGCTGCCGGTGGTTCTTGGTCGATCGTAACGACGCCAAATCGAGCCACCGCCGCACACCTTTTGCTCTAGTCTATGGAGCAGAGGCAGTTCTCCCCACGGAACTCGTATACAGGTCACCTCGAGTGCTCGCTTATGATGAGCTTGAGCAAGAGCAGCTGCGACAAGATGATGCACTGCTCCTTGAGAAGGACCGTCTTCAGGCTGCTGTTCGAGCTGCTCGATAACAGCAAGCTTTGCGCCGCTACCATAGCCGCAAAGTTAGTGCCAGAAGTCTCGAGGAAGGCGACCTTGTTCTTCGCGCAGTTCAGCCAAGAATTCCAACAAGTTGGCCTTGAAGTGGAGGCCCTTATCGGGTAAGACGAGTCACTAGGCTGGCGGCTGTTAACGCTTTGAGACCGAAGATGGCATTCCGTGAGCAACTCCTGGAATATTGAGCATCTTCGTAAGTTTTACTCCAGAGGCGCGGTTGTCGAACCTGTTCCGCAACCACCTTTTGTACAAGTCTTGCCGATGTTGCATGTAATCCTTTGTACAAAGCCGGGCGAGATCCCGTACATAAGTAAGCTCATGTGCTCGCACAGCTTGTCAGCTTCATGCTATCTACTTTTTTTTTGCATGCATTATCGACATTTTGTGCAGCACCTATTCCGTAAGCAATAACGAGCTGCAAGGCTCCATATCTTTATTTTCTTCTTTCTCTTTCCCAAAGAAAGGAAGGCTCCTCGCACACAAGTTTGCGGGGGAAGGAGAAGATAATGGTGTGGACGAGGCCGCTCAAGGAAGTTTTGCCTTACCGGAAGCAAACGCATGAAAAGCTAAGTTGCCAAAGTCCGAGCAATCAGTTTTAAATTTTAAGTTATCTTCTCGAGCGACCGTATTTTGTATGGAAAACTCCGCGGAGGAACCAACTCGTATTAGCTGGCGCCTTACTTTGTTTCGAGTCCGCTCAACAACTTAAGTGTTGCAACTAGTTGCGATAAGGTTGTTTGTCGGAGCGGCACCGCCAAACAGGGCTCTCGACGTTCAAGACTCAGCTTCTATGCAAAGGTGCTGCGCCGACAAGTTCCCTAAAAGCGAGGGGCAAAAACATACAAAGGAAGGAATCAAGTAAAGGAAATAACATTGCAATTACTACCCAAATAAAGTATATATTACAAGATAGCTTGTCGCGCTCTAATAGATTGTTCTCCGACATGATCAGCAGCGACAAGAAAAGATAAAATGGGCGGCCTAATCCACGCGGTCGCCATCAACCTCTTGATTCCGCCACCCTGTCCACGATGGGTGCGACAAGGTCCTGAGCGCTTCCACATCAGCATCCGGCGGCAAGGACTTGAGGACGCGGTGAAGCTAAGGCCTGGATTGCGGAAGGCCACCTTCATCGGCACCTTCAAGATCTCCTCGACAGATCTGGCGCGACTCGTCGGCCAGCTGCTTTGGGATCTCTTCCGGAGTCGTTGAGGCCGTCACTCGCCCTTGAAGAACAAGCTGAGCTTGGCGCTGGGTTGGAGGTGCTCGTCGGAGGAGTACCGAGATCCACCATCCCCAGCTCCGTCGGCTCCCCGTCGATGGCGGCGGCAATATTCACGTAGACCCTCGGTCCAAAGGCTCCACATTCTCTCTGAAGGTGCTCTGGTGGCAGTAGACTCGCCAACAGCGCGTCGGCCTTGATCTTTTCCAACAAGGCCACCTCCGCCTCCTTGGCGCCGTCCAGCGTCTGCATCAAGGTGGTCGACTTCAGCTCGAGATCCGCGTTGAACCTTGGCGGCGCTGAGCTCCTTGCTCCGCCGGGCGAGACGGCCCATGCTTCGCCAAGAGTGTGGCGTCCTTCTCATGCCTTCGTGCTTGAGTGCAGCAAGCTCCTCGCCGCTCTTCCGAGATTGGCCTCCAGCCTGCGCCACCTGCGTCCAACTCCTTCTTGGCGGCCTCGGCAGCTGCGGCAAGCATCCCTTGCTTCCTTGAGAGCCCCGCCAAATGCCTGCTTGCACGCAAGCTCCTCCTCATGGCTGTCAAGATTGATCTTCCGCTGCGCCACTTCGCCTTCCTGCGCAGACAGCTTCTCGGCAAAGCCGTTGTTGCTCTTCAACCTCAGCCTTCTCGAGGATGAAGGCTTTGCATGCGCCTCAACAATTTGCTCCCGCTCTCCGCCAAAGACCGAGAGCTTCGATGGAGGCCCCTCCAGCCCTTCTCAATGTCTGCTCCGCCTTCGCGACAAAGCGCTTCGGGATTCAGTTTGGCTTGTCGGGCGCGGTAGAGCGACGAAGCTTCCGCGAGAATGCTCCTCCTCGATGCTTGGTCTTGCAACTGCCGTGCGAGTTCGGGGATACTAGGTACCCTACTCTAGTACACCGACAGAGCCCCGAACTGGGCCACACGATCACCGGCAGCTGTTGGGCGGGCCCAAAAGCAGGCTGCAGACGCGCTGGCCTGGGTCACCCATAACTCCTCGGACCCACCACGTCCCCCACGAGCGGCCTGCGTCGAATGCGGCATCGTGGGAGAGATCATGGTGGGTTTCTTTAATAGGAAAGGCGGGCGTCCGCCCCTCCTCGTTATAAGCGGAGAGGCGGGGCAGTTCGCCCACCTGCCGATTCTTTGTCCAATCTTGAAAAACCTCCATATGCCCCTTTCTTCCCAATGCCGAAAGAGAGCAGCGCTCCGCTTCATCTCCACCACCACCAGCGCGCCACCAACGCCGTCAATCTCCCCACTACCTCCGCCATGGCTCCGAAAGCCGACAAGGGAAGGGCGTGAAGTCGGCCGGCGCGGCGCTGTCATCGCTGCGCAAGCGAGGCGAGGCCATCTTCCCCATTTCGCCCCGAAGGAGCGAGGGAGTACTACTACCTCTTACGGTGCGTCCGGAGGCGCGAGCATCCAGCGCGCGAAGGTACTCTCGCCGCCGCATCTGAACTGGCTCCGAGCGGGTATCCCTTCTTCGCGCTCTTCTTCTACTGCGGGCTCTGCCCGCCTTTCTCTGAATTCTTCCGCGACATCATGAACACCTACGGGTTCCGCCTCCTTGACTTCACCCCCAATGCTGTCTTGACCATGGCAATTTTCGCACATCTCTGGGAAAACTTTGTCGGAGTCCACCCAAAAGTAGCCCTCTTCCGCCATTTCTTCATGCCTCGAGTAGAGAGAGGAGAGCCTCTTGCCGGAGGAATCGCTTGGATCTCAAGGATCGGCAAGAAGGAAGAGGGTCGAGGGTGAGGCCCTTCTGCTCATCGGGGCAGATCGGCACTTCTTCCAAGCTGTCGAAGAACACCCGCACGACGTCATCTGCAGGCTCTTGCCAGGTTGGAACAATTCCATGTGAGTCGCTGTGACATCATTGCACGGATGCGGTCGGCGAGGAATTGTTGCACAATGGAACGACTCCCCTCGGCAACCTGAACCATTCGGGATGATCGGGTCGTGCTTGAACAGCTCGGGAGCATCGCATCCAACTCCAAGGCGGTGAAATTGAAGTTGAGGCCCGGCGCAGCCTCATGATATCCGCCGCGTTCTGAACTCCCAAGCAGGTCTCCTCCTCTCCTGCAAGAAGCGTCTGGCGAGAGAAATCTGCCAACGGCGCCTGATGAGTCCGGCAAGCTCGAGGCTCGGAGATCCGGGTGACGGCAATCTTCAATCTAGCATCTTCCGCGCCAAGTTGCTCCAATCGTTGCCGCGCACTATTGGGGTTTAAGCTGGCGATAAATAACTGCGGGTTCTCCTCTACAATCCAACACCAATCTGCCCTCCATTCCTCCCACTTGTCTGCGGAGCTCTCCCTCGAGATAGGCTTCCTTCTTGCCGATCCTTGAGATCCAAGCAATTCCTCCGACAAGAGGCTCTCCTCTCTCTACTCGAGGCATGAAGAAATGGCGGAAGAGGGCTACGTTTGGGTGGACTCGACAAAGTTTTCGCAGAGATGTCGAAAACCGCCATGGTCAAGACAGCATTGGGGTTGAAGTCAGGAGGCGGAACCGTGAGGTGTTCATGATGTCGCAGAAGAATTCAGAGAAAGGCGGCGAGCCCGCAGAGAAGAAGAGCGCCAAGAAGGGATACCGCTCGAGCCGATTCAGATCTGCGGCTGAGAGTACCTTCAGCGCTGGATGCGCTTCGTGTCTCCGTCGACCGAGAAGAGGTAGTAGTACTCCCTCGGCTCCTTCAAGGCGAGCTTGGGGGAGATGGCCCGCTCCTTGCGCAGCGCCGCGAGCCGCTGCGCCTCGGCCGACTTCACGCCCTTCCCCTTGTCGGCTTTCGGAGCCATGGCGGAGGTAGTGGGGGAGATCGACGGTGTTGGTGGCGGCGTTGGTGGTGCTGGTGGCGATGGGGGGCGGAGCGCTGCTCTCTTTTCGCCTTGGGAAGAAAGGGAGCAGCGGAGGTTTTTCGAGATTGGACAGAATCGGCAGGTGGGCGAACTGCCCGCTTCCTCTCGCTTATAACGAGGGAGGGGCGGACGCCCGCTTTTCTTAATTGAAGAAACCCACCACGATCTCTCCCACGATGCCGCATTCGGCGCGTGCTGCTCGTGGGGGACGTGGTGGGTCCGGAGGAGTTATGGCGTGACCAGTCCGCTGCGTGCGCGTGCTCTGCTTTGGGCTGGCCCAACAGCCGCACCGCAGGTGGCCCAGCCCGGGGCTCCTGCCGGTGTACTAGAGTAGGGTACCCTAGTATCCCGAACTCGCACGCATGCAGGGCAAGCAGCACCTTCATGTAGGGCTTGCCAGGTGACCGCCAAGGTCCTTCGTGGTTCCTTTGGAGCCATTCAAGAACAAAGTATTTAAGCCAAGGAGACAAGGCCCCGACAAGAGGAGCTTGCCGGGAAGGCCAACCAAGGCACTTAGGAGACAAGGCCCCGGCAAGAGGAGCTTGCCGGGAAGGCCCGGTGAGCGGCAAGCTTCCGGGCACGGCAAGACGACGACCGCGGCAAGGCGCTTGCCACGGCAGGCTACCACGTCAGAATTCACGCTTGAAAGACATCCACCAACGTGTCGCCTACAGGACCTTTCCAGTAGCGTGGCGGCAAGAGGTGTGCAGCAGGTAGAAGCGCGGTGGCAAGCGGTCTTGACAAGATTGCCATCGTGGCAAGCGGTGGCGTCCCCGACGGTCCTTTCAAAGACTGTTTAGGCGACATAGACGGGCATTTAATGCCTTTGTCCCCTGCCGTCAGGGTTAGGTATGTTACACTGTACAAGTAGATGTACCAAC
Organism: Aegilops longissima; assembly: GCA_021605205.1. Classification (NCBI taxonomy): domain Eukaryota; kingdom Viridiplantae; phylum Streptophyta; class Magnoliopsida; order Poales; family Poaceae; genus Aegilops; species Aegilops longissima. The sequence continues at coordinate 593,778,681 of CM038678.1, read as the reverse complement.
CACGACTCCTTTTACGTTTTTGCCCTTGTCTACGTTGCCACGTGTCGGAGACCCCTTGAGCATATAAAAGGAGGCCCATGCGCAACGTAGAGGGGATTCGGCTCATTCGAAACCAGAGAACACTCACGCTAGGTCTTGTAGCTCTTAGCACTCCCTAGCAAGAACACAATACAATCAGACAAGCAGCAGTAGGAGTATTATCTCTCCGGAGAGCTCCGAAGCTGGGTAAACTGTTCGTGTGCTTCGCCTCGATCTGCTCTTCGTGCAACCTCCGCCCCCCATCGAACCGAAAGGGGCTCGGTCCGCCGGTCCCATAGGTGTTCGTGGGTCCGATCAGCTTCCCCGACACTAACCAAGGAGAAATACACCTTTCCTCATATGGTATTGATTGATAATGCAAATGCTACTAACCCTTGTTGTGAGCATGTGCATCTTGTTGAGGAGAATGCTAAGTTGAAGGAGCAACTTGAAAAAGGCCTTGTCACATGCATACAAGGTGAGAAGAACCTTAACGACCTTTTGAGTAATCAAAAGGAAGTTGTAACCAAGGAGGGATTGGGTTCGCGCCAAGCCCAAGAGCAAGAGGAAGAATGACAAGACCAAGCAACCTCCTCCTCTCAAGCAAACTTTTGTGAGGGAGGGAGAGGGTGCTTCCAAGAAGAAGAAGAACCATGCAAAGGGTGGCAATGCCAAGAAGGACAACGCCATCCCCTCGAACATAGCCGGCGACTTTAACCCCTCATATGTGTTGTGCCGTGCTAGTGATGGGCATGTCTATGCTAAATTTGTTGGTTCTTCTTATGAGTACATTGAATGGTCTATTTGGGTTCCTAAGAACCTCGTTACTAACATCAAAGGACCCATTACTAAATGGGTACCTAAAACCAAGCATTGATTTCTTGTAGGTGTTTGCTTCCGGTGGGGGATCATGGTTGCTCGATAGTGGAGCAACAAATCATATGACCGGGAGCAAGGACTTGGTGGTGGACGTGCAAAAGATCCCATCTATGCCCACCAATGTCGAGGCGGGTGATGCCTCACATTCTAAGGTATTGGGTCTTGGCAAGGTTGTCGTTTCTCATGATCTAACGATCGAGAAAGTCATGCTTGTTGAGTCCCTTGCATACAATTTGCTTTCCGTTCGTCAACTTGCACTCATGGGATTTGCCACCTTCTTTAACATTGATACTGTGGCCCTCTTGTGGAGCAAGACTCTTAAAGTAGCCTTTGTTGGGCATGTCGAGAATGGTCTTTATGTGATAAACTTTTCTGAGCGACCCACTAAGACCGCGACATGCCTAATGGCTAAAGTTGACGTGGGATGGCTTTGGCATCGCCGTTTAGCCCACGTCAATATGAGATCTTTGCAAAGTCTTCTCAAGGGGGACCATGTCCGTGGACTAACAAATGTTAGTTTTGCCAAAGATCGTGCTTGCAGTGCTTGTATCAAAGGAAAGCTTCATGAAACGGCTCACCCTCCCACGACTATCATCTATTCGAAGAGACCCTTGGAGCTCCTGCACATGGACCTCTTTGGACCTCCATCCTTTGATAGTCTTGGGGGTAGAAAGTATTTCTTGGTGATTGTGGATGATTATTCAAGATACACTTGGGTATACTTCTTCAAGAGGAAGAGTGAGACTCAACAAACTGTCATCGACTTTGCAAATGAAGCTCAACGTCAACATAATGCAAAGATCTTGACAATAAGAAGTGACAACGGCACCGAGTTCAAGAACTACACCTTCGATGAGTTTCTTAGTGATGAGGGGATCAAGCATCAATACTCTGCACCATATACCCCTCAACAAAATGGTGTTGCAGAGAGGAAGAACCGGACGTTGATGGATGCGGCAAGAACCATGATGGCAGAGTTCAAGTCTCCATACAACTTTTGGGCCGAAGCCATCAACACCGCATGTCATGCATCCAATCGGCTCTATCTCCGCAAAGGCTTGAACAAGACTCCTTATGAGATACTCACCGGCAACAAGCCCAATCTCAAGTACTTCCGTGTTCGTGTAAGTGTTTCATTCTCAAGAAAGGTGTTCGCTTGTCTAAATTTGAAGCTAGAGCTCATGAGGGCATATTTGTTGGTTATGCTACAAACTCTCATGTTATCGTGTCCTCAATAAATCCACGGGACTTATTGAGGAGACGTGTAACGTGGAGTTTGATGAGAATAACGGCTCCCAAGTGGAGCAAAGTGGCACTTGTGATGTAGGTGATGAAATTCCTCCTCAAGCCATAAGAAGAATGGGTGTTGGTTTTATCCTACCCGTTGAGGAACCCCTTGTGGCCGAAGGAGAAGGACAATGCTCCACTCAAGTGGAGCCATCACCAACTCAAGGCCCACACGCTTCCGAAGAACAAAGTGAAGGCCCTCAACCTCATGAACAAGACCAAGGGCAAGATCATGCTCAAGACGATGGTGACACACCAAATGATGCCCAAGGTCAAGTTATCTTCCCCGAGCATGCTCAAGATCAAGAACATGTTCTAGACGGCACTCAAGATGATCAAGTGACCCCTCCTCATCTCACCTCCGAGGAAGAATTAGAGCGTCGTGCCGCCAAGATTGCATCCAAACTTACCACCAAAGGCCATCTCATGGAGAATGTGGTTGGAAGCCTAAGAAAAGGGGTAAGCACTCGTAGACAATTGGCAAACTATTGTGAACATCACGCGTTTGTCTCTTGTGTTGAACCCCAAAAGGTCTATGAGGCGCTCGAAGACTCGGATTGGCTCAATGCCATGCATGAAGAAGTCAACAATTTCGAGTACAACAAGGTATGGAGATTGGTGCCAAGGCCATCGGGGAACCACAGCGTCATTGGAACCAAGTGGATCTTCAAGAACAAGCAAGATGCTCATGGTAACATCATTCGCAACAAGGCAAGATTGGTAGCACAAGGTTACTCCCAAGTCAAGGGTATCGACTACGGTGAAACCTTTGCTCCCGTTGCTCGCGTTGAATCCATTCATTTGTTGATTGCTTATGCTGCCCATCACAACTTTAAGTTGCAACAAATGGATGTGAAAAGTGCTTTTCTTAATGGTCCTATTAATGAGTTGGTCTATGTCAAACAACCCCCCCGGGTTCGAGGACCCCTACTTCCCGGATCATGTGTATCAACTTGATAAGGCACTCTATGGCCTTAAACAAGCCCCACGTGCGTGGTATGACCACCTTACCGAGTTGTTACAAGATCATGGTTTTGAAGTGGGGCATATCGATCCCACTCTTTTTACTAAGAAGGTCAATGGGGAGTTGTTTGTATGCCAACTATATGTTGATGATATTATCTTTGGTTCCCCTAACAAAGCTTTCAATGAGGAATTTGCCGCTCTCATGACCTCCAAGTTCAAGATGTCTTCTATGGGAGAGTTGAAGTTCTTCCTTGGTTTCGATATCAAACAAAGAAGAGAATGAACCTTCATCAACCAAGCCAAATACACTCAAGACATGCTCAAAAGATTCAAGCTAGGTGATGTCAAGCCGGCTACTACACCAATGCCTACCAAGTGCCAACTTGACATTGATCCCAATGGTAAAGCGGTGGATTAAAAGGTATATCGCTCCATGATTGGCTCCTTGCTTTACCTTTGTGCATCTAGACCGGATATCATGTTGAGTGTGGGAATTTGTGCGGTTTCAAGTCAAGACGAAGGAAAGCCACTATGTGGCGGTCAAGTTTAATCTTTTGATATTTGGCTCATACCCCAAACTTTGGCTTATGGTACCCAAGAGGGGAAAACTTCAAGCTTGAAGGATTTACGGATTCCGATTGGGTGGGAGACAAAGTGGATAGGAAGTCCACTTCCGGAGGGTGCCAATTTCTTGGTTGCTCTTTGGTAAGTTGGTCTTCCAAGAAGCAAAGTTGTGTGTCTCTCTCGTCCACCGAAGCGGAATATGTGGCGGCCGGTAGTTGTTGGGCTCAACTCCTATGGATGAGGCAAACTTTAAAGGAGTACCGTGTCATTTGTGACAAAGTGCCTCTTTGGTGTGATAATGAAAGTGCCATCAAGATTTCTCTCAACCCGTGCAACACTTCAAGACGAAGCACATTGAGATTCGTATCACTTCATCCGGGATCACATTAGGCGAGGGAGATCGAGCTCAAGTATGTCAACACTCATGATAACCTTGCGGATATTTTCACGAAGCCCTTGGATGAAGCAAGATTTCATGAGTTAAGGCATGAGCTAAATATCATTGATTTGAGCAATGTGACTTGAACTCGTGCACCCCCACCACACTCAACTTGTTGTCTAGTTTAGGTGTAGGCATGGACATAGGGGAGGGTTGTTCTCTCAATGAACTCTCCTCCCCTATCATGCATAAATAGATCAACTCTTTCACATTAGCCATTTTTGATGGTACTTGTGCTTCAAAGATGAGTTTTGGTCATGGGCCCAAGGATAATTCTTCGCGGTGCCATACCATCTAACTCAAACATAGGTGGCTTCGGCCACCGCCCTCTGCCTTTGAGAGGTTGTGTCGCTTGGTGTTCTCTTGTTGTTTTTCTGCCTCTGGTTTGTGCGTGTGCTTGTGGTTTCTTTTGTGTGAAAAGTTTCCGTGCAAAGACCTTTCTCTTATGTTGAAACCGGCGGTGTCTTGAGCTCACGGTACTACCGCGGCCGGCTACGGTACTACCGCGTGTGGGAGCACGGTACTACTGCCCCCACGCGGCAGTAATTTTTTTACTGCCGCCTGGGTGAGCGGTACTACCGCTTCGGTGCGGTACTTCCGCCCGAGCGGTACTACCGCGATGACTTGCGGTACTATCGCGCCGACTTGGGCTCGTGGGGATAAGGACGGGCAGGGGAGTTCTAACTCCCCCATACCCATTCGCAGTTCCTCCCACATCGTCTCTCTCTCTCTCTCACGCTCAAGATCAGAGCCGGCGTTCGTCGCCGGATCTCCTCCTCCGGCTGCCCTCCCGTGATTCCGTCTGGTGGGATCCTTCCCCACCACGTGCTCTTGCTATGGACCCAGGTTTTTCCCCAATCTTTCCTTGTTTTATTGAGTTCTTTGCCTCTAGGTTGTTGGGGGAGACTTGTGTGTTCTAGAGATTCGCAGGCTTTCTCTTTGCAAGAATAGGATGAAGGAGAGTAGCTTTGCGTAGGAATTATACTTGTTTTGTTGTCTTGCGCTAGGTTTGATCACCGTAGCACTACCGTTGTTTCGCGGTCTTTTCAGATTCGAACTGTCGCTTGATCGGCGCGATGCGGATACTACCATTGTCGGGCGCGGTACTACCGCTTGCACGGTACTACCGCCCCTCTGGCGCGGGTACTACCGCAAGACACCGCGGCACTAAAATTTTACTACCGCTCCAACCACCGTACTACCGTGACCTCGCACGGTACTACCGCGACTTGGAGCTGTACTAATATTTTAGTACCGCAGGCACTGGCAGTACTACCGTGGCTCACATCTATCGCTGGCCAACCTTCACGTATATTTCCTATGTGTTTCTTGTGCTTTGCTGTGGTCTTTGCATTGATCCTCTTCGCGTTCGTTGGTGTTTTGCGTGTGTGTCTCAGGTGGTGGCTCTCGCCGTTCCAATCCCAGTCGTGACACTGGCTCCAAGCGTCTGCACAACCCAGGTGACGCACCAGAGGGCTCCTCTGCCCCCAAGCGCAATGTCAAGACTTCAGCTAGCAAGTACAAGGAGCCCGCCAAGGGCATGGATGAGATGCCACAATCTGACTTCGTCCGTCTCAGGAAGCTTCATCCGTACGTGACCCCTCGTTCCTCTGTCAGGGGTTGTGAGCTGTTTTGGAACAAGCAACAAACCAACATCTATCTGGATGTCATCAAGAACAAGCAGAATACCTATGTGGATGTGAAATGGATTGACATGCATCACTTGAGGAAGGACAAGTTCTGTGCCTACTTTGGAGAGGCTCTGGACTTGGTGGAGCAGTTTGGCATTGAGCATGTGATATCCTTTCACCTTGACTATGACCCTAAGCTTATCTGTCAGTTCTTTGCCTCAGTATACTTTCACTATGATGAGGAGAGGAGGATGACCTGGATGTCCAATGGCCGTAAGCTGACTGCTACCTGGAAGGAGTTCATGGATTTGCTCCAGGTACCTGATGACGGGCTCGACACTCCCGTGGGTGTTCGCCCCCATGCCAACTCTGATTCTGCCAACAAGGACAAGCTTGCACCATACTATGTTGAGAAGACGCTCCCAAGTGGCAAGATAGGGTTGGTGCTCAACTCTTTTCTGGATATCATGTATCGCATCTTCCGCAACTCACTGTTCCCTCGCATTGGTGACAAGGACAAGGTTCATGCCTATATGGTGGATATGATGCTCATCTGCGAGGAGGCTCGTTTGTCTCAGACTCAGCCACTTGATGTCTCACACATCATGTGGTGTGAGCTTCAGTTTGCGGTGTTCAACCGCAAAGTGCCTATCTATGGGCCCTATCTGTTTCTGCTGATCTCGAAGACTTGGGAGAAGATGTTCCCTGGTAAGGAGTTCCTTGCCCCTGACTGGATTCGCCATGATCCCATCTGTCTGCGTGTCAAACCCAACTGGGCCAACACTACTACTCGTGCCGAGGCGTCTGCTGCTAGGGCTGCTGCTGATGAGGAGGATGCTGGCGCCGAGAATGTTGCTAAGGGCCATGCTGCTAGGCCTTCCCAGAGCTCCTCTATGCCTTCATGGGCCAAGAAGCTGAAGGACAAGATGAAGACTCTTTTCTGCATGCAAGCCAAGGGGCAGTACAAGACTCACGTGGCATCCAAGGAGAGTCATCGCCGGGACAGGAAGATCTTGCAGCTATATGGTGAGGATGTGTCTGGCGGGTCTGAGGAGCGCATCACTCCAGAGGCCGAGTGGATGGAGAAGCAAGGCTACTGTGGACTGATTCGAGGAGGACGCCGAGGAGTCCATTCCTGCTGCCGAGGAGTCAGACGGAGAGGGTTGGGATGAGTTCCCTGCTGCTTGAGCCACCGCTTGTGTGTAGGTGTCCTCTCTGCCTTTTTGGCGTCTCGATGCCAAAGGGGGAGAGAGTGTAGGGATTTGCGAGTCGTGTGTCGTGTTCGTGTTTGGTGTGTTTATTGCTTTCTCGATTGAACTTCGTTTGAACCTCGTTTTAGTTGCTTTTCCTTCATATGGTGTAAGACATATGCACTCCATCTATCTTAGCGAGCTTGTGTTATATTGTGCTATGTTTTGCTTAGATGTTAATTTTCGTGCCTTTGTCTCTAAAATATAGGGGGAGTGGTGATCCTAGTATGTGTGCTATGCAGTCCAAAGCATTCATCCAGGGTGCACACATCTAGGGGGAGCCCGTCTATATTTTGGAGAGGAGGGGTTTGCATCTGCTCATTATTATCATATCTTTGTGCAAATCCCGTATTGTCATCAATCCACCAAAAAGGGGGAGATTGTAAGGGCATACTTATCCCTTAGGTGTTTTGGTGATTGATGACGATACTTTTGCGGACTTATCGTATGCCTTGAGTTTCTCAGATGCTTCATCACTAGGCACGAGACGATTCAGTGCCCCTCGGAGACTATTGAAGACGGCGTTGTTCTACGTTTCTCTTTGGTGGATTTGAGTCGTAGGAGAGCCGTACTATTAAGAGGGGGTCCGCGTTAGAAAGGTTTGGGTGGAATCAACACGTACACTTGTCCTTCCTTTCCTTGCACTTTGGAGCATCTTCCCGTTATCATAGTTGTGCATAATCCGACGGCTATCGCTGTTCTTGCGGTAGTATCGCTTTAGGAGCGGTAGTACCGCAAGCACCAGCGATAGTACCGGGGTCACGGTAGTACCGCTCCCTCGAGCCTTAGTACCGCAACTCCTGTGCCTAGTGCTGCTCGATGCGGTAGTAGGCGCGATGTAGTTATTTACATCCGCGCCCTGCGGTAGTACCGCCGTCTTCTTGCGCGGTAGTACCGCTGGTGGCCACGGTAGTACCGCTCTCTTGGAGTCGTAGTACCGCGGCCCTCATGCCCAGATCAGAAGGCCACCGGTAGTAGGAGCGGATGTAATTTTTACATCCGCGCCTCCACGGTAGTATCAAGACTTGCGCGGTAGTACCGCGTCGGGTTTTTGCAATTTCTTTTTCAGCGAAGTAGGCACGGATGTAGTTTATTTCATCTGCGCTCTTCATAGGTCGTGGCTTACCTGCTTTGGCGGTAGTACCGCAAGGGTGTGCGATAGTACCGCCATGAGCGGTAGTATCTTGCCGATCAGGCCAGATCCTGCCTCTGCTGCTGCCGCTGTAGTACCGTGGTCCTCCACGGTAGTACCACGTGGGTCATGTGTAGTACCGCGCTTCGAGTGATAGTACCGGCGTGTCGCTGGCTGAACTAGAGGATAACGGTTGGATCTTTTCCACGAGTATAAAAGGTGTGTCTCCTACCTCTAGTTGACCACCTCTTCCATCTCTAAGCTCCATTGTTGCTCCAAGCTCCATTTTGGCCCGATCTCTCTCCCTAGCCAATCAAACTTGTTGATTTGCTCGGGATTGGGTGACAAGTGCCCGATCTACACTTCCACCAAGAGACATTTGATTCCCCCCACTTATCCCTTGCGGATCTTGTTACTCTTGGGTGTTTGAGCACCCTAGACGGTTGAGGTCACTGTGGAGCCATATTCCATTGTGGTGAAGCTTCGTGGTGTCGTTGGGAGCCTCCAATTAAGTTGTGGAGTTTGCCCCAACCTTGTTTGTAAAGGTTCGGTTGCCGCCTTCAAGGGCACCAATAGTGGAATCACGGCTCTTGCATTGTGCGAGGGCGTGAGGATATTACGGTGGCCCTAGTGGCTTCTTGGGGAGCATTGTGCCTCCACACCACTCTAACGGAGACGTACTTCCCCTCAAAAGGAAGGAACTTCGGTAACACATCCTCGTCTCCACCGGCTCCACTCTTGGTTATCCTATCCCTTTACTTGTGCAAGCTTATTTGTGTTTCTATCTTTGCTTGCTCTTGTGCTTGTGTTGATTGCATCATATAGGTTGTTCACCTAGTTGCACATCTAGACAACCTTTATTATTGCAAAGTTTAAATTGGTAAAGAAAAGCTTAAAAATTGTTAGTTTCCTATTCACCCCCCCCCTAGTCAACCATATTGATCCTTTCATCATGTCATCTTGCTTAAGGCGTTAGTCTGTTTTCTTGAACTTAATGCTCTAGATGCATGTTGGATAGCGGTCGATGAGTGGATTAATAGTAGTAGATGCAGGCAGGAGTCGATCTACTTGTCTCGGACGTGATGCCTATATACATGATCGTACCTAGATATTCTCATAACTATGCTCAATTCTGTCAATTGCTCAACAGTAATTTGTTCACCCACCGTAGAATACTTATGCTCTTGAGAGAAGTCACTAGTGAAACCTATGGCCCCCGGGTCTATCTTCATCATATTAATCTTCCATCACTTTATTATTGCCTTTGCTTTTATTTTTATCTTGCATCTTTATCACAAAAATACCAAAAATATTATCTATCGGATCTCACTCTCGTAAGTGACCGTGAAGGGATTGACAACCCCTAATAGCGTTGGTTGCGAGGAGTTATTTGCTTTGTGTAGGTACGAGGGACTCGCGCGTAGCCTCCTACTGGATTGATACCTTGGTTCTCAAAAACTGAGGGAAATACTTACGCTAATTGCTGCATCATCCTTTCCTCTTCAAGGAAATCCAATGCAGTGCTCAAGAGGTAGCACTACCAAACCTCGTAGGTCAACCAGAGCATGTTCCGCACCAGAGTGGTACGGTAATCCTGTTCTGGAAGTCATGTTAATATTCAATGACGAACCTATGAACTATGAAGAAGCTATGATGAGCCTAGATTCCAACAGATGGCTTGAGGCCATGAAATCTGAGATAGGATCCATGTATGAGAACAAAGTGTGGACTTTGGTGGACTTTCCCAATGATCGGCAAACCATTGAGAATAAATGGATCTTCAAGAGGAAGACGGAAAATGATGACACATATGCCTTTTCTCTCTTATTTTACAAGGTTTACATGAAGAGGGAGAATGCCGACAACTAGAATTCTGGGCTGGAAAAGGAGAAAATATTAGAGACCTATTTTGCACAACTCCAAAAGTCCTGAAAATTTACGGAGAGTCATTTTGGAATTAATAAAAAATATTGGGCAAAGAAAGTACCAGAAGGGACCCACCAGGAAACCACAAGGGTGGGGGGCGCGCCCTACCCCCCTGGGCGCGCCCCTGGCTTGCCGCCCACCTGGCAGGCCCCCGGTGCCCATCTCTGCTATATGAAGGGTTTTTACATGTAAACAATCACAAGGAAGCTTTTGGGATGAAGCACGCCGTCTCGAGGCAGAACCTAGGCAGAAGCAATCTAGGGCTCCGGTGGAGCTATTCTGCCGGGGAAACTTCCCTCCAGGAGGGGGAACTCGGAGCCATCGTCATCACCAATGATTCTCTCATCGAGAGGGGGTTAATCTCCATCAACATCTTTACCAGCACCATCTCCTCTTAAATCCTAGTTCATTTCTTGTATCCGATCTTTGTCTCAAAAGCTTAGATTGGTACCTGTGGGTTGCTAGTAGTGTTGATTACTCCTCGTAGTTGATGCTAGTTGGTTTATTCGGTGGAAGATCATATGTTCAGATCCTTAATGGTAATTAATACTCCTCTGACTATGAACATGAATATGCTTTGTGAGTAGTTACGTTTGTTCCTGAGGACATGGGAGGAGTCTTGTTATAAGTAATCATGTGAATTTGGTATTCGTTCGATATTTTGATGAGATGTATGTTGTCTTTCCTCTAGTGGTGTTATGTGAACGTCAACTACATGACACTTCACCATGATTTGGGCCTAGGGGAAGGCATTGGGAAGTAATAAGTATATGATGGGTTGCTAGAGTGACATAAGCTTAAACCCTAGTTTATGCGTTGCTTCGGGGTGATTTGGATCCATATGTTTCATGCTATGGTTAGATTTATCTTAATCTTGTTTCTAGTTGCGGATGCTTGCGAGAGGGGTTAATCATAAGTGGGAGGCTTGTCCAACTAAGGACAGCACCCAAGCACCGGCCCACCACATACCAAATTATCAAAGTAACGAACGCGATCATATGAGCATGAATAAAACTAGCTTGATAGTAATTCCCATGTGCCCTCGTGAGCGCTTTGCTTTATACAAGAGTTCATCCAGGCTTTTCCTTTGCTACAAAAAGGATTGGGCCACCTTGCCGCACCTTAGTTACACTTGTTACTTGTTACCCGTTATGAATTATCTTATCACACAACTATCTGTTACCGATAATTTCAGTGCTTGCAGAGAATACCTTGTTGAAAACCGCTTGTCATTTCCTTCTGTTCCTCATTGGGTTTGACACTCTTACTTATCGAAAGGACTATGATAGATCCCCTATACTTGTGGGTCATCAAGACTCTTTTCTGGTGCCGTTGCTGGGGAGTGAAGCGCCGGTCTCCAATTTCATAGACTGCCTCCTTGTGTTTGGTATCGGCATAACTCTTCTATCTGGACTGAGCTACCTTCAGTCTATCTCGAATAATCTTAACCTTCTCTTCAGATTCTTTGATCAAATCTGGTCCAAACAACTGACGGTCTCACTACAAAAAAATACACTTCCGTGATGATACGTGTTTGTCACAGTAGGTCACGTTTTCTGTCATGCATGTACATCCATAACGATTTTATGACAGAATCAAGATAGTCATACATGTGCTGTCGTAGAAGTGTTCCATGACATTATCAAAATTATCATCACGGAAGTGTCCACTTCCATGACGATAAATCATGCGTCACAGAAGTGCTTTTGTCAAGGGTGACCGACACGTGGCATCCTCGTAACGGAACGTCGTTAAGCTATCGGGTCCGGTTTTGGATCCGATAACCCGTTAACAGCCCCGACCAATGGGGATTTCCACGTGTAAAATCATCATTGGCTGGAGGAAACACGTGTTGGGTCACCGTTGGGACAGATGTCATCCACTCATTGACCCAAAGCGCCTATGATACGTCAACACGTGGCACGGCCCAACAGAGGCCCATTCCTATGAAAAGGCCGGCCCGTTTGACTTGGTTAAAAGGTGGCGGGCCGGCCCACGGCAAGCCTGTTAATGGCGTGTTCGCATATAGCCCATTTACAACCCGCTAACCCAGGGCCCTTTTACGGCCTATCCGAATTAGGCCCAGTAGTGTCATCTGGGCCATCCAATACAATTCTAGCCCGTTTTAACTTTCGGCCCATGTATGGCCCATGATGTCTTTCGGCCCATATGAGGCCCTTAGTAACTCTCGACCTATTAACGACCCGTGGTAAAACTGGCCCGTAATGAACAATGTATCACTTTATACCCATTAACAGCCCATTATTCCGTTGGGGCGTTTCCAGCTCATGTTATCTTTCGGCCTTCTCAGGGCCCATTTATTCTTGGGCTCATTTCCAGCATTCGTTTACTTACGGCTCGTTCATCGCTATTTTCGCTTGGGACAAATTCAGCCCGTGGTTACTGCTTGGCCCGTCTGCCAGGCCTGTTAATCGCTGGCCTGCTTTCATAGCGTTGTCTAATACGGCGGATTAACGACGACCCGTTATGGTCGGCCCATGAACGGACGATTTCAACTCTAGCCCATTTACGTCCATAATGTGGTCTGTTATTGGCCCATGTATGGCCAACCGATCATACGGCGAGTAGAAGGGCCATTGATGATATGGCCCGTAGAAGGCCCATTGTGTCTACGGCCCGTATAAGGCCCATTGTTTCTACGCCCTGTTGAAGGCCCATTGTTTCTACGGCCCTTAGAAGGCCAATTGTTTCTATGGCCCATATTGAAAGATCGTGGATGTCGCCTAGAGGGGGGGGAGGTGAATAGGCGCTTTAAAATAATTACGGTTGAGGCTTGAACAAATGCGGAATAAACCTAGCGGTTAATTTGTCAAGCACAAAACCTACAACAAGTAGGCTCACCTATGTGCACCAACAACTTATGCTAAGCAAGAAAAACTACTTAGGTGATAGCAAGATATATGACAAGAAACAATATGGCTATCACAAAGTAAAGTGCATAAGTAAAGAGCTCGGGTAAGAGATAACCGAGGCACGCGGAGACGACGATGTATCCCGAAGTTCACACCCTTGCGGATGCTAATCTCCGCTTGTAGCGGTGTGGAGGCACAATGCTCCCTAAGAAGCCACTAGGGCCACGAATCTCCTCACGCCAAGACAATGCAAGATGCCGTGATTCCACTAAGGGACCCTTGAGGGAGGTCACCAACCCGCATAAATGGCAACCCTTGGGGCGGTCACCAACCCGACACTTTGGCAACCCTTGGGGCGGTCAGCAGACTCGCCAAATTGCTCAGGCGATCTCCACAACCTAATTGGAGACCCGACGCTTGCCGAGCTTTACACCACAATGATTGAGCTCCAACACCACTAACTGCCTAGGGCGCCCAAGCACCCAAGAGGAACAAGCTCAAGGGCACCAAGCACCCAAGAGTAATAAGCTTCTCAACTTGTAACTTCCATGTATCACCGTGGAGAACTCAAACCGATGCACCAAATGCAATGGCAAGGGCACACGGAGTGCCCAAGTCCTTCTCTCTCAAATCCCACCAAAGCAACTAATGCTAGGGAAGAAAATGAGAGGAAGAACAAGAAGGAGAACACCAAGAACTCCAAGATCTAGATCCAAGGGGTTCCCCTCACATAGAGGAGAAAGTGATTGGTGGAAATGTGGACCTAGATCTCCTCTCTCTTTTCCCTTAAAAACTAGCAAGAATCCATGGAGGGATTGAGAGTTAGCAAGCTCGAAGAAGGTCAACAATAGGGGAAGAACATGAGCTCAAAGGATAAGGTTCATTGGGGAAGAAGACCCCCTTTTATAGGACCTCCCGAATCCAACAGTTATGTGCTCAGGTCGTGCACAAGCGGTACTACCGCTTGGAGGAGCGGTACTACCGCTTAGCACGGTAAAAACAGCCCAACGAGAGAGAAAACACGAGTTGAAGTTCTGCCAGAGAGGTAGTACCGCTCTGGGGAGAGGTAGTACCGCTTACCACTTATAAGAGGTACTACCGCCGGGAGGAGAGGTAGTACCGCTTACCACTTATAAGAGGTACTACCGCTCGGTGGAGAGGTAGTACCGCTTACCACTAATAAGAGGTACTACCGCTCGGGTGGAGAGGTAGTACCGCCACCGCTTATAAGAGGTACTACCGCCTACTACCACTAAACCCGACACGAAAAGACGATCCCGAAGCGGTGGTACTATATGCGCACAGGTCATGCAGATCTTGCATTACAAGCGGTACTACCGCTCTAGAGAGCAGTACTACCGCTTGAGGCTTTCAGGAAAACAACAGAGAAATCAGAGGATGCAATAAAGCCTAAACTGCCACAACTTCTGCATATGAGCTTCAAATTGAGCAAATCAAGCTTGTTGGATAGAAGACGACGAGTAGCATCCAACAACGGTTGATTACAGTAAGAAGTGGTAGGGGAGGTATGCCTAACAAATAGAGGAGAGAAACCTCCAACAGAGAAGAACTGGCATAACCTCCAACATTGAAAACATCATAGAAGATGCACATGAACTCCGTTTTCGATGAACTCGAGCTTGTAAAGAAGAAGACCACAAGCTCTAAAACTCACAAAGAGAAACACCAAACACAAACCAAGAAAGATGATGCAAGGATGCAATGGTTTGAGCTCTCTATGAACGATACGACCAAGCAACTCATCGAGAGCCCCCCCTTGATAGTACGGCAATCGATCCTATAACCCGGTCTCCCACAACTACCATGAGACCGGTAAAATAGAAAACTTATCAAGGGAAAACCTTTGCCTTGCGCATAGTCCACTTGAGCTAGATGATGACGATCTTGACTCCCTCAAGTGGACCACCTTTCTTGATTGCGTTTGCTCGATGAAGACTAGTTGATTGCTCCCCCATACTCCACTATGGGTGAGCCACTCTTCGACACATCTTCACAAGTCCATTGCCACCACAATGGACGGCGAGCTTCAAGCATATGATCTCTTCGTGATGATCCTACTTGAACTTGCACACCGCAACCTAACCCCACAAAGAACTCTCATGAAGACTATGGGTTAGTACACAAAGCATAATTGACCATGCTTACCATACCATGGGATCGCTTGATCCCTCTCGGTACATCTTCTATGCTTTGTGTGTTGATCAACTTGATTCACTCTTTGACTTAGTCTTGATCAACCTTGAATCTTTCCAACTCTCTTCATTTGGATGATGTCTTGAAGGTAAACATGAATAATCACACACTCTTCTTCTTCAAGACATGCTTGATATAAGCTCAATAGTCATAAGACCAATCTTTGGATAATTCCTTAATAGCACCTTGGTCATCACAAATTCTCCTTGAAACCAACAAATGGACTCCAAGAAAAGCCTATGGACAATCCCTGCAAATATAACTCAAGGCAACCATTAGTCCATAGAGATTGTCATCAATTGCCAAAACCAAACATGGGGGCACCGCATGTTCTTTCAATCTCCCCCATTTTGGTAATTGATGACAATCACTTTCAAGAGAGTTTATACAAGGAATTATGCATCACCATGCAATACAACAACCAATAATGCATGCATATGAGATGCAAATGCTAAGGAACAAAACCAAAGCAAGAGTAGAAAACTCTCTAAACTATTCCACAAAACTCTCTGAAACTTCTCCCCCATTGGCATCGATTGCCGAAATGGGCGAAAAACTTAGAAGGCCAATATAAATTGTGGTCCTCCATAAATTGTGTATTTCTCAACAAGAGAGTGGAATGCAATACACATATCCAACTGTCAATACTTGGAGGAAGACAAACTATATTGAGGCCCAAAGATTGCAACAGAAAGATATGCCATAAAGACATAACAAAGATAGACACAAGCAATCAGAAGATACCAATTGAAGCAAGCAATCAACGGATATCAATTGAACCAACTAGACCAATGATCCTATGTGACACAATAATAAAGATATTATGATATACGCAAAGGAGTGTTCTAAAGAAACTAGAGAAGCTCCCCATGATTTGTGCACACATAAGAATTTTTGTATTTGAATACAGAAGTGCACAAAATAGGATCATAGCTCCCCCAAAATCAACAGAAACTCACAACTAGTGTAAGTGAGCATATAGGAAACAAAGCCTAGCACAAGCAACAAACACATGGTTGAGCAACATGTAAAAGAGGCAACTTAAGAATAGGCTCAACCAAAATGATGTGTGTGAGTCATGGCAAAACACTTGAGAAGACTAAAATAAGGATGAGCATTAAGCATCAACATAGTCTTGAAAGAATGAGGCACACGGTGCAAGGCCTATCATTCCCATACACAACTGGAAAATGGGTTCACAAGCTTACTAATAAGCAAATAGAGAACCTATGCTTGTGACAACCCGTGGTGAAGATAGATGAAGAGAGTCTCATCAAGACGAGGGATACCAACTAAGATGAGAAAAAAAAGCCTCGTAAAGATAAGCAAGAGGAAAATAATCTTCACCACACAAGAGTGCATCAAGATGCAATGATAGAGGACACACACTCAAGGCAAAAGCTTTCATGGAGCCACCAAAGAAATAACATAAGAAAGACAAGGTGGGCGTGAAAGAAAGGATATCAACTAAAGATGTAGTTTCTCTCAAGTGTACAAGGTTCTAGGTAGATGAAATCATGATGATATATATCTACAAAGAAGGTTGTACACCCGAAATAGTTACAACACGAAGGAACAAGATATCCACAAGGAAGTCATAAATATACCAATAAGATATTTGCTTTAAATCATAGCACATGGCTAGATATGGTCTTATTGTATATAAATGAAGTCCATTCACTCATCCATCAAAGACATCACAACTAGCAACAAGAGATCATCGTTGGGATGCTTTGAGAAAGGAAACAAGTATCACAAGATATGAAATGAATATCATGCAAAGATGCAACCTACATAAGGTTGAATGCAAGAGAGGAAAGCATGAATAGATACTTGTTACCGAGATATCATTGGAAGGATGTGGTCGATACCAATTGAAGGTAGATAGTACTTCATTGATCAACCTAGCTTGACTCCAATATGCACATGGTGACAACACCTTCCTTGTGAGTGAGCCGAGCATCCAATGCATCTCCAAATGTTCCTAGAAGAACAACACAAACTAAACGGTACCCAAACTCATTGGGACCAAAGAGTTAGAAACACCAACAATACATAGGACAAACTCCACATAAATATGTGCATATAGATATGGAAATGAAATTCATGCACATCTCATCCAATTTGAGACTTGGTGGAGTTTCCCTTATATATTGGGTCAACGAGAGAAAGCATGCCAAGGAAACTACATGAAGTTAATATGGATGCTCAAGACTTTCAAGAACCGATACCAAAATACAAGAAAATACCAAGTGAAAAGAATACCAAATGGAGAAATCATCACTCAGAAGATATCATTAAAAGATACATCAAGGAATGAGATATCCATTGGAACCCACCAAATGATATCAAACTCCCAAAAGAGAGGATGGTTCCAAACAAACCAAGCTCTCTACAAAGTTTCATGATGGCACAAGTACCAAAAAGAAACGGCTTCCCATCCACCAACACACACTTAAAATGGATCACAAGTTTAGTGTTTTATAGAAAATAGGATAGCCCCCCCACGAGTTGTGCATTATAGAGAATTTGCATTTGAATACAAAATGCACAAGGTAGGATCACCACGTTCACTATATCAAGGAAAACACTAGACAAGATCAAGAAAAACAACAAGATCCTCAAGTGGCATGGAAGGCAATGGGAGTTGACACAAACTTGGCAAGAGATAAGGCAAATAAAAGGCAAACGCCAACGTGAAGATGATCAATAATTTCTACCACACATAAGTGAGTAAATTGTCAAAAGACAAGAAGTATTTGGAAATAATTCCCGGTGGTAGATAGCAAGGATATCCGACATCATCTTCACACCAAACACAAGCAAATTGCAACTTGTAGAGCTAACATGCCACCTAGGAACAAGATAATTTACAATATCAATTCTAGGTGACAATATCTCAAATGTACACATTTTCTAGGCTAGTGATATACACATAGCATATTACTCCCCCATAATGTGATACCAATTAAAGATAGACAAGAGGCAATTAAAATGATCCAACAAGAGATAATTAATGGACTATTAATAATTTGAATTTCTCATGAGAAGACATACCACATAGCGACTAGATAATCTTGTAATATCAATACTAGATGGTATTCCTCATGTACACACATTTATACGATTGTGAGCTGTACGAAGCACATCACTCCCCCATAATGGGATATTCCATTAATCTCTCACAAGAGCCAACTAAGAAATAGACAAGATGCAAAAGGCTCAACGCATGACACACACATACATGATGTGCAAACCAACACACACATACTTGATTGCTCAAGATAATCAAGTTGTAAGCACAACATATACAAACACATGCAAGGAACAAAACCAAAACATGCAAAGGGGCAAGTAACTTTCAATGAAAACAATTTGAGTACAAGTTACCGCAAGGAGGCACATTGGATATAAGATAGAAACTTGATAACCCAATTGACTTGGCTTGAGACAATAAGAATGATGAAGTCCCCTTAATTCTTCATAATGTAGCCAAGTCTCCAATGGCCTCCAACAACACCTATTGATCAAGTATGAGCTAGTTGGTCCCCAACCAAGTTGGGTCCTAAGAGGTTAGTCACAATAGGCTTGGCTACCCAAATGGTGCTTTTCTTGACACCACTTTGAGTACCAACAAATTTGGCAAACACATTGCCAACCTTATCCTTCCCAAGAGAATAGATATCATCAACTAGAATAGGGTTGGATAAGGTACCATTCGTGCATGAAGAAGCGACGTGACCTTTTTCACGACATAGGTAGCAACGTCTACTCTTCACTTTCTTCTCACTTGATTTCTCAACTTGAGAAGCATTAGCTTGAGTCTTATTAGGAAGAGGCCTTTCTTCAACTAGAGGTTGAGCATGAGAATGTACTTGTAGCCGCTTCCCTTGTTGCTTGTCACTAATGGCCTTCTTCTTCAATGCGCAAGATCTAACATGATGCCCTTCAATTTTGCACTTGAAGCAAATAATCTTGGCCGAACTCTTGACTTGTTTTTGGGCCTTCTTGTTGTTGCTCTTGGACTTCTTCTTCTTATTGGAGTTTAATCCAAGTCCACCTTT
Organism: Aegilops longissima; assembly: GCA_021605205.1. Classification (NCBI taxonomy): domain Eukaryota; kingdom Viridiplantae; phylum Streptophyta; class Magnoliopsida; order Poales; family Poaceae; genus Aegilops; species Aegilops longissima. The sequence goes on along the minus strand of CM038678.1, from coordinate 593,759,438 downwards.
GTCATTGGGGGATTTTTGTACACTCAAGATATTGTTGAGTGTGGCATTCCCTTCATGACACTTTTCCAAATCTTTCTTCAAAGAAGTGACTTGGGCCTTGAGCTCTTTGATTTCCTCTACATGGTTAGTCTCAACAAAAGCACTAGAGGAAGTATAAGCTTCATCGTTAGAGCAACAAGGAAAGGAAATAATTCATCACAAGATGTACCAATGTTATGCATGGATGAATCATGAGGACTAGCACAAGGCAATATAGCATTTTGACTAAAAGTAGTGCTAGTATCCACATGAGGCTCACTAGATGTTACCTTAGCAAGCATGGCCTCATGAGCTAACGTTAGCACATTATGTGACACTAGAAGATCATCATGAGAGCTTGTGAGCTTTACATGATTTTCTTCCAACATCCCATAATTGCTAGATAGCAACTCAAGTTGAGCCCTTAGATCAACATTCTCCTTCAATATGGATGCTTCACAAGAGATAGAGTTAGTAGCACAAGCATCATCATTAACAACAATAGGAGAAGACAACGTGGCAAGCCCTTTTGAATATGAAGCTTTAAGTTGAGCATGAGACTCGGTGAGTTTGATGAGCTCTTAATGACCCTTGAGCCATTTTCGAGGTGCTCAAAGTCCTCAAGGAGTTTAGCATGCACAACTTCAAGCTCCTCACTTTTAGTTTCAAAATCATTGGCCACCTCAAGAGCTCTATCACGAGATTCCCTCACTCTAGATAACTCTAGAGCAAAAGTCTCCCCAAGAGATTCCTTGGTGGTTTGTTCAAGTTCAAGAGCTTGAGAGAGGTCCGCAATATCATTAGCGTAATCACGCTCATGAGCTTCCATTTTATCAATGGTGACCTCATGCTCCTCTAGATGAGATTCCAACTCCTCAATGTATTTCTTGCCATCAATGGCAATAGACATTATTTCCATGAAGTTGGAACGAGCAATTTTATTTTTATGAAGAGCATTGAAAATCATTTCCCCCTTAATTTTTAGGGAGGCAACATTATCATTATCTTCATCATTATCCTCATCATCATTAGCATTAACATCATCATCAAGAGACATATTGGGGTTCAAAGTGGGATATACCTTTGAAGCCTTAGCCATAATGCATAAAGCAATAGATGATGATGTAGGATCCCTTGAAGCACCATTTGAGACCATATCTTGTTCCATGGAGTGTTGGGTTTCCTCTACATTGTTAGCACAACAATTCGAGGAAATAGATGCATTTTTATCATGGCAACAAGACATAGCAAGCATATCATCATGAGATTTAGTCAAGCAATTTCTACATGATATTCAAGGACTATCAACACAAGCATGTGAAACATTTGGAGTGCTCGAAGTGTTAAAGCCCAAAGAAGGAGCACTGCAATTATATAGTGATGAAGGATCATCCACAATAAGCATACTATCATCATTGCAATGACCAACACTACTCACCATATCATTACCTTGTGGCAAACCACATGTAGGTGAAGTAGAAGAAGTTGAGAAGACTATACGACCAGAGGTGGAGGGAGAACAATCATCCCCACGAATCTTGGACACACCATATTTATCTTGCAGCTTCGTCCACAACTCATGAGCATCCCAGAACGGCATGAGTTGAAATATAACTACACTGCTCAAAGCATCAAAAAGCACATTAGAAGCTTGAGCATTGAGATAAGAGTTTTTCCCATCCTCTAAAGATAATCTTTGGGGATCCTTTGGAGGAGAAAAACCCATATCAGCTTGAGCATTGAGATAAGAGTTTTTCCCATCCTCTAAAGATAATCTTTGGGGATCCTTTGGAGGAGAAAAACCCATATCTAAAATTCGCTCTAAGTTTGGGTCCATGACCCTAAAGAGATTAAGCATGCGAATAACCCAAACATCAAAATTCGTGCCATCGAAACTAAGAGTGTCAGAGAATCATAATCCCCTAGTCGACATCTTTACTCTCTAGGCGGTTAAGCCTATCAAAGAGAGACGAGGCTCTGATACCAACTGAAAGATCGTGGATGTCGCCTAGAGGGGGGGGTGAATAGGCGCTTTAAAATAATTATGGTTGAGGCTTGAACAAATGCAGAATAAACCTAGCGGTTAATTTGTCAAGCACAAAACCTACAACAACTAGGCTCACCTATGTGCACCAACAACTTATGCTAAGCAAGAAAAACTACTTAGGTGATAGCAAGATATATGACAAGAAACAATATGGCTATCACAAAGTAAAGTGCATAAGTAAAGGGCTCGGGTAAGAGATAACCGAGGCACGCGGAGACGACGATGTATCCCGAAGTTCACACCCTTGCGGATGCTAATCTCCGTTTGTAGCGGTGTGGAGGCACAATGCTCCCCAAGAAGCCACTAGGTCCAACGTAATCTCCTCACGCCCTCGCACAATGCAAGATGTCGTGATTCCAATAAGGGACCCTTGAGGGAGGTCACCGAACCCGTACAAATGGCAACCCTTGGGGGCGGTCACCGAACCCGTACACTTTGGCAACCCTTGGGGGCGGTCACCGGTACCCGTCAAATTGCTCGGGACGATCTCCACAACCTAATTGGAGACCCCGACGCTTGCCTGGAGCTTTACACCACAATGATTGAGCTCCGAACACCACCAACCATCTAGGGTGCCCAAGCACCCAAGAGGAACAAGCTCAAGGGCACCAAGCACCCAAGAGTAATAAGCTTATCAACTTGTAACTTCCACGTATCACCGTGGAGAACTCAAATCGATGCACCAAATGCAATGGCAAGGGCACACGGAGTGCCCAAGTCCTTCTCTCTCAAATCCCACCGAAGCAACTAATGCTAGGGAAGAAAATGAGAGGAAGAACAAGAAGGAGAACACTAAGAGCTCCAAGATCTAGATCCAAGGGGTTCCCCTCACATAGAGGAGAAAGTTATTGGTGGAAATGTGGATCTAGATCTCCTCTCTCTTTTCCCTCAAAAACTAGCAAGAATCCATGGAGGGATTGAGAGTTAGCAAGCTCGAAGAAGGTCAACAATGGGGGAAGAACACGAGCTCAAAGGATAAGGTTCATTGGGGAAGAAGACCCCCTTTTATAGGACCTCCCGAATCCAACCGTTATGTGCTCAGGTCGTGCACAAGCGGTACTACCGCTTGGAGGAGCGGTACTACCGCTTAGCACGGTTAAAACAGCCCAATGAGAGAGAAAACACGAGTTGAAGTTCTGCCAGAGAGGTAGTACCGCTCTGGGGAGAGGTAGTACCGCTTACCACTTATAAGAGGTACTACCGCTCGGGAGGAGAGGTAGTACTGCTTACCACTTATAAGAGGTACTACCGCTCGGGTGGAGAGGTAGTACCGCTTACCACTAATAAGAGGTACTACCGCTCGGGTGGAGAGGTAGTACCGCTTACCGCTTATAAGAGGTACTACCGCTCTACTACCGCGAAACACGACACGAAAAGACGCATCCCCAGAAGCAGCGCTACTATGCACGGCACAAGGCTGTGGTACTGCCGCTTGCAAGCGGTACTACCGCTCTAGAGAGCAGTACTACCGCTTGAGGCTTTCAGGAACACAACAGAGAAAACAGAGGATGCAATAAAGCCTAAACTGCCACAACTTCTGCATATGAACTTCAAATTGAGCAAATCAAGCTTGTTGGATAGAAGATGACGAGTAGCATCCAACAGCGGCTGATTATAGTAAGAAGTGGTAGGGGAGGTATGCCTAACAAATAGAGGAGAGAAATCTCCAACAGAGAAGAACTGGCATAACCTCCAACATTGAAAACATCATAGAAGATGCACATGAACTCCGTTTTCGATGAACTCGAGCTTGTAAAGAAGAAGACCACAAGCTCTAAAACTCACAAAGAGAAACACCAAACACAAACCAAGAAAGATGATGCAAGGATGCAATGGTTTGAGCTCTCTACGAATGATACGATCAAGCAACTCATCGAGAGCCCCCTTTGATAGTACGGCAATCGATCCTATAACCCGGTCTCCCACAACTACCATGAGACCGGTAAAATAGAAAACCTATCAAGGTAAAACCTTTGCCTTGCGCATAGTCCACTTGAGCTAGATGATGACGATCTTGACTCCCTCAAGTTGGACCACCTTTCTTGATGGTGTTGGCTCGATGAAGACTAGTTGATTGCTCCCCCATACTCCACTATGGGTGAGCCACTCTTCGACACATCTTCACAAGTCCATTGCCACCACAATGGACGGCAAGCTTCAAGCATATGATCTCTTCGTGATGATCCTACTTGAACTTGCACACCGCAACCTAACCCCACAAAGAACTCTCATGAAGACTATGGGTTAGTACACAAAGCGTAATTGACCATGCTTACCATACCATGGGATCGCTTGATCCCTCTCGGTACATCTTCTATGTTTTGTGTGTTGATCAACTTGATTCCTCTTTGACTTAGTTTTGATCAACCTTGAATCTTTCCAACTCTCTTCATTTGGATGATGTCTTGAAGGTAAACATGAATGATCACACACTCTTCTTCTTCAAGACATGCGTGATATAAGCTCAATAATCATAAGACCAATCTTTGGATAATTCCTTAATAGCACCTTGGTCATCACAAACTCTCCTTGAAACCAACAAATGGACTGCAAGAAAAGCCTATGGACAAACCCTTCAAATATAACTCAAGGCAACCATTAGTCCATAGAGGTTGTTATCAATTGCCAAAACCAAACATGGGGGCACCGCATGTTCTTTCACCATAGGAGGCCCATGTTAACTACAGTAAATATGTAGCCCATGGTTATTGTGGCGTAGTTTAAAAAAATATGTTATTGCGGCCACTAGCAAACCACGGAAAAAGAACTGCACTGACTACAAGAAAACAAACAAACAAGACAATAAGGAAATAAATAAGCAAGCAACTTACGCTAGGCTATCACGGCTATTACACATATTACATCCACTGGGCATCAAAGTTCGCCGCCAGTGCAAATATAGGGAACACCCTACACTATACAAAAATGGCTTGCTGTTTTCTTCAGCCGGTGGCTGCACGTTAAGAACAAATTTTGTATCGCACCAAAACAAATTACAACTATGAAACAAAACGAAGGTTAGCATAAAAATTAACAGTCTAGCAGATAAATGCACCACCAGAAGTTCAGAAGCTCAGTTCATTTGACCTGACTGTTATGTTTTCATGCTGTATTGTCCGATGGAGAACCATACCCTTCGCCTTCAGTTCTCCTAGGCTCCTAAACAACATAGCAAATGTCTGATAGTCTGGTTTCAAAACCATGCATATCTTGACAACATCGAACAATGTCTCTCCTTGTTTCACAAAGGGTCTCTGTTAGGGAATGGACTTGTGTCTGGAGCGCAGATACACCATTGTTTTGACCTTGCATATCTTGATCATGAGGCAGTTTGGATGAGATTGCCTTAACAACCAACCCAGTATTACGTAGGAACGTGCTTTTAGCACTGTTAGTGGACAGGTACTGACCCACTGCAGCAAGAGCTGACATTGCGGTTATAGTTGCCTCGCCACCTTCAGAAGGTGGCGGTTCCACCATTTTTTCCATAGCTCGCTGAGAAGTTGAGGTTTTACATTAGTAGTACCGTAATGTAAGATATTAAGGAGGCAGCAAAACCAAACAAAATAGCTTTGGTCTATATACAGAACTTATTCTGGTGAACCCATGTAAAATATTAGTTGTATTTTATTGCAAAGTACATAATAAAACCATGTTCCAAACATATGACCATGTACCATAGCTAATGTATTGTCTATTTCTTCACATTGTATTGAGGGCTAAGGATAAAGAGACGAAGTTTATAATACGGTAAGCATAGTATGACATCATTCATATCACAAAACAACTGAGAACAGACAAACAGGCAATTGTAATGTTGTGTGGGCAAGCCCAACACGGAACTAGATTACAGGTCAAGATCAAAGGAACATCACTCCTCTCTTTTAAACCTTGTAAGGTGCAATGATACGCTAAGACAATTGTGTATAAAATTGAAAAGAGTAATAGACATTGGCTGCAAACCATGCAGTTCAAGGCACAAGTCAGAGTAAGTAGTAGTTAAAAGGCATGAGGATTAAGGACTTACAATAACGGCTTTGACTGGTGTAGTCATGCCCTTCTTCTTGCTGGTATGACAGTCCTTGAAGATTTCGACATCAATTGGTTCAGGTACTTTTTGGTCCTTGCGGGCTTTCCTCTGCATTTGGAACAAGTCAATATAGATCTAATAATATGGTACAACGAAAAGAGTGAAACACCAGCTAATTACAAGAGCCTCGCAGTGTGCAATATAGCTACGAGATCCCGCTGCCTGTCGAATTTCACTTTAAATGCGGTTGGCCTTGTTCTTTGAATAGTTCACCTACAAGAAGATAGATTTGTATGGCACATGCGTAAATAGGACTTCACATGTGATCTGATCACATATATATAACGCACCTGATACTTCGGATCAGACCAGTGTTTAACGAGGCCCCTCCAGTCTTCATCCGATATATTTTCCACTGGAGATGTTTGGGAAAGTTCAGTGTTAGCCTTGCCTTCAAAGTGAGTTTTCCTCAAGTTATACTCCACCAAAGAAGCATGCAACTATAACTTGACTCCAGCAACTACCTTCTCGCTGTCGAAGCTCACAAGGTTCATCTGATCTTGCCAACTCTTCTTGTGTCAAGAGTGCTTGGGAAGTAGTGTCAGGTGGCAAGGGAGCTTGGGAACGTGCTGCTAGCTCAGTTGACGCACGAGTAACTCGTGCAGCTGGTAGTACTGTGGAAGGTGTTGCAAGAACTAGGGCTGTCTCTGCTTGTTTGGTGGCAGCTATTTGTTTCTGTTTGGCTTTTTCTTCAGCTCGTGTAGCATGGGATACCCTGTTTGTAGAATTTTCCGCTGGACTTTGACCTTCTGTTGCACCATCAGTACCAACAGAATCTGCAGGATTCTTCCAGCTCCCATTCCCTGCCATTCTGTGTTTCTTCCTGTTTCTCTGTGCCATGTTAAGTCAAGCCGACAAGAAAAACGAATTACAATTTAGTTCTTCAGAACAAATTTATGCATGATACAGACGAACAAAACTTTGATGTTAGACAACCACATGATAGGAGGATGTAATATGTACGAAAAACAGAACGGAAGAGATAACCAGAACTATGATGTGTAAACTAAGCAGAAGACATTTCACTAAATTAGAAGCAATGCAATGGAAGGTAGATACTGTCGAATTTCGGGTTCCGGCAGACCCTCTAGGTTCGAACTCTGGGGTGCACGCGGAGATCTCACCCCCTACCTACCTGCACCTCGTCGTCTCGCAAGGATCTAAACTACGCAAAGAGCAACACAAGGGACACAATGTTTATACTGGTTCGGGCCACCATTGTGGTGTAATACCCTACTCCAGTGTGTGGTGTGGTGGATTGCCTCAGGGGCTGATGATGAACAATACAAGGAAGAACAACCTCGCGAGGGTCTGTTCTTGGCCGGTGCGATGAACTGCTAGGGGGAGTTCAGTCGCTCTCTCTCTCTGGATTCAAGGTGCCTCTACCCTATGGGTGGCTAGTCCTATTTATAGGCAAAGGCCCTGGGCCTCTTCCCAAATATTGAGCGGGAAGGGCGCCAACAATTGGCCATTTTGTAGGGGAACATCTAGTACACTTATCCTGACTAAAGTTGGTCCTCGCCTGCCAAAGGCTCTGACGATGACGCCGGCTTGGGCTCCACGATGACCTCCTTCCTGCCATTGTGTTGGTCTTGGTCTTGTTGCACCGAAATGGCTGCCTTTGCTTGATGCTCTCGCCTGCGCTTGCCTCCTTTGCACCAAAGAGGAAACAAGGACACTGCGTGGGCTGGCGCCCTTGTTCGTCATGGCTTGCGTCATGGGCACCTCGTGAGGTACCCCGCCTTGATCTCTCCACCTCCTCGCGAGCCAGCCTGACGAGGCCGTGCCTGAGGAGGCTTCCTGTCGTCCGCCCCGCGAGGCTTGGCCCCTCGCGAGGGTCTTGAGCTTGTGCTGATGAAGATGGGCCGTGCTGGGCCACCCCTTGAGCCACGCCGCAGCATGCAAGTCTGGTACCCCGCTCCTGAACGCCGACAAGAGCCCCCGGCCCAAGGCGCGCTGGTCTTGGCTGAGCAGAGAAGCGAAGGGCAAGTCTGACCGCTGGCCCTAACAGCCTGCGGCCTCGGCGCCAGCGTGGCGGTTGATTGACGTGGCCGTCTCTGCTCCCCATGACGCCTTGGCAATCGCGCGAATCGACAAAAGAGCGGCACCCGTCTAGGCTTTACCTCCTTTGCCTTCTCCAGTCATTGCCCAGATCCCCTTTCTTGCGCCTATCCTTCCTGCTTCCGAAATCTCCAGATCTACTTCGACCGCATGCCCTAGCAAGATATGGCGCCTTGCCAGACCTCGGCCGGAGCTTGGTACTCGCCTGCTTTGGACTCCCCGAACGTGTCGGAGAAGAGCCTTGCCCGAGCGCGCCGGATGATGGCGGCGCAAGGCAACGACGGGGCAGCGGTGCTCAAGGCTGGCTCCGCCCTTCCCGAGGACCAAGGGAGCACCTTCTATCCGCTCTTCGTGAGCGCCATTGCCGCCGGTCTGGTGCCTCCCTTTTCCGAATTCTTCTTTTCTGTCCTCCGCCATTACAAACTGCAAGCTCTGCACCTCCACCCCAACTCCGTTCTTCTCCTGGCGATCTTCGCCTACTATTGTGAGGCTCATGTCGGGGTGCACCCCTCAGTGGCCTTGCTGTGCCACTACTTCTACCTCCGGGTCTCTCGCGGGTCCATCTCCGCGTGCGCGAGCTTTGTCGCGTACGGCAGCTCCAACGCCATCTCGAAGCCCGGGAAGAGGATTGAAGGCTTTAGGAGCAAGTGGGTCATGGTAGATGCTGGGCGCATCCATCCTCGGCTGATTCTGCCCATGGAGCAGCCCATGCCCATCGACGATTGGTCTCGCGCGGAACTCGTGGATCCCCGCGCGAAGCCAGTGCTGGAGAAGATGAACGCGGACCTGTGGCCGGGCAACATGGCGACGGCGAAGCTGACCGGGGCGTCGCTCCTGAGGGAGTTCCTGGAGCACCGGGTGGCCCCGCTTCATCAAGATTTCGCCACTGTTGTGGAGGCCTCGCCCGAGCCCCGTAGTCTTGGCCGACGAAGATCTGGCCGCGGTCCTCCAATCTTTGGTCGGGGGAGACATGGCGAGGCTAGAGGGTGCTCCCGTACCCCTGTTCCTTCGAGATGATTGGGAGCAGGTGGTGGACTCCATGCCCGCTTTCAACAGGGACGGGCCTGTGCCCGCGGAGGTTCCCGAGGACCCGGCGGCCCTGGCGATGGTGAACATCTCCTCCGGCGACTCCAGCGGAGAGGAGGAAGAAAAGGAGCGGGGATAGGGGCCCGACTCCGATGCGACCGACGAGGAGTCGAGAGCGCCCCTCCCCCGGCACAGGTCCTGCGCTCTCTGCCTCTTGCCGAGCGACGATGAGGATGGCGATGAGCAGGGTGTCGAGAGCTTGCCCCTGATCCCGAAGAAGGACAGGACGGGGCTGGTCCCCCGCGGGTCTGCCCCGGCTCCGAGGCGATCTGCAGACGCGCCTCCTGCTCCCGAGCCTCTTGAGGCTGATCCCTGCAGCCGGCTCTTGGGCTTCAAGTTCGGCCGGACGTTGCTCGAGCCCGCGAGCGATGACCAGTAAGTGCTTGGCTCTTGTTTTACTTCTTGCTCTGTCGTTGAGGCTTGATATCTGTATTCCTTGGCTTAGGGCTGGCGCTGCGGGCGAAGAAGTGAAGGGGCTCTGAGGCTTCGTCCGGGGCAGCGCCTCCATCCGCGAAAGGAGGGGATGGCAAGACGCGGGCCTCTCCTGCCCAGTCATCCTCGCGAGGCCTGGCGGAGCTAGCTGGGGCGAGCTCAGCCCCCATGGCCCAAGCGACTCCCGAGGTATCCTTGCTCGATGCCATCGCTGCAGCTCGCCGGGCGTAGAAGGTCCCGTCTCATGATGCTGTGATTATGCTGCCGTCCTCTCCTCCTACTCCGCCAACTGCTGTCTCTCCGATTCCTTCTACTGTCCTGGATCGTGCTGCTGCTAAACTGGACCGGCTGCGGCAAGATATTCTGGGCGCCGACCCTTGCTTGGTGGCCGGACGCTTGGAACTGGCCTCCGGCTGGGTTCCCTCTGATGCTTCGATTCGAGCGGCGCTGGTCCAGGCCACGACGGCTTGCGACGAGGAGAAACAGGCCGTCCTTGGGGCAAAGGCGCTCACGGCACCACCTTGGGGGAGGTAGCCGATGTCTGAGGTCGCTGCAAGGCGCTGGAGAGCGAGCTGCAGGGCCTGCACGACCAGCTTGCCAAGGAGGCCCGCGTCCGCCAAGAGAAGGAGGAAGATGTGAAAGCTCGTGAGGCGGCCGCCAAGGACCGGGATGCCAAGCTTGACCGGCGCCGTGACCGCTTGGGTGCGCTGGAGCAGGAGTTGGAGGCGAGGAGGATCGAGCTGGACGGCAAGGTGCAGGTCCTCGCCGAGGACCGCGTGGCCTTCGCGGAGCTGGAGGCGAAGGCTCGCACCTTGCTGAGGTCGCTTTACGACAGCGGCCTGGAGAGCCCGCTGGCCGGCGCCGAGGACGGCCCTGCCAAGCTGCTTCCCTTCCTGGTCCGCGCCCTTGAAGATGTCACCCTTGGCCTTGGCCCCACGGCTGAGGCCGAGGCGCGTGTCTCTGTCTTTCTCGCATGGCGACGCTGCCCTTACCCACGCCTACCTTCGCGACCCGGCGCCGACCTCGACAGCCTGCTGGAGCCCGTGAGCGGCAAGCTTGCCACTGCCGCTGCTGAGGCCGTGAAGGGTCGAGCGGAGGCTCTGCTGGCGGTTCGAGTGCCTTGAAAGACCAAGCCGGGCGCGGCGCTGCCGATCCCGAGGCTTCACGAGGCGAACTGCCCAACAGAGCTCCGTCGCCAGGCGACGGTGCTGCCAACAAGTGACTCCTTTGTGGCTCTGTCCTGCTTTCAGCTCCTGCAACATGCATCATGCCTCGTGGAGGCGCGAACTTATGCTTGGTGTTATGAAAACAGTTATGGACTGCAATATTTGCTTTTGAATTCCTTGAGATTTATGCTTTTCCTTCCTACTTGCTTATGTTCTCGCCGCAGAGCCGGCCCACAGATACCTCAGCCGCCGCTAGCCCCTGACCGAAACCATGACGGGACCAAGGGTGAGGGCTACGTGACAAGTTAGGCTCCTGAGTCGCAATGCTCGTGAGCCCCCTTAGCGCACGAACAACAAGTAGGGAGGTGAGATGTATGGGTGAATTTACCATTCTACGTCTGCAGAGCCCGGCCCCGCGCATACCTCAACTGCCATTAGCCTTTCGGAACTAAGGGGTGAGGGGCTACGTGACCAGTTAGGCTCCTGAGTCGCGATGCTCAGGAGTCCCCCTTGACGTTCAAACGGCCTTCATACCTTGGCTTCGCTTGGGGAGGGGCGTGCGATGAACCAGGCCCGAGGGGCCTAGCTGGGTGGCGTGCTCTGGGCGTGACCCAGGCGCAGCCCCCGTGCTCAGCCCCCTCACGCGGCACTCCCGAGGGGAGGCGTTGCGATGAGGCCAGACATTGAGCTCTGGGCTCCCTGAGGTTGATGCAGCCGGGGACCACCCTCAGTTGTTTATCACTAGCGCGGAGCATAGCGCTTCCGTATGTGTACGGGCAAAGCCGCTCCTCGGCAGTGTCGTCGCCCCAACAAGGAGCATGGTGCTTCCATCAGTGCGTGGGAGGGGCTCCCCTCCGGGAGGAGCCCCTGGGCGTGTACAGCCCATACCGACACGTGGCTGGCACGGTAGGGCCTGACGAGGTGTATCACCCGTGAGCCAACGCGGGACTCACGGGGCCCTACCTCAAGGCGGGCTGCGCCTGGCACCGGGCCTTAACTTGTGATGTGTTCCTGCAAATTTAGTTAGATGTCGACGCTCTACGTCCTCGGGTCCCGGCCCTCGAGCGGGTCTCAGCCGTCGCTGGTATGCCAGGTCGCGATGCCGTGGACAAGGCCAGAGGGTGAGGGCTAGAGAGCCAGTAGGAGCCCATGAGTCACGATGCTCAGGTATCCCCCCTTTAACGTGCAAGCGGCCAACATGAAGGAAGAAGGGGTGCCGTGAATAGGCACCAAATAACAATCATGATGGGTCAAACGCACAACCCGAATAAACGCAAGAGGGGTACATGCCGCTGGGTCTGGCCCGAGTGGCTTGGGGATAATGCAGCCCGAGGGGCGCCCCCAATAAGGTAAGCTAGAAACATGAAGCAAAAGGGATACACGCCGCAGGGACGGACCCACGCGGCTTGGGAATGATGCAGCCCTGGGGGGGCGCTCCCAGCTGAAAATGAAACTCGAAGGATGTCACCTGATAACGTTGAAGACGAAGGGATGCTGAAGTAACAGACGTCGTGCGCTGCGGAAGCCGATCTTCACGAGCCCCCAGGCCCAGGAGCCTCGGGAGGCTCCGGAGGCGCTGGTGGCTCCTCGCGGACCATCTCCATCTTCGCCAGGACTGCGGAACTCCTGGCCTCTTGAGCCTCCAGGATGCTCCTCATGAGGCGCTGGCGCGTGGCAGCCGCGTTCAGCAAACCGTAAGGCATGCGAACTTAGCTTTGGGGTGGACCTTCACAACGCCCCACGCGCGAGGGCCAGAGGCGCTCTTGAGAGGCGGCTCGGTTGAGCCCTGGTATGTCGATGCAGACGCGCAGCCCACCATCTTCGCCTGGATGGGGAGCTACGGCGGGTAAGCGGCGGCTGCCACTCATGACTCTTGACTCCTGTAGCTCCTGAATGATCTGGCTGACGAACTCCTGAGGGTTTGGCCCTCCTTGCCTCGCTCCTTCCTGAGGGAAACATGCTTTGAAACACGCCTCCAAGTGGTTCCCAAGTGCCTCCCTCGTGATATTAGCAAAGTCGGTGGCCCTCCGGGAGAGAGCCCCCGAGCCTTGCTCGAGGAGGGCGTCGGGCGCGTCTTCCTATGCGACAGAAGGAGGTGCCCCCTGAACAGGCGCGGGCCCTGAGGGGCCTGCCTCCCGAGGGGTCGGGCTAGGCAATGTCTTCTTCTTCTTGGGAGGAGCCTCGGGGAGCCTCCCGCTCCTATGATCTGGGTCTTCAAGTGATGCGGCTTGAAAAGCACGCTCCAGGGAACACACTGCGTCTCTCTCTTCACAAGGCACCGTGATGACTCCACCACTTCCTGGCATCTTGAGGACATTGTAGCCGTGATGGGTCACGGCCATGAATTTGGCCAGAGCTGGGTACCCGAGGATGGCATTGTATGGCAAAGTAATGTGGGCGACGCCGAAGTTGATGAGCTCGGTCTTGTAGTTGTCGCTACGCCCAAGGTGACAGGTGGCGGACCTGCCCAATCAGAACTGTGGAGCCATCGGTGACTCTGGAGAAAGGCTTGGTTGGCTGAAGCTGATTGTAAGGCACTTGGAGATTGTTGAATGTCTCTACGGACAGGACATTGAGCCCTGCTCCGCCATCGATGAGGGTCCTGGTGACTTGCACGTTGCTGATGGTTGGGGAACAAAGCATCAGGAGGACTCCGGCTGTGGCCGCACACTTGAGCTGATCCGCTGAGCTGAACGTGATGGCGCATGCTGACCACCTGAGAGGGCGCGTGGCTTCGAGCTTGGGGAGGACTGCATTCACTTCGCGGGTGAACTGCTTGAAGATGCGCTGAGAGGTTGGGGCTTGAGCTCCGCCCAGGATGCAAGCGATCGCGCGCGGATCCTGGAAGCCCCCAGCCCCCTCGTCCTGATGATGGTCTTCGTTTCTCCTTGGCTGCGGTGGCAGAGGAGGGAGGCCTGCGTTGCCTTGCGGGTGATCCTCGCGAGGATGATCCCTCCAGCCTCCCTCGCGAGGCGGGTCCCTCCAACCTCCCTCGCGAGGCTGATCCTGCCAGTGGTCCTCGCGAGGTCGGTCGCGCCACCCTTGGCGAGGGCCACGGTCGTCCCAGTGTCCTGCGTTTCTTCCTCCTCCTCGGCCGTAGCCTCGATCATTGCGGTCGGGGTGTCGACCGATTCGCCCTTCTCGCACGGCTCTGAGCTCTTGACGTTCGTTGGTGTTGTGGGTGTGGAGGTCGTGGTACACACAGTACCGGCTGCCCTTGGAAGACTCCGGCTGATCCCTGCCTCGCTTGGTATCTGGTTCTGCCGCGAGCACGGTAGCCCCCTTGCGCTTCACGTCCTTGACCTTGGGCTTCTTCTCTTCTAGGTCTGCAGCCGGTAGCTCGAGGAGGGAAAAGCGTCCTTCCTCAGCCCTAGCGCACTTGGTCGCCAAGTTGAACAGCTCCAAGGACGTGCACAGGTCTTCATGCATCGCCAGCTCCTCCTTCATCTTAACGTCACGCACACCATCGGAGAAGGCTGAGATGATGGCCTCCTCGGTCACCTTGGGAATCTTGAGGCATGCGTTGTTGAAGCGCTGGATGTACTTATGCAGGGTCTCTCCTGGCTGCTGCTTGATGCGGCGCATGTCGCTCATGGCAGGAGGCCGGTCGCGAGTGCCTTGGAAGTTGGCGATGAAGCGGGTGCGCATCTCATCCCAGGAGGAGATCGTGCCAGGAGCCAGGTTCAGGAGCCAGGTGCGGGCACCGTCTTTGAGCGCCATGGGAAACCAGTTCGCCATGACCTTCTCGTCCCTGTTGGCGGCTTCGATGCCCAGCTCATAGAGCTGGAGGAACTCCGCAGGGTCGGCCATGCCATCATAGCGAGGAGGCAGGTCTGGCTTGAACTTTCCGGGCCACGCGACGCTGCCTAGCTCGGCGGTGAAGGCGCGACAGCCTGCAGTGGCCACGGGAGGCCTTTGGTGACGAAGGGCCTAGTCTTGCGGGTCCCGATCCGCTGCCGCTGGGAGCAGCGCGGGGTCTTGGCATGCTGGAGCAGGAGCGTGGTCATGACGGGCCGGTGCAGGGAGCACTCGAGCAGCTTCTTGGGGGCGAGGGACCTCTTGACAGCTCTGCTCTTCTTTGCTACCGGTGCTTATGAGTGGGTTCCGCCCAGGGACCATGCGCCTTGGGGCCAAGGAGCCTTCTTGAGGGGGTGGCGGCTGAGGCGCCCCCAGAGCTTCATCGCCCGCGCAAGGTGGGGCGCGGTGCAGTGAGAAGGACGGCGCGGGGGAGCCTCCTGCGGTGTGGATGAGCTCGGTGACGCGGTCGAGCCACTACTTGTAGACGTCGTCGACAGGGCGGTAGCGCAGGAGCTCGTTAGCCGCGATGAGCGCGGCTCGAGCCTCCATGGGCGCACGGAGCGCGTGAGACGAAGAACCAGCTGGGGCGAGCGAAGGAGTAGCGGTACGGCCGTCTCGCCTCACGGATGGATGCTAGGACGATGCTTGCTGCTCGTTCCCCGCCGGGCCGGTGGCGGCGTTGATGGCAGGCGACGGGGAACGGCAGGGGCAGCCACCGACGGGGGACGTCTGGGCGACGCGGGTGGCGAGAGCGGCCGGCGGCCGGGCGCGGCCCGACGAGCGTCCGACATGGATGCGATGGGCGGCGAAGAACAGGGCGGCGGAAGACGGATTCCGGTGCACCCCTACCTGGCGTGCCAAATGTCGGATTTCGGGTTCCGGCAGACCCTCTAGGTTCGAACTCCGGGGTGCACGCGGAGATCTCACCCCCTACCTACCTGCACCTAGTCGCCTCGCAAGGATCTAAACTACGCAAAGAGCAACACAAGGGACACAATGTTTATACTGGTTCGGGCCACCATTTTGGTGTAATACCCTACTCCAGTGTGTGGTGTGGTAGATTGCCTCAGGGGCTGATGATGAACAATACAAGGAAGAACAACCTCGCGAGGGTCTGTTCTTGGCCGGTGTGATGAACTGCTAGGGGGAGTTCGGTCGCTCTCTCTCTCTCTCTGGATTCAAGATGCCTCTACCCTGTGGGTGGCTAGTCCTATTTATAACGATCTTGAGACTTTCATCAAATAACATGCGAAATGAACAAACGCAGCCTGGCGAAGTCTACCAAGTAGCAACAACAAATCCATGGGCGACCGGCTATCACCTTCAACGCCCGACGGCGAACCTAAATTCCGAACAGCTAGAGCACGGCCGCATTGGTCCTCGATCCGATAGTGGGCGGTTTTAGTCTTACTAAGGTACTCATGGATGGCGGCGGATTAAACCTCATCTATGAAACCCTTCAAAAAATGGAAATGGCTGGGCCGCATTGGTGAAACAGCACAACCTTCGGAGGATAATCCCTAATTAGGAAATCGCTGCGCAGGAAAAATCACACTAGATGTAGTGTTTGGCTCACGGACAATTACAGGTCCGAGGAGGTCACGTTTCAAGTGGCCCCATTAAGCGTGGATATCACGCTTTGTTAGAGGCGAGGGCATTCACAATCTTCAAGCTATACCCCTCTACGGGTACATGAAAAATGCGGACCCAATGGGATAATCACTCTACTTGATGATCCGGATACAACACTCAGCGCTGAAAATAAGACGGCCCTTGGCCCTAGAGCATTGTCAGAAGCCCTAGCGGCGGAGGAACTAACTACGCTCGCTCCCGCGATGGATAGGGGCGATGTGATACTCGATAAGAGGTCCAAGTCCACCTCTTTTAAACCAATGAGCAGATAGTCAAATTTCAGGTCCATCCGCGGACCCCACAAGCGGCCTCCATTGGGGGCACAATTAGAATCTGATGCCGAAGCCCTTTCGAGAATTCCTTGGAAAATTGGGACATTTGCAGGCACCCTCCAGACATGCCGGGAATCCGCAGTGCTGGCGAGAGCCACCTAAATATCCTAAAAGTTCAAGCCGATCAAACAAGCTCTTGATTTTCGAACCCAAAAGACGAGCAATGGGAGCTAGCCAAACTCTTAGAAGAATTCGCCGGAGATATAAAACATCGGACTGGCTAGCCAATCTAGTAATGGTACCAAAAAAAGGACAAATCCTGGGCCTGCGTTGATTTTAAAGACCTTAACAAGGCCTGTCAAGGACCTTTCCCCCTCCCTCGCATCGACCAAATCGCCGATGCTACCGCAGAACATGATTCATTGTGCTTCCTCGGCGCATACTCGGATACCATCAAATCAAGATGGCGGAGAGAGATCGAGGCCACAATGGCATTCATTACCTCCATATGGGCCATTAAGCTTCCAACACTTCCCGGACTCAAAAGCGGCGCAACATATCGTATGATTCAAACATATGCTACCGGATAGGCAAAAGCGGTAGAGGCATACATAGGCGATGTGGTCGTCAAGACCAAACAAACGTCGGAACTCTAGTAGAACTTGAGGTGACATTCGACAACCTCCAGGCATATGACATTAAGCTCAATCCGGAAAAATCGTCTTGTACCAGCGGAAAGCTCTTGGGCTTCATCGTGTCCGTGAGGAATTGAAGCAAACCGGGCCAAAATCGAGCTCTGTCACAATTGGATATTGAAAAGACCTCAGCAGATACAAAAACTAACGGATCGTAAGCGACCTTAAGTCCTTCATCGTTTGGGAGAAAAGGCTCTGCCCTCTACGCCTCCTCCGGCACACGACATTTCGATGGGCGGATCTTGCCACAACCCGTACTCGAAGAAATAAAGGCCATCACGGCAACAAATCCGGTTCACAGCGCCCAACTGGGCGAGACCTATGTTATTATATATCGCAGCAACACATCAAGTTGTCGTTGGCAATTGCCGTTGTTGAAGCGAAGCGAAGGCACAAATTCCCTCTTCAAAAACCGGTGTACTACATATCCTTTGTTCTAACTCCATACAAATCCGGTACCCACATTATCAAAAGATAGCGTGTCACGGTGTTCATAGCATCCAGGAACTGCGACACTACTTTCAAGAGTGTTCAATAATGGTGGCCTCGAAGTTCCTCTCAGCGATATTATAAAAATCGCTGACATAGCGGGCAGGATTGCAAAATGGGCTGTCGAGCTCTTACCATTTGACATAACCTACAAACCACGGCGAGCTATAAAATCGCCGGTTACGGCTGACCGTGTGAATGGACCCGAAGCGAACTCCTAAAAGTCTGCAGCGTACTCAAGCTGGATCATGCATTTAATGGATCCAAAATGTTGGCTGGCTTGGGGCTGGTAGTCACTGGCGTCTAGCCCAGAACACAATCAATCGTACTTCAAATAATGTACATGGACTCAACAACGCGGCGAATCTGAGGCCCTTCTACCTGCCTCGGATGGCAATCTCCATGGGCATTCAACGCCTAGGTGCGGGGATTCAAACCTCGCAATATCCCAAGTAAATGGAGACTTTGGCGTCAAAGATCCAAAATGGCAGCTTACATAGCGCCGTCCTAAAAATGTCAGCCCGGTTGAAGGACTGAATTCCACCATGTGGCGGGATAATAACCAAGCAGCGGGCGTGTTACTTGCCATCGGTAGCAGCGAGGCGCGTCCTCAAACATCTTCTGGAGCGGCTCTTTAAGCCATCCGTATTATGGGAAGAAGTGGAAATAACAAATGGAGCCCGGCTGCATCACCTAACTCGAACCATTACGACACAATCGGCGGCTCGGCCAATGAAATAACACCTTGACTCACGAAATTATGGCAGTAATTGCCCGTGGACAGAACCATTCCTAGCCTACTTAATGCGGCGAGGAACTACGAAGACCAAAATGAGGCCCGCTGCATAGTTCCGATCTAAAGCCTACAAGGTCCATGAGGAGAACTTTATAAGAAAAGAACAACCCGGAGTCCTTCAAGGTGTATCTCCGAAGAGGAAGGCGAAATCTCGGCTGAAATTCACGGTTCGGCGGGCTTCCACCCTTGCAGCCGGGCCCTTGTAAGCAAGGCCTTACATGCAAGTTTGTTGGCCGACAGCCGGGCGGATGCTCGGGACTTAGTCCAGCGATGCGTCGGTTGCCGCTCTTTGCTGTAATCGAGCCACATGCCACCTACCGCCCTCAAAACTATACCCATTACCAGGCGTTCGCGATGCAGGAAGCTTGACATGGTTGGACCCCTTAAAGGGAACCCAGCACAAATACTTATTGGTCATGGTGGACAAATTCACCAAATGGATTGAGGCCAAGCGGTTAAAGCAGCGAATCCGGACGGTGATAGACTTCATATCCGGGGTATACCGTTTTGGCGTCCCACAGCATCATCACATAACGGACCACGAACTTCCGCGGCGAGAGTTAAACTCTGGTGCAAAAATATGGGCATTAAGCGATTGCAGCGGTTCTCACCCCCCAAACTAACGGTCAAGTCGGCGAGAAAATGGTCTAATCATGGCGGCATCAAGCCCGAGACTAGTGCGGTCCCTCAAGGAATCTAACACGCTTGGGGTAGAGGGCTTCGACTCCGTTACTCACGGGGCTGCGGACCACGCCAAACGAACTCTTTGGATTCACACCATTTTTCATGGTATCTGGCGCGAGAGGCAGTTACGCCTGCGATATAATTCATGACTCACCTCGTGTGCGCATGTCGAAAAGAAGCCGAGTTAGATCGGCGGGGAGGTTGGGCCTTAGAGGAGGAGTGGGGCGTGGCAAAGGCTCGTTCCGCATTTTATCGACAGCGAGGCTCGAAGATATCAGCGGAAATGCAGGCCAAAACTTACAATGTTGGCGAACTTGTTCTCGCTGTGGACAAGAAAAAGGACAAACTTAAGCCCAAGTGGGAAGGTCCCTTCATCATCGACCAAGTCTGACGGTGAACATACCGTCTCATGTATCGACAACCGACTCGAGGCGAACCCATGGAGCAGCCCGTCTCGAAGATTCTCCTTCTTGCCGGACTTCGGGTTCGTCTCACCCCGTCCACCTTTTTTCTTGTCTCTCGTCCTCCTCCTTCTTCCCTTTTTTTTCAAATACCTTTTATGGGCTGATTTGCGCTTTGTTGCTTTACACTTGATGTGTCACAGCACTCATTATACAGGGGCTTCTTTAACGAAGCTTATTCATCTGAGCTTCATGCCCAATACATGTGTCATACTTGCATGTACCTTTTATTCACCATTATATGCATCAATATGACTTAAGTTTGGCCAAGCTGGGTTGCACTGGCTCTGCTTACCCTCGTTCCGATTGTTCGGCTAGGAGCTAAAGGGAGCACCTCTGCGATTATTCTTGCCGGGTCGGCGGATGTGTACCTCGGTGGGTGAAGCGAAAGCTAAGCGTTCTTAAGAGAATATTGGTCAAGTGACTTGAAAGATGATTTATTACTTATTTATCTGCCCCGGATGCTTTTACTGCTATTTTACTTGGTCCGGCATTGCACTTAGGGCATGCCTCCCGAGAAAGGAACCCATAACGGAACTATTCTCCTGGAAGATGTTTCTTACTAACCATGTAACATAACATAACTAGTTGGGCACTTATGCGATAAAGCAATTATGACCCGACGCCTTGTCTCCATGCATGCAGTTCTTTTATAATCGTAAAAATTGGACACCTCAGGACTATTGGGTCGAGTTTGAAGCGAAGCAGTCCATAAAGACAAACGATCTACAATCCGGCTAGAAGGCATTTTACATGTCATTTCAAATTACATCGTCAAACCGGTGATTGTACTCCTCAATCCCATCTAACGGGCTGTCTAATTCTGATCTGTTGGGAATATTCGCTGACGGTTCTACTTGGCGTACATCAAACTCACGAGGATCTCCTTCCCATGAGCCCATGAGTCACTCGACCATGTGGTTTGGGTCAGCCGAATGCGTGTCTTCACCATGGCCCGAGCCTCCTGGCATACGGCCAGGCGATATCTTCCACAAGCGGAGGCGTCGCGTGCTCTGGCTTCTCAGCAAGCTCACCAAGGCCCTCGGGTAGGAGGCGAATGGCCATAAAGCATGAGCAGCGCCACTCATCGCTGCCGAACACGTTCGAACAATTGCACTAGCTAGGAAGTTGGTCACCCGTTTTCAGGGCATTTCCTCCAGCGAGGCGACTGTGAGCACACCTACGATCTGATCGTGGAGGAGAATATTTGAGTTACGAAGTTTGGCCTACATTTGAAACAATGCGAATAGTTTCGCAACTTACGCCACCGAACACCACAACGTAATGGTGTGTCCGAACGTCGAATCGCATTTTATTAGATATGGTGCGATCTATGATGTCTCTTACTGATTTACCGCTATCGCTTTGGGGTTATGCTTTAGAGACGGCTACATTCACTTTAAATAGGGCACCATCTAAATCCGCTGAGACGACGCCTTATGAACTGTGGTTTGGCAAGAAACCAAAGTTGTCGCTTTTGAAAGTTTGGGGCTGCGATGCTTATGTGAAAAGCTTCAACCTGATAAGCTCGAACCCAAATCGGAGAAATGTGTCTTCATAGGATACCCAAAGGAGACAGTTGGGTACACCTTCTATCACAGATCCAAGGCAAGATTTTGTTGCTAAATTCGAAACTTTTGAGAAAGAGTTTCTCACGAAAGAAGTGAGTGGGAGGAAAGTAGAACTTGATGAGATAATCTGTATCTACTCCCTTATTGAGAAGTAGTACATCACGAAAAACAGTTTCGTGACACCTACACCAAATAGGAGGAAGCTAATGATGATGATCATGAAACTTCAGATCAAGTTTCTACAGAACTTCAGAGATCAACCAGAGCAAGATCCGCACTGAGTGGTACGGTAATCCTATTTTGGAAGTCATGTTATCGAACATGATGAACCTACGAACTATGAAGAAGCGATGGTGAGCCCAGATTCCACAAAATGGCTTGAGGCCATGAAATCTGAGATGGGATCCATGTATGAGAACAAAGTGTGGACTTTGGTTGACTTGCCCGATGATCGGCAAGCAATTGAGAATAAATGGATCTTCAAGAAGAAGACCTGACGCTGATGGTAATGTTATCGTTTATAAAGCTCGACTTGTTGCAAAAGGTTTTCGACAAGTTCAAGGGATTGACTACGATGAGACCTTCTCACCAGAAGCGATGCTTAAGTCCGTCTCGAATCATGTTAGCAATTGCCGATTTTATGATTATGAAATTTGGCAAATGGATGTTAAAACTGCATTCCTGAATGGATTTCGAAGAAGAGTTGTATATGATGCAACCAGAAGGTTTTGTCGATCCAAAGGAGCTAACAAAGTGTGCAAGCTCCAGCGATCCATTTATGGACTGGTGCAAGCCTCTCGGAGTTGGAATAAACGCTTTGATAGTGTGATCAAAGATTTGGTTTTATACAGACTTTTGGAGAAGCTCAGATTTACAAGAAAGTGAGTGGAGCTCAGAGCATTTCGATATTATATGTGGATGACATATTATTGATCGGAAATGATATAGAATTTCTGGATAGCATAAAGGGATACTTGAATAAGAGTTTTCGATGAAAGACCTCGTGAAGCTGCTTACATATTGGGCATTAAGATCTATAGAGATAGATCAAGACGCTTAATAGGACTTTCACAAAGCACATACCTTGATAAAGTTTTGAAAAAGTTCAAATGGATCGTGCAAAGAAAGGGTTCTTGCCGTATTACAAGGTGTGAAGTTGAGTAAGACTCAATGCCCACCACCGCAGAAGATAGAGAGAAATGAAAGATGTTCCTATGCTTCAGCCATAGGCTCTATCATGTATGCAATGTGTGTACCAGACCTGATGTGTGCCTTGCTGTAAGTTTAGCGTGCAGTACCAAAGTAATCCAGAGTGGATCATCGACAGCGGTCAAGAACATCCTTAAGTACTTGAGAAGAACTAAGGATATGTTTCTCATTTATGGCGGTGACAAAGAGCTCGTCAGAACGGTTACGCCGACGCAAGTTTTGACACTGATCCGGACGATTCTAAATCGCAAACCGGATACGATTTACATTAAACGGTGGAGCTGTCAGCTGGTGCAGTTCCAAACAAAGCGCCGCTATGGGATCTACATGTGAAGTTGAGTACATAGCTGCTTCGGAAGCAGCTAATGAAGGAGTCTGGATGAAGGAGTTCATAACCGATCTAGGTGTTGTACCTAGTGTATCGGGTCCAATGAAAATCTTTTGTGACAATATCGTGCAATTGCCTTGGCAAAGGAATCCAGATTTCACAAGAGAACCAAGCACATCAAAAGACGCCTCAACTCCATCCGGATTTGGTCCAGGGAGACATAGAGATATGCAAGATACATACGGATCTGAATGTTGCGCACCGCTGACTAAGCCTCTTCCACGAGCAAAACATGATCAGCACCAAGACTCCATGGGTGTTAGAATCATTACTGTGTAATCTAGATTATTGACTCTAGTGCAAGTGGGAGATCAAGGAAATATGCCCTAGAGGCAATAATAATGTTATTATTTATTTCTTATATCATGATAAATGTTTATTATTCATGCTAGAATTGTATTAACCGGAAACATAATACATGTGTGAATACATAAACCTACAGAGTGTCACTAGTATGCCTCTACTTGACTAGCTCGTTAATCAAAGATGGTTATGTTTCCTAACCATGAACAAGGAGTTGTTATTTGATTAACGGATCACATCATTGGTTGAATGATCTGATTGACATGACCCATTCCATTAGCATAGCACCTGATCGTATAGTTTGTTGCTAGTGCTTTTCTTCATGACTTATACATGTTCCTATGACTATGAGATTATGCAACTCCCGCTTGCCCGAGGAACACTTTGGTGCTACCAAACGTCACAACGTATCGGGTGATTATAAAGGTACATTACAGGTGTCTCCGAAGGTACATGTTGGGTTGGTATATTTCGAGATTAGGATTTGTCATCCGATTGTCGGAGAGGTATCTCTGGGCCCTCTCGGTAATGCACATCACATAAGCCTTGTGCATTGCAACTAAATGTGTTAGTTGTGAGATGATGTATTACGGAACGAGAAAAGAGACTTGCCAAGAACGAGATTGAACTAGGTATTGATACCGACGATCGAATCTCGCAAGTAACATACCGATGACAAAGGGAACAACGATGTTGTTATGCGGTCTGACCGATAAAGATCTTCAGAGAATATGTAGGAGCCAATATGGGCATCCAGGTCCCGCTTATTGGTTATTGACCGAGAGGTGTCTCGGTCATGTCTACATAGTTCTCGAACCCGTAGGGTCCGCACGCTTAACGCTTCGATGATGCTTATTATGAGTTTATATGATATTGATGTACCAAGGTTGTTCGAGTCCCGATGAGATCACGGACATGACGAGGAGTCTCAAATGGTCGAGACATAAAGATTGATATATTGGAAGCCTATGTTTGACTCGGAATCACTCCGGTGAAATTGGGAATTTTACCGAGTACCGGGGTTACCGGAACCCCGGGGTCAATGGGCCTTGATGGGCCTTAGTGGGAAAGAGAAAGGGGGCCATAGTGCTGGTCACACCTTCCCCCTTCCCTAGTCCTATTAGGACTAGGAGAAGGGCGCTCTCTCTCTCTCTTCCCACTTGGGAAAACCTAGTTGGACTAGGATTGGGGGAATCCTACTCCTAGTAGGAGTAGGAAACCCTGCGCGCCTCCTCTCTGGCCGCCAGCCCTCCCTTCCCTCCTTTATATACAGGGCAGGGGCACCCCATGACACACAAGTTGATCATTGAGATCGCTCTCAGCCGCAGCGGTGCCCCTTCCACCAAACTACACCTCGAATATACCGCTATGAGCTTAGGCGAAGCCTCGCGCCGGTGGAACATCATCATCGCCACCACGCCGTCGTCTCGACGAAACTCTCCTCAACACTCGGCTGGATCGGAGTTCGAGGGACGCCATCGAGCTGAACGTGTGCAGAACTCGGAGGTGCCGACGCTCGGTACTTGATCGGTTGGATCGGGAAGAAGTACGACTACTTCCTCTACGCTATGCCAACGCTCGCTGCTGGTCTACGAGGGTACGAGACAACACTCTCATCTCGTTGCTATGCATCACCATGGTCTTGCGTGATCGTAGGAAAATTTTTGAAATTACTACGTTCCCCAACAGTTGGTCCTCGCCTGCCAAAGGCTCTGACGATGACGCCGGCTTGGGCTCCACGATGACCTCCTTCCTACCGTTGTGTTGGTCTTGGTCTTGTTGCATCGAAATGGTTGCCTTTGCTTGATGTTCTCGCCTGTGTTTGCCTCCTTTGCACCAAAGAGGAAACAAGGACACTGCGCGGGCTGGCACCCGCCTGGCGCCCTTGGTCGTCATGGCTTGCGTCATGGGCACCTCGTGAGGTACCCCGCCTTGATCTCTCCGCCTCCTCGTGAGCCAGCCTGACGAGGCCGTGCCTGAGGAGGCTTCCTGTCGTCCACCCCGCGAGGCTTGGCCCCTCGCAAGGGTCTTGAGCTGGTGCTGATGAAGATGGGCCGTTGTCGGTGTCAAAACCGGTGGATCTCGGGTAGGGGGTCCCGAACTGTGCGTCTAGGCGGATGGTAACAGGAGACAAGGGACACGATGTTTTTACCCATGTTTGGGCCCTCTCGATGGAGGTAATACCCTACTCCTGCTTGATTAATATTGATGATATGGGTAGTACAAGAGTAGATCTACCACGAGATCAAGGAGGCTAAACCCTAGAAGCTAGCCTATGGTATGATTGTTGTTCGTCCTACGGACTAAAACCCTCCGGTTTATATAGACACCGGATAGGTTAGGGTTACACAGAGTCGGTTACAATGGTAGGAGATCTACATATCCGTATCGCCAAGCTTGCCTTCCACGCCAAGGAAAGTCCCATCCGGACACAGGACGAGGTCTTCAATCTTGTATCTTCATAGTCTTGGAGTCCGGCCGTGATGATAGTTTGGCTATCCGGACACCCCCTAGTCCAGGACTCCCTCAGTAGCCCCTGAACCAGGATTCAATGACAACGAGTCTGGCGCGCATATTGTCTTCGGCATTGCAAGGCGGGTTCGTCCTCCGAATACTTCATAGAAGGTTTTGAACACCAGGATGATGTCCGGCTCTGCAAAACAAGTTCCACATAACACGTAGAGAGAATAATTTTTGCACAGATCTGCTGACGTATTCCGCGGCGTGACATCACACCCCGGCTTGGCCTTTATATGAATCGTTTTTTAACGTTCCACCTTAGCGCGTTTAGCAAGGCGGTTTCCTTGGCACGTCTTATCGAAGCATAGATCGTGCCCCCTTATTCCGGGATTCCCATCAATACGGACGTGGGTAACCCAACCGTGCCCGTCGGCACGCCTGCTCTATCAAAGGCGAGTCCTAATTGACCACGGGGTGGGCTCTTGGTATTCAACCTCTTTATAATGAGACCAAGGCCCTTCTTATTTTGACACCCTCCATCGAGTTCGCCTCGCGCTTCAAGTTCTAACACCCAAATCTTCAGATTTAGGCGCTTCGGACCTTCGACGATGTCCGGCTCCGACCAGCATGGCCGATGGATGTCCTCCTCCATCA
Source organism: Aegilops longissima (assembly GCA_021605205.1). NCBI lineage: Eukaryota > Viridiplantae > Streptophyta > Magnoliopsida > Poales > Poaceae > Aegilops > Aegilops longissima. The sequence goes on along the minus strand of CM038678.1, from coordinate 593,733,126 downwards.
CAGAAGAAGATGTGCTAAAGCTGCGAGACGCCAGGTATCTAACCGGCGAAATCTCGCATAGGCTGCCTGCTCCAGGGTAGGTCATTCCCACTCCCGAGCCCGGCGAGAATGTGGTGTTCGTGTCTCACTTCCTTCGGGGTTTAGGCTTCCCGACGGATCCCTTTGTGCGGGGGCTCATATTTTATTATGGGCTTGATTTCCATGACTTGAATCCGGAGTCCATCCTCCATATCTCGTCATTCATTGTAGTATGTGAGGCCTTCCTCCATATTACCCCTCACTTCAGATTGTGGCTCAAGACTTTCAAGGTGGAGCCAAAGATCATTGGGGGGCAACAAGCAGAGTGTGGAGAGGCGATCATAAGTAAATGTGCTGATGCTCTGTGGCCCAAGGGCTCTTTTCAAGAGGAGCTTAGTTTGTGGCAACGGGAGTGGTTTTATATCACCGCTCCCCGGGGCACAAATGGGCGGCGCCCCGCCTTCCGCCTCAGTCCACCACAGCGGCCGCGCCATGGGTCAACAAGGGGCTCGACTGGGGCCGCCCAAGGACGCCTTTGCTGCAGGGTCGATCCGAGACCTCCAAGAGAGGAGATCAATCTGGTTGCGGTGGCGCAGGTTATGTTGATCCGCGCCTTCTACTGGCAAACGCCGCCTCCGCCTGTGGGAATTTAAACCGGAGGGACCGCCAGCTCTCCAAAATTTTATGGGCACGACGCCTGTGGAGATGTATAAACTATTCTTTGGATCACAAGAGAAGTGTCCGGACCTGACTGAGGACGCAGGACTAAGCTGCAATCGCCCAGATACTCAAGTAAGTAGTCCTGCAACCGGACAAGCTGTTCATTCATTTATATATATATATATATATATATATATATATATATATATATATATATATATATATATATATATATATATATATATATATATATATGCATATATATATATATGCATATATATATATATATATATATGCCCTTTAAGGAGCCGCTTTTTGAACAGGAGGATAGCCAAGGCAAAGTTAATAAGGTGTCCGGCCCTCCTCCCGAGACCACGCCGGATCCCATGTTGACCAAGATGTTGAAGGCCGCGCCTTTTGAAGAAGGCGAAGGGGGGAGCGGGGAAGCAACTGCCTCTACGAAGGAGGCTATCCAGGAAGAAGGGATTAAAAGTCCCATCTTTCGAGGAGAAAATAGGACTGCTTCGGAAGATCTGGAAGTCAAGGCCTCAAAGAGGGGAAAGGAATCTTCGTCGGAGGGTCCGGCGCTGGGAAGTAACCTAGCCGCACTATTTCCCCAAGGGGATCAGCCCTCCAGCGAGCCATAAGTAAAAAGAAGAGGTCCTGTAAATAAGGAACATCCCTGTATTTATTTATGAAGATAACCGAAATTGTACCTTGTAGTTCGGACCTCAGCCCTTCTCAGAGAGCTCATCTTCGGGGATCTTCTTCCGGAGATGATGGAGAGCAACGCCCACCGTCGATCCTCATCAGAAGCGGACGACCCGAGGTGTCGTCGCGAGGGTTCCCCAAGTCCGGCGGGGGAAGGTCCGCACCAAGTGGTGTGCGGTCGGAGGAGCTGAAGGATCTGCTCGGCGAAGCGGTTATCTCGTAAGATCACCGTGCTCTAATGGGTACGGTGATTGAAAGAATTGCATCCGCGAGAGCGGATTGCATGAAGCCGCCGAAGCTTATCGACGGGTTCGAGGTACGCAAAATGATGTACCTTCCGACGCTTATGCATATAGAATGCGCCTGTATAGATAGTAGCCCCGAGACTCGTATGTTGTCAAAATTGACAGCGTGCCGAGGATCAAAATCTCAGTTATAACATATCACCGCTCCTAAACAGGTGGCGGGGCATCCGGTGGCTAGCCGAACTGATGAATATGCCGAACTAAAGCGGCAACTCGACGAGGCGGATGCGGACATCGCGCTGGTCAATAAACGGTTTGACGAGTCACAAGGTATGCGACTTCTACGCGGACACCTAGTAAGGGAGCTTGACGCCCATGTCTTACTATTTGTATGCTTAATGCAGATGGTGCCGCTGCTGTGGAAGAGCTGCGGGCGGAACTCGCCCGAGCGAAAGAGCAAGCCAGAAATAATAATGCGGCCGCTTTAAGGGCGGCCGAACAGCTAAAAGCCGAACGGGCTGCTCACTGCCGAAGCAAAGAGGAAATGGCCGATATGGCCAGCAAGTTGAAGAATGCTGCTGATCGCCGTGAGGTTCTTGAAAAGAACGCTGCGGAGCAAGAGGGCTCTGAAAAGGCCGCCGCCGAATCCAAGAATGCCCATTCGGCTTTGAGAGCTGCCAAGGAGGAGCTGAGTCGTGCGGGGCAATTGCAGCTGGAAAATCGCTTCGCCATGCGAGGAAATATACGGATCCAAAGTATGCTCAATTGGACAAGTTGTGGAGTTCGGAGGATGCTTATCTCGACTTAGCGGCGAAGCGCCGCAGACGCGATTGAGCACTTCCGAGGCCGGCGGGGCACGAAGGGAAGAGCTATATTGGTCGCAATTCCATAGTCCGGAGCGCCTTCTTCTGCTGACCGATCGGTTACGAATGGGCCGAGCTGAATCGCTATCCGGACTTACCATGAAGCATGTCATGACTTCATTTGTGGCCGGCGGACCCCACCCAAGAGTTATTTTGGTTTAGTGCAGCGGTTCCTTGATGCGGTACTGCCAGACGACGCAATGAAGCGGTCGGCGTGTATTGAGGGAGCGCTGATGGCTCGCCCATGTCAAGACATACCGGGCAGATATGAAGGCCACCGACATTGCATCCCGAGATTCGACAGAAGCCGAGCACCGCCGAGCACTACTTTGAGGAAGTCTCGCAGGCACTCATTTAATAGAGACGCAGTGCTCAAGGATATTATGTTTAAATGAAATGTATGATTTGTGAAAACAATGTTTCGATATAATATAAGAGCTTTTTATACTTGTGCGCTCAAGTAGTAAACTACTCCCCGTGCGGCCGCTTATGTATATGTATATATAACTCCGAAAGATGGCAGTCCTTGGCTTCAGCCCCCACGCACATAGTGCCGGGTGTTTGCAAAGAAGGCGCTTTTTCACACTTAATCCAACGCCTTGGTCCTGTTAAGGAGGTGGTAGCGAGCAAACTAGGCAATCGGACTATAATGCTTTATCACTTTCACTTAGCCATAGGAGTTCGAGGGTGGGGCTACTATATAGCCCCTGGGGGCACCGCACTCTTCCGAATTCGGGGTGCGTAGGTGCCTGACCGAAAACCGGTCCTTCGTTAATGCGGAGGAATCCTAAACATTCTGATGAGTCATCGAGTGTTTGACCAGTCTCGCTATATCATGACAAATACTTTTCGGCTTTCTCTCGAGGTGCTCGCCGGCCAACCGGGCACAATCGCAGAGTTCTCCCCGGTGCCGCGTTAGCCGATAGAACGGAACGTAAGGCAGCAAAACGCAGGAGCCGGGCAACCCAACATTTGACCAAAGACATGATTCGAGCTGATGCATATAAGGCCTAATCTCGAGACACCAATACTCCCTAAGGTATTCGGTCTTTATAAAAACGGGCAGAATAATGCCCTAAGCCCCGTGTCCGTGCACGCGCAAAAATTCTGGTGCGGCCAATGCCAAACGCCAGCCTCCTCCTCGGTTATAGTAAGAAACCGGGGATGTATATCAACAAGAGACAGTAAAAAGGTTTACGCAGGTCTTAATCAAAAGAATCTCTGCAACGGGTTCCTATCGCACGCCTCCGCCTTTGTGTCTCCGCAGCCGTATCCTGGACGGGTGTAGCACGTTGTTCATCTATAAAAGAGAGGAACTTAGTTTGAAAGAAAAGGATCGTATGAAAGATGTACTTTATATTAAATAAACAGAGTATGATTCTAAGAAGTGAATAAAATTGAGCTTTATTGTCTCTTGTGATACATGCATGCAGCCCTTGTATTGGGTAATGCCATAGTAAGCGCCGGACTCGCCTAGCCGTGTCCGGGTTTGAATGACCAATTCAGGTTCTTTGACTAGCGGAGCCGATAGGTGTGGGGCTGTCAAGGCAGTCTCACATTCCTCTCCGGCTCAAATAACACTTAATACTCCTTTTAATGAGATGATGCCGCGTGGACCGGGCATTTTAAGTGTAAGAGATGCATAATGCGGTATTGCGTTAAAGCGGGCGAAGCTTCAGGTCCCAATAGTGCTTGATGGCTACTTTTAAACGAGGCGACTTGGAAGATTAACTTTTCACGACGGAAGTTGTCGGATGAACCGAACACAACTTCTAGCAGTAGGGAGCCCATACAATGGGCATATGGGCCTGGCATTACCCCTTTAAAGGAGGTGTTGCTATGGCTAATTTTGGTTGGGTCTATCCCCATCCTCATGGATTGTGTCCTGATATATCAGGTTTATGTCACTGCCACCATCCATGAGGACTTGTGTAAATTGGAATCCGTCGATTATGGGATCCAATATCAAGGCAGTCCATCCCGCGTTCCAGATACTTTCGGAATAGTCCTGATGGTCGAATGTGATTGGTTTTGACAACCAGTGTGCGGCGCGCATTCTAGTGGGCGCCTGAGGGAGTTCCGGACTAGGGGGTGTCCGAATAGCCGAACTATCATCATCGGCCGGACTCCAAGACTATGAAGATACAAGATTGAAGACTTTGTCCCGTGTCCGGATGGGACTTTCCTTGGCGTGGAAGGCAAGCTTGGCGATACGGATATGTAGATCTCCTACCATTGTAACCAACTCTGTGTAACCCTAACCATATCCGGTGTCTATATAAACCAGAGGGTTTTAGTCCGTAGGACGAACAACAATCAGACCATAGGCTAGCTTCTAGGGTTTAGCCTCTTTGATCTCGAGGTAGATCCACTCTTGTAACACACATCATCAATATTAATCTAGCAGGACATAGGGTTTTACCTCCATCAAGAGGGCCCGAACCTGGGTAAAACATCGTGTCCCTTGTCTCCTGTTACCATCCGCCTAGACGCACAGTTCGGGACCCCCTACCCGAGATCCGCCGGTTTTGACACCGACATTGGTGCTTTCATTGAGAGTTCCTCTGTGTCGTCGCCATCAGGTAGGATGCCTCATCTCGTCTTTAAAGACGATGCTATCACCAAAGGAGCCTTGGCCGCTGGCCAGACTCTTCGGCTAGGTGGTTTTCTTATGACCGCCAGCCCGGCCACCGCGCCGACGATGACCTCTCGAGTCATCGAAACCAATCTCTAGGTTAGTTCAGAACTTGCCGAACAGTTAGATCCGATCGAGCTCTCCTCCATAAACGAGCTCTTGGATCGCATCGCCGCCCTAGGAGTCGCCACAGACTACGACCGGATCGGGCCTAAAACCGATCTGAGAGAGATTAACTCTCCCCAGGCTACCCATCATGTTGCTGTGATAGAGCAGCAATGCGGCGATTCTTCTCGTATCTTAAGGACTAGTTACGTCCGGATCCCCGATCCCTCCATACCGGATTCCCGCAGAGGGACGGATGTCGATCAAGCCCTGAACTTAAAGTCAGGCGGCGGGTTGGACTCATTGATAACACTCAAAATCCAAACTTCCAAGTTTGGAAACTTCGCCCTTGAGTCCTAAATTGGACGGGCCCGGATCTAGTTCCACCCGCCACCCAAACATTAGCGATCTCTTCGAATTCGCAAGAGCCCGCTGAAACAATACATCATTATCGGGCCGATTCTCCCGGTTATGAACAGGATAAAGGACTGCCGAGAGGAGGACGAATCCCAATTTTCTGCAATAATTGCACGGACAAGGAATCCTAAACGCCATAAGTCGTCGCTAAATTACACGCTTTATCGACTTGGTGACCATAGTGCAAAAGTACTGCGATGGAGAGCGCTCGAAAACCAAAAGTAAATTTTGGGATAATCCGCCCCAATACATCCCTAGTCCGAAACAAAAGGGTGCATCATTATCAAGCACCCGGTTGAATACCAAAACCAAAACCCCTAAAGGGTATGGAACCGCATCGAGGGTTGGCTCAACGGACCTCGCAAAATCCACAAGACGGAGGGTGCCACTCCAACACACAGCCTTCGAGCGTGTTGATACTACGGCAGGTGGCCAAAAGTGGCGAGGCTTTTAGCCCCGGCAACCAACCCAGCAGTACCAAGACGGTATTAATAGTCTTGAGACTTTCACATCAAATAACATGCGAAATGAACAAACCGCAGCCTCGCCAAGTCTACCAAGTAGCAACAACAAATCCATGGAGCGACACGGCTATCACCTTCAACGCCAGCGATTTAACCTAAATTCAACAGCTAGAGCACCAGCCGCATTGGTCCTCATCCGATAGTGGACGGTTTTCGCCTTACTAAGGTACTCATGGATGGCAGCAGCGGATTAAACCTCATCTATGAGGAAACCTTCAAAAATGGAAATCGACCGAGCCGCATTGAGTGAAGCAGCACAACCTTCAGAGGGATAATCCCTAGTCGAGAAGTACGCCATGCAGGAAAAATCACACTAGATGTAGTGTTTGGCTCACCGGACAATTACAGGTCCGAGGAGGTCACGCTTCAAGTGGCCCCATTCGCAGCGGATATCACGCTTTGTTAGGGCGAGAGGCATTCACAATCTTCCAAGCTATACCCCACTACGGGTACATGAAGCTCAAAATGCCCGACCCAATGGGATAATCACTCGCCAAGGATCCGGATACAACACTCCGCTGAAAATAAGACAGCCAGACCGCCCTAGAGGCATTGTCCAAGCCCTAGCGGCAGAGGAACTAACTACGCTGCGCCCCACGATGGATAGGGACGATGTGATACTCGATAAGAGGTCCAAGTCCACCTCTTTAAACCAGTAGACGAGATAGTCAAATTTCAGGTCCATCCAACGGACCCCACAAAGACAGCCTCCATTGGGGCACAATTAAGTCCCGATGTCGGGCCAAGACTACGAGAATTCCTTCGAAAATTGGGACATTTTTGCCTGGCACCCTCCAGACATGCCAGGAATCCCACGCAGGCTGGCAGAGCACAGCCTAAATATCCTAAAAGGATTCAAGCCAGTCAAACAAGCTCTTCGGTGATTTTCCGAACCCAAAAGACAGGCAATGGGAGAAGAGCTAGCCAAACTCTTAGAAGTCGAATTCATCAGAGATATAAAACATCCGGACTGGCTAGCCAATCTAGTAATGGTACCAAAAAAGGACAAATCCTGGCGCCTCTGCGTTGATTTTAAAGACCTTAACAAGGCCTGTCCAAAGGACCCTTTCCTCCCTCGTGATCGACTAAATCATCGATGCTACCGCAGGCATGATTCATTGTGCTTCCTCGACGCATACTCCGGATACCATCAAATCAAGATGGCGGAGAGAGATCAGGCCACAATGGCATTCATTACTCCATATGGGCCATTCTGCTTCAACACAATGCCCTTCGACTCAAAAACGCCAAGCAACATATCAGCGCATGATTCAAACATGTCCGCTACCCAGATAGGCAAAACAGAGAGGCATACATAGACGATGTGGTCGTCAAGACCAAACACGCCGGAACTCTAGTAGAAGACTTGAGGGTGACATTCGACAACCTCCGAGCATATGACATTAAGCTCAATCCGAAAATGCGCCTTCGCGCATCAGCCGGAAAGCTCTTGGGCTTCATCGATCCGCAGAGGAATTGAAGCAAACCAGGCCAAAATCCGAGCTCTGTCACAATTGATATTCAAAAGACCTCAAGCAGATACAAAACTAACCGGATGCGAGCGGCCTTAAGTCACTTCATCTCCGCTTGGGAGAAAAGGCTCGCCCTCTACCGCCTCCTCCGACAATCAACATTTCAATGGACGGATGCTGCCACAGCCGACTCGAAGAAATAAAGGCCATACCGGCAACAACCGGTTCTGGCCGCCCAACCTGGGCGAACCTATGTTATTATATATCGCAGCAACACATCAAGTTGTCAGCGGTACTCGTTGTTGAACGAGAAATGAAGGGCACAAATTCCTCTTCAAAACCAGTGTACTACGATCCACCGCTCTAACTCCATGCAAATCCTGCACCCACATTATCAAAAGATAGCGATGCGGGTGTTCATGGCATCCCGGAAGCTGCGACACTACTTTCAAGAGTGTTCAATAATGGTGGCCTCCGAAGTTCCTCTCAACGATATTATAAAAAATCGCGACGCAACGGGCAGGATTGCAAAATGGGCTATCGAGCTCTTACCATTTGACATAACCTACAAACCACGGCGAGCTATAAAGTCGCAGGTTCTGGCTGACTTCGTCGCCGAATGGACCGAAGCCGAACTCCCTAAAGAGTACGGCGCGTACTCCAACTGGATCATGCATTTCGACGGATCCAAAATGTTGGCTGGCTTGGGGGCTGGCGTCGTCCTGACGTCCCCAACTGGAGACACAATCCAATACGTACTTCAAATAATGTACATGGACTCCAACAACGCAGCCGAATACGAGGCCCTTCTACATGGCCTCCGGATGGCAATCTCCATGGGCATTCAACGCCTAGAGGTGCGCGGGGATTCAAACCTCGCAATATCCCAAGTAAATGGAGACTTTGACGCCAAAGATCCAAAATGGCAGCTATCGCAACGCCGTCCCTAAAATGTCAGCCCGGTTCAAGGACTAGAATTCCACCATGTAGCCCGGGATAATAACCAAGCAGCAGACGTGTTAGCACGCATCGGCGCGAAACGAGACGCCGTCCCTCCAAACATCTTCCTGGAACGGCTCTTTAAGCCATCCGTATTATGGGAAGAGGAGTCCGAAATAACAATCCGGAGCCACCTGCATCACCTAACTCGCACCATTACGACACAATCGGTGGCTCAGCCAATGAAATAACACCTTCAGCTCACGAAATTATGGCAGTAATTGCCCGTGGATGAACCATTCCTAGCCTACTTAATGCGGCAGAACTTCCGAAGACCAAAATGAGGCCCGCTGCATAGTTCGCGATCTAAAGCCTACAAGGTCCATGAGGGAGAACTTTATAAGAAAAGAACAACCGAGTCCTTCAAAGGTGTATCTCCGAAGAGGAAGGGCGAAATCTCCGGCTGAAATTCACGCCGACTCGGCGGCACCACGCTGCAGCCCGGCCCTTGTAGGCAAGGCCTTCAGACAGGATTTTATTGGCCGACAGCCCGGCAGATGCTCAGACTTAGTCCAACGATGCGTCGGTTGCCAGCTCTTTGCTAATCGAGCCACATGCCACCTACCGCCTCAAAACTATACCCATTACCTGGCCGTCATGTCCGGGGCTTGACATGGTTGGACCCCTTAAAGGGGGAACCCACAAGCACAAATACTTATTGGTCATGGTGGACAAATTCACCAAATGGATTGAGGCCAAGCCGGTTAAAACGGCAGAATCCGGACCGGTGATAGACTTCATATCCGGGGTAGTACACCGCTTTGGCGTCCCCCACAGCATCATCACTGATAACGACACGAACTTCACGGCCGACGAGGTTAAACTCTGGTGCAAAAATATGGGCATTAAGCTTGATTACGCTTCAGTCTATCACCCCCAAACTAACGGTCAAGTCGAGCGAGAAAATGGTCTAATCATGAGCGGCATCAAGCCCGCACTAGTGCGGTCCTCAAGGAATCTAACACGACTTTGGGTAGAGGAGCTCGACCAGACTGGGGCTGCGGACCACGCCAAACCGAACTCTCGGATTCACACCATTTTTCATGGTATACGGCGCAGAGGCAGTTCTCGCCTGCGATATAATTCATGACTCACCTCGTGCGCATGTACGAAGAAAGAGAAGCCGAGTTAGATCGGCAGGATAGTTTGACGCCTTAGAGGAGGAGGGACGTGGCAAAGGCTCGCTCCGCATTTTATCGCCAGCAGGCTCAAGATATCAAAGCAGAAGTACGGGCCAAAACTTACAATGTTGGCGAACTTGTTCTACGCTCCGGACAAGAAAAAGGACAAACTTAAGCCCAAGTGGAAGGTCCTTCATCATCGACCAAGTCCTGACCGGCGGAGCATACCGTCTACGTAACGCATCTGACAACCGACTCGAGCCGAACCCATGGAACGCAGCCCGTCTCCGAAGATTCTACGCCTAACGCCGGACTTCGGGTTCGTCTCACTCCCCCGTCCACCCCTTTTTTTTACTGTCTCTCGTCCTCCTCCTTCTTCCCACTTTTTTTTCAAATACCTTTTATGGGCTGATTTGCGCTTTGTTCGCACACACTTGATGTGCTCCTGGCACTCATTATACCCGGGGGCTTCTTTAACAGAAGCTTATTCATACGGGCTTCATGCCCAATACATGTGTCATACTTCCGCATGTACCTTTTATTCACCATTATATGCATCAATATGACTTAAGTTTTGGCCAAGCTGGGTTGCCTGGCTCCTGTGCTTACCCCTACGTTCCCGATTGTTCGGCTAGGAGCTAAAGGGAGCACCTCTGCGATTGTTACTGCCGGGTCAGCCGGATGTGTACCTCAGACTGGGTGAAGCCGAAAGCTAGCGTTCTTAAGAGAATATTCGGTCAAGTGACTTGAAAGATGATTTATTACTTACTTATTTATCTGCCCCCAGATGCTTTTTCTGCTATTTTCGCAGTCCGACATTGCACTTAGGGCATGCCTCCCAGGGAAAGGAACCCTTAACGGAACTATTCTCCCTGGAAGATGTTTCTTACTAACCATGTAATATAACATAACTAGTTGGGCACTTGTCTGATAAAGCAATTATGACCCAGACGCCTTGTCTCCATGCATGCCCCGGTTCTTTTATAATCGTAAGGGTATTCGGACACACTCCGGACTATTGGGTCCCGAGGTTGAAGCGAAACGGTCCGCAAAGACAAACGATCTACAATCCGGCTAGAAGGCATTTTACATGTCATTTCAAATTACATCGTCAAACCGACTGATTGTACTCCTCCTCAATCCCATCTAACAGGCTGTCTAATTTACAGTCCTGTTGGGAATATTTCGCGGCCAGTTCTACTTGGCCGTACATCAAGCTCACAGGGATCTCCTTCCCATCAGGCCCCGCAGGTCCGACCTCGGCCATGTGGTTTGGGTCAGCCTTCGGGTAACGTGTCTTCACCATGGCCCAGGCCTCCCTGGCGCCCTGACGGCAGGCCGATATCTTCCACAAACGGAGGCGTCGCCGTGCTCCCTGAAGCTTCTCAGCAAGCTCACCAAGGCCCTCGGGTAGGGAGACGGATGGCCATAAAGCATGAACGACGCCACTCATCGCCTGCCGAACACGTTCGAGCAATTGCACTAGCTCGGGAAGTTGGTCACCCGCTGACTCAGCATTTCTCCAGAGGCGACCTGTGAGCACACCTAAAGACATACTTCTGTCAATCGACTTCCTCGCCGAATTCCTCTTTTCAAAGGAATTTGTTCAAGCACTTACTATAAATGCCGCGACGAAGCCGCTTATTCTCCTTCACGGAGCCAGACAGCTGGGCCCGAACACCTTTCAGCTCTTCTCCTCGCTGGGTGTGGGCATCTTGGAGTTTGTTTCTCTCCTGCTGCACCTTCATAAGCACCCTCTCGCCAGCCTTTAGCTGACGCAGTAGCTGTTGCTTGTACAGATCTAGTCCGGCTCCCTCTGCAATACTATTGTCAGATCCACGCTGCACTCTGTTAAAAAACTATCTTTTCAAAGTACGTCTTACCAGTAGGGGTCTCAGTGGCTCCCCCTGTGGCGACCAGTGCAGCCTCAAGTTGGGCCTTGCACTCTTGGAGCTCCTGGGACAGATGGGTATTCTTCTCCGTAAGATCCTGCATCATAATTGATCCTTAAATCAGTTATTTCAACTATTTTAAGTCTCAGGAGCTACTGGCATATATAACTATTAAAATTATTTACCCGTATGTCTTTCACATACTGCTCCGTCGCTCTGGTTAACCCATCTTGAGCGGCACGGAGGTGCGCGTTTCCCGCTTCACAGGCATTTAACGCCCGGGAGAAACACGCGCACACGAAGAACTGTCCGCGCGCCGCCTGTGATTCATGGCACTCTCCACCTCGCACCGGTGGCGGACAGCTGTCGGCATCCTCCGTCGGAGGAGCGTCCGCTCACGCTTTGTATTCGCCTCCCCTCCGGACCATGCGTTGGAGCATGGCGGCGAGGCTTGATTGGCAACCTCTCCGGACCGTCCGTCGAGCGCTTTTCTGGAAAAGTTATGAGCATTAATATACCTCCTAGGGATCCTTCCTTAAAAATATCGGTGCTCCATACCGCTGCGGTGACGTTTCGATTCGCGTCAAGCTCCTCTTCCGCTTCTTTGGGCGGATCGACCCTTGTTGGCCGGCCTCTGCGGGTTCGGCTTCCCACCTTAAAGCCACCTCCTGCGATGCACCATCAGTATGGGATGGTCAGAATTGAGCGCGGATCAAATAATGGTGTCAAGACCTTGGTCGTAGTCACCTGGGAGGCCGGAAACAAACCGGGGTAGTCAGCCGTAATGGCGACTAGGGCATTGTCTATGCTACGTTGGTGGAATACCCCGTCAATCAGCTCCACCTTTATGTCCGGATCCTCTTCGGAGGTCGGATCAAGGGATCTTTCCGGATCCTCGGGCTGTGGAGTTAGGCTTTGTATGCCCTCCACGTCCCGGCGCAGCTCCTGCGTCGAAATCACAGAGTAAGATACTTGACTTTAAAAGTATGGATCGGGCAGACAAACATCCGCTTACCCAGCTCCGAGGGTTATTCATAGAAAATCCATTCAACGGATTCTTGCGGAGGAAGTCCTCCTCCTCTCCCTTGTACAAGCCGGACAGGATCTTTGCCAGATCGGCTACCGAGCCTGGCCCTTTGCGGCCATGACGGGTGGCGCCGTCTTCCCGCTGAAATCCCACATAGGGTGGCCCCTATATTGGAGTGGCTGCACCCTCGCATAATGCACGTGGCCATGACTCCAATCATGGTCAATCCGGAGGGGCAAGAACCTAATCCGCCCATCGATAATGGACGCCCTATCATCTTCTCGTTGAGGGCTCATGGGCGCCAACTTAGGCGTTTCTTCAAGGGAGCATTGTTGAACTCCGGAGGCCAATCCGAACTGGATCCGTAGAGGGCGCCCTCCATGTAGAACCATTCAAGGCCAGTCTTGGACGCCTTCTTCGGGTGCGGATAGATATCCGTCCCGCGATGCGCCATATTTCGGCTCCGCCCACTTGATATATCGACCCCTCATGAGAACGGGGTACGAGACAAAACAATCTCTTCCACAGCGCAAAATGGGGCTCGATGCCCAAGAACAGCTCGCAAAAAGCTACGAAGCCCGCGATGTGCAAAATGGAGGCGGGCGTGAGGTGGTGAAGTTGGAGTCCGTAGAACTCTAGGAGCCCCCGGAGAAACAGATGTATGGGAAATCCGAGTCCCCTTATTAGATAGGGGACAAAGCATACCCGCTCCCCTTTGAAGGGTTGGGGCGCCTCCGCTGCTTCCACCCTTGTAGGTGGCTAGTCCGCTCGAACCGAACCATGAAAGCTGGGGAAGATATCCTCGGTTTGAAGTACCACTAGCTCATTGTGTGGAATCGAGCATCTCCCCAATCTCCCGGCTTAGGGCTGGGAGCGCGAGAGGAGGAGCCGCGTCGACTATCCATGATGGAATGGGTTTTTGTCAGAGGCGCTTCAATGAGAACTTGCGGATGGAGGATGGTGTGAACTGGATCTAGATCCTCGCCTCTCTTATAGGCGGCTCGTTCGCACGGCTAGGGGGTAAAATGTAAAAATATCCCAGCCTTTCGCATTCGTACGACACGTGGAAGAAGGCCATTATTGGGCGTAGAAGCCAAGGAGCGCAACATTTATAAAGAAGCCGGACACTATTCGACGGGAACATGAAGATTGAAGGAGAACCCGCCTTGCAACGCCGAAGACAATATACGCGCCGGACTCGTCGTCGCTGAAGCCCGGTTCGGGGGCTACTGAGGGAGTTCCGGACTAGGGGGTGTCCGGATAGCCGAACTATCATCATCGGCCGGACTCCAAGACTATGAAGATACAAGATTGAAGACTTTGTCCCGTGTCCGGATGGGACTTTCCTTGGCGTGGAAGGCAATCTTGGCGATACGGATATGTAGATCTCCTACCATTGTAACCGACTCTGTGTAACCCTAACCCTATCCGGTGTCTATATAAACCGGAGGGTTTTAGTCCGTAGGACGAACAACAATTAGACCATAGGCTAGCTTCTAGGGTTTAGCCTCTTTGATCTCGTGGTAGATCCACTCTTGTAACACACATCATCAATATTAATCTAGCAGGACGTAGGGTTTTACATCCATCAAGAGGGCCCGAACCTGGGTAAAACATCGTGTCCCTTGTCTCCTGTTACCATCCGCGTAGACGCACAGTTCGGGACCCCCTACCCGAGATCCGCCGGTTTTGACACCGACAGCGCCGCTCTGTTTTTCCCTTTGATCACGTGAAGTGAGTTTACTGTTTTAACCTCTTGTGGGAAATTCTTTTGTTTTCCGGGGCTCTGCTTGTGGTGCTCGTCATCATCTTCACTTGGTGTGTCGAGCCCTTGTGTTCGGGCGTTGAGTCTACGGACTGTTTGAAGACCCAACAATTTCTGTGGGTATGGTTTGCAGGCCTCCAGGGAGTACTGTGGATTTGACATATCTTGTCCAAAATTTTGTTTAAGTTGGATAGCTCATCGCTATTGTCCTTAAGGGGCAGTTTTTTATTGTTTTGCCATGAGCTTTTGAATCCGGCGTTGACTGTCGCGCTCTTTGGACCGTTCCTTTTAATCCGGCGCTGGTCCTTGTTGCGCCGTGGTTTCGCTTCATCTCTCGACTTGGATGTACTTGGGTCACTGGTGCTGCATCTTGCTAGCCAGCTATCCTCTCCCGCGCAAAAGCGGGTCATGAGGCTTGTTAATGCGGCCATTGTTCTTGGCTTCTCTTGGCCGAGGTGTCTGGCGAGCCATTCGTCTCGGACATTGTGTTTGAAAGCTGCTAGGGCTACAGCGTCCGGACAGTCGACTATTTGGTTATTTTTAGTAAGGAACCTGTTCCAGAATTTCCGGGCTGACTCTCCGGGCTGTTGAGTTATGTGACTTAGATCGTCTGCATCCGGAGGGCGGACATAAGTCCCCTGAAAATTTTCCCGAAATGCATCCTCGAGCTCTCCTCAGCTTCCAATGGCATTTTTGGGGAGTCTTTTAAGCCAATGCCGAGCTGGCCCTTTGAGTTTGAGGGGTAAGTATTTTATGGCGTGGAGATCATCTCCTCTAGCCATGTGTATGTGCAGGATGTAATCCTCAATCCGCACTCGTGGTCTGTTGTTCCGTCAGATGCCTCTATGTTTACGGGTTTGAATCTCGCTGGAAATTCATGATCCAAAGACTCATCGGTGAAACATAGGGGATGTGCGGCGCCCTGTATTTGGGTGTGCCGTGATGTTCGGATATTTGGCGGTTGCATTGCTTTGAAGAGCTTGCTTTCTCGCCCATAGACGGACCTAATCGGGCCATCCTTTTGATGTGAGTCCTTATGCGGATTGCATATCGGCTTGTGTGCGCGCCATTTGCCGCTCTCTTTTTTGCCGTGGGTCGCCCATCCGACCGGGTGGCCTTCTTACTTTTGATTGTGGTGGATCTAAGGCCTCCTCGTCAAATTCGGCAGTAGCTTTTTTTGGTAGTTTTTGTTCGGCGATCGTCGCCAGATTTGTCTCATGGTGTTGAATACTTTGCTCCATCTGATCTTGAGTGCATCTTCCGCTGTTTTGAGCTTCCGCTTTTGCTTTTTCAGGCTGCGCTCAGTGGCAACGAGCCTTTTCTGGAGGTTATTTTGCTCCAACAATTTGTTCGGCGTGAGGTCGACCGGACTATTGTCTTCGCCGGGGACGGGTTGTTTATCCAAGTTGTCTCGTTCAGACGACTGCTCGATAGCGTGTTCGTCGTCCACCGGTTCGCCCTGCTCTATGGTTGGGTCTCTGTTGAGGCGGGACTTGGTTCGGTGTTTACATTGCCGTTTTGAAAGCTTTTCGAGGGATTTATCCTTCGTAGCGTCCCGTTGTTCCTCGTCTTCATTTCCTTTAGGTGTATCCACCATGTATACATCATGGGATGAGGTGGTTGTCCAGCATTCTATAGGCGCTGGTTCATGGTTATCTCCTACATCGTCGTCCATACCGTCGATGTCTTCGGAGTCGAAATCGAGCACGTCGTGTAAGCTTTCGACAATGGCTACGAAGTGGGTGGTGGGTGGGCGTTGAATTTCTTTGTCGTCCGCATCCCAACCTTCCTGACCATAATCCGGCCATGGCTCCCCGGAGAAAGAGAGAGACTTTAGTGAATTCAGGATGTCGCCAAAGGGCGAGTGCTGAAAGATGTCCGCGGCAGTGAACTCCATGACCGGTGCCTGATCGGATTCGATTGGCAAGGGCGGGGAGGGTTCGGAGTCCGGAGAGGAGTCCGGCACCCTGGAGTCAACGTCTTCGCAAAGGACAGGGATGGAGTTTGGCTCAATCGCCATGGAGATTGTAGCCCCCGAGGCGGTGTCCAACCACTCGTCCTTGATTGGGGTGTCCGGCTCCGGATCAAGGGTCGGAGCGGATGTTTGTGCGGCCTCGTGGCACCGCTCGCTGCAGAGCTAGATCATGCCCATCGAGACAAGGCGGCACGCTATTGCGCTCGAATCCGTCAAGATCAAGTCTCCGCGATATCGGCCGTATAGTTCAAACTTCCAAATCTGACCTGATGGCCAGGGGCGTAGCTTTCGATCTGCTCCAGATGGCCAAGCGAATTGGCCCGCAGTGCAAAGCCGCGAAGATCTGTCCGGGGAGAAAACTCTCACCCTGGACCGCGTCGTTGTTGATGATCGAAGGAGCCATCGGGCCTATCGGTGACAACACAGAGGAACTTTCAATGAAAGCACCAATGTCGGTGTCAAACCGCGGATCTCGGTAGGGGGTCCCGAACTGTGCGTCTAGGCGGATGGTAACAGGAGACAAGGGACACGATGTTTTTACCCAGGTTCGGGCCCTCTCGATGGAGGTAATACCCTACTCCTGCTTGATTAATATTGATGATATGGGTAGTACAAGAGTAGATCTATCACGAGATCAAGGAGGCTAAACCCTAGAAGCTAGCCTATGGTATGATTGTTGTTCGTCCTACGGACTAAAACCCTCCGGTTTATATAGACACCAGATAGGTTAGGGTTGCACAGAGTCGGTTACAATGGTAGGAGATCTACATATCCGTATCGCCAAGCTTGCCTTCCATGCCAAGGAAAGTCCCATCCGGACACGGGACGAGGTCTTCAATCTTGTATCTTCATAGTCTTGGAGTCCGGCCGTGATGATAGTTCGGCTATCCGGACACCCCCTAGTCCAGGACTCCCTCAGCCATGCTGGGCCACCCCTTGAGCCACGCTGCAGGCCGCATGCAGGCAAGTCTGGGTACCCCTGTTCCCAGAACGCCGACAGACACCATATGAAAGATGCTACAAATATCGCTCTGCCAAGTTAACAGTGTCTCATCATAAATGGCGTTTAAACAAATGTGAAGCAGTACAAGAAATAAATCATATGCAAGATGGAAACAACATCACACTACCAAGTTAGAGGTCTCTCATCATTAGTGCCATTGCATATTCATAGCTTATGATGTGCAAAGTAAGGAGAAGGCATTTCAACAAATTAGAAGCAATGAAAGCTAGACACCATATGAAAGATGCAACGAATATCACTCTACCAAGTTAAAACTGTCTCGTCATAAGTGCCATTTCAACAAATTAGTAGTACAAGCTAGAAAAGAATGCAAGATGTAACCTATATCACACTCCGAAGTCCAACGTGTCTTATGATAAGTGATTGTTGCAGGTTACACAACAGTAGTAATTTGATGTAAGAACATGGTGTGATAGATAGATATTGTATGTTCTAGAAACAGGAACACGTGTCTTATTCAAGTATAATGTGTAAAGTAAGCAGATGGAATTCAACAAAATTAGAAGCAATACAAGCTAGACATCACACATAACATGCAACCACATATAACAGTGCCAAGTTAGAGGGAGCACCAGTGATGGTGCACTAGGGGAGACGTGCTCATCATAAACACAACTACGTTGAGTGTCTATGCATGTGTTGTCTTGGAAATCATCTTGGGGGGATGGAGGAGTAGAAACTATAGAGGCCCTCCGTTTGGAAGGAGCACCTTTATCCGCTGCCTTGCTAACTTCCTTTTGCTTTATTGGTTTTGAATTGCCAAGTAAAACCGACAAGAAAAAGCAATAAAATTCTCTCTTCAGAACTCATTCATGTATGATACTGACAATCACTACTTTGATGTAAGGCAAACACATGATACCAGGATGGAATATGTACGAAAAACAGGATGACATGGCATGTTCACAACTGTTTGTGTAAACTAAGCAGAAACCATTCCAACAAATAAGAAGCAATGCAAGCTAGACACCACATGAAAGATGCAACCAATATGACTCTGCCAAGTTAAAAGCATCCCACCATAAATGGAATTTCAATAAATTAGAAGCAGCGCGTGCTATAAATCATATGAAAGATGCAACTAATATCGCACTGCATATACTAAAGGTGTCTTGTCATATTGATTGATGCGGGATACAAAAAAACAACTGTTTTATGTAAGGACATGCTTAATGGACAGATGTACTATGTACTAAATACATGAAGGCATGTTACATTAACAGGTATAATGTATAAGCTAAGCAGAATAGCACATGCAGTTTAACCAGACTGGAAGAATTACAATCTAGACACCATATGCAACATGCAACCGCATATCACGCTGCCAAGTTAGAGCAAGCACCTGCAATGCTAGTGTAGGGGAAATGCGGTAATCAATTACAGAGCTACGTTCACTATCTTCATCTAGCCTTGCTGTTTCTTGAGAATCATGTCGGGAGGCTGACGCTGCATTCTTTAAATGAGGAGTAGTCCACTTGCCTGACTGCCTCATCATAAGTGATTGATGAGGGATACACAAGAACATTAGTTTGATGCAAGAACATGGTTAATACACAGATGTACTAGTATGTACCAAAAACAGAAAGGCATGTCATATTCAAAGGTATAATGTGTAAGCTAAGCAGATGCAATTTAACCAAATTGGAAGCAATACAAGCTAGACATCCGACTGGAGTGGTGAGCATGATCATCTAGGACCTGAGAGCCGGGTGGGAGGCAGGCTGCTTCGCCACCATCGCGGCTTTTTAGTTGCCTTCCAGGTCATGCCTGTCTTTGCTGGGCTTGTCACTGGCTCGACTAGTGCCCTGACTAGCTATTTGTCTTCTGGTGCTCACGGGATGGTGGTTCATGTAAAAAATGGTCTTTCCTTATCTTAATAAAGACTGACTTCGGCCTTTCTAATACAAGCTAGACACCATATGGAACATGCAACCACATATGACACCGCGAAGTTAAAGCAAGCACCTGGGATGGTGGTTCATTGCAAGCGAGGTCGTCAACTCTAGAGCTACGTTTACCGTCTCCATCTGCTGACACTGCACCCTTTATAGCGCTGTAATGTGACGTGCTTACCCGCGTAGAAAGCTAGAGCAACTTGCCTCTTTTCTTTTCTGCTTCTCTCGAGGCAGACTGAAATACCCTTGCATAAAAACACAATAGTGAGAGTATGGGTGAAGTGTGTGTGCAGAACTAGTGCACTGTAAAAGTAGCAGATAGCAGGTGGCTGAAAAATAAATGACAGGAGACATATGATAGCTCTACAAAATTGCATGGCAAACAAAATTACTAGATTCAACTCCGTATGATTTTGTAATATATGAGCACAGGAAATGCAGGTACTCCTCCAGCACACCACCACATGTGGTCATATCAAGATAACAGTTGACTGAAAATAAATAGGTCAATCGATTTTTTAATGAATCGTCCGATCTATAAGGAATGGGCAGATGGCCTTCGTCTACCTTCCGCCAGTCACTGTTGACGATCTTCCTCGAACCACCAGCGACCACCGGCCCAGACCCCTGCCTCCGCCGCCCCCCCCCCCTTGACCTCACACCACCGCTGTGCTTGGCAGCGCCTGAGGGAGTCCTGGACTAAGGGGTCCTCGTGCGTCCGGTCTGTTATTCATTGGGCCGGATTGATGGGCTACAAAGACGTGAAGGCCGAAGACTATACCCGTGTCCGGATTGGACTCTACTTGGCGTGGAAGGCAAGCCTGGCGACCGAAGATTCCTTCTTATGTAACCGACTCCATGTAAACCCTAGATCCCCTCGGTGTCTATATAAACTGAAGGGGATAGTCCGGAAAGGACAGACATTCATTACCATATACACATAGGCTAGGCTCCTAGGGTTTTAGCAATTACGATCTCGTGGTAGATCAACTCTTGTAACACTCATATTCATCAAGATCAATCAAGCAGAAGTAGGGTATTACCTCCATAGAGAGGGAAACTCGTAAACATCGTGTCCCCCGTCTCCTGTTACCATCGATCCTAGATGCACAGTTCGGGACCCCCTACCCGAGATCCGCCAGTTTTGACACCGACATTGGTGCTTTCATTGAGAGTTCCACTGTGCCGTCGATGAAAGGTTCGATGGCCCCTTCAATCGTCGGCAATGACGCTGTCCGAGGAGGAACCTTCCTTCCCGGGCAGATCTTCGTATTCAGCGGCTTCGTACTGCGGGCCAACTCCCTTGGCCATCTGGAGCAGATCGACAGCTACACCCCTGGCCATCAGGTCATATTCGGAAGCCTGAATTACGTCGCGGACATCCGTGGAAACTTGATCTTCACCGGTTTCGAGACCGCGGCGATCGCTCCCCCCAATGAACATGACTTAAATCTGTCACCGGATCACATCCAGGAGATCCTGTTGCTGCAAGGACCTTAAGGCCGGAGCAGATTGCACCATCCGAGGCCACCGAGTCCGCGGCGTTGGAGCCGCATATGGACTTAGCCTCATGCAACATCTATAATAACGGAACGCCGGACTTGTATCCGGCTGCGAGTTCCGAACCGCGCGCGCCCGCAAACACCGAGCTTGATCAGTTATCGATTCTCGAGTTCAGCACCGCAGATGTCTTCCAACACTCGCCCATGGGCGACCTACTAAACTCATTAAAAAAACCTATCCCTGGCGGATGACTCGTCGCTGAACTATGTTCGGTTCGAACTTTCGGCTGATGATGGAGAATTTTGCTTCCCACCCGCCACCCACTTGATAGCCTCTGTCGAAGACCCAACCAACACGCTTGACCTTGGCCCTGAAGACATCGATGGTATGGACGATGATGAGGGGCAAGGCCAGAACTCACTACCCGCTAGACCCAGGATGGCCACTTCATGGTACGATGTGTGTATGATGGACACACCCAACGACGCCTTCAACAACGACAAGGAGGACCCAGTCGAGAATAAACCTCCTGGTTCACAGTCCGAACACCGGCGTGCCCTGCGCCGCTCTAAGTCATGGCGCTCAAGGGAAAATAATACCAGCACCGGAGAAGATAACACTCCGGACGATGAAGACCCTGTTGAGGTAGGATCCGAACAGGAGGAACATGAAGGCGGGCAAGACAGCTCTGATGAACAGGCAACATATGGAGACTCAGAGGATAGCAATTATCTCTCACTCTCCGAGGAAGAGGAGATCCTCGACAACGAGGATTTTATCGTGCCTAAGGAACCTCTCGAGCAGGAGCGTTTTTCAAACGCCGGCTTATAGCCACTACAAGGAGCCTAAGGAAGAAGCAGCTGCAGCTTCAAGCAAGCCAAGATTTGCTTAATGATAGATGGACCGAGGTCTTGGCCACTAAGGAATACGGCCTTAGTAGCCCAGGAAAAAGCCACCCCAAGGGTAGATGGCTCCCTCAATACGATGGCAGGATGTGGGAGCCCACACCACCAGCGAACAATGCGGCGGGCCTGCCACAGTTCGGTCCAGACAAAGCAGCAGCCCAAGCAGAGCAACATACAAACACATTCGGCCGTCAAATCAAGAGCAAAACAGCTCGAGGGAACACTTGCGACATCAACCAAGACCCGCAGGATAGAGCAGGGCGCACAAGATCGATGTACAGATCACGAAGATACACCCCGACCAGCGATGATGGTCACCCACTCGGACACTACAGAACCGACCATGCCCGGTCCGAACTCCGTAAACGGAGTCCGCTGGAGGTGCTTCATAGTGTGGCTCAACATAGAGGAGCCGCACACCCTCTCTGCTGCACTGACGAGGTAATGAAGCATGAATTTCCAGATGGGTTTAAACCAATTAACATCGAATTGTACGATGGAACAATAGATCCCGCGGTATGGATTAAGGATTACCTCCTCCATATCCACATGGCTCGCGGAGACGACCTTCATGCCATTAAATACATACCTCTCAAGCTTAAAGGGCCAGCTCGGTACTAGCTAAACAGTTTGCCAGAAAATTCTATTAGCAGTTGGGAAGATTTGGAATACGCCTTTCGAGCAAACTTCCAAGGAACATATGTCCGGCCACTAGATGCCGATGACTTAAGTCATATTGTCCAGAAGCCCGGCGAGTTAGCCAGGGAGCTCTGGACTAGGTTCTTAGTCAAAAAGAACCAAATTGTTGACTGTCCAGACGCAGAAGCCCTTGCAGCCTTCAAACATGGCGTCCGGGATGAATGGCTAGCACATCACCTCGGCCAGGAAGGACCCAAGTCCATGACAGCCCTTACCGCTCTAATGACTCGCTTTTGTGCGGGAGAAGACAACTGGCTCGCTCGTAAAAGCAATAATGCCAGCGAACCAAGCACTTCCGAAATTCGAGACGGCAACGACAAGCCATGACGAATTGAACACAACATGCGCAGTAATATCTGCGACACAGCGGTGAACGCTGGATTTCACAATCTAAAGCCCGGTCAACGGAAGAAGCCACTAAAGGCAAACCAAGATGGACCTGCCACCCTTGACAGGATATTGGACAGACCTTGTCAGATTCACGGTCACCCTGATAGGCCAGCTAATCATACCAACAGAAACTGTTGGGTCCTCAAGAAGGCAGGCAAGCTCAACGCCGATCACTAGGGGAGGAGGCCACCAGGCGATAGAGACGACGGATCGGCTCACCAGCCAAGCACCAGGGGCCAGAAACACTTTCCCTCTGAAGTTCGACCACTCCCAGAATGGAAATAGTAGTTCGGCTTCCGCCACCCACCTACTGTACTAGCAAAGTTTACACCACGTGTACATCATTACGCACTCAAGATACCATGGGCATCGGCGGAAGCACAATATGGACAACCCTGCAAGAATCCCTGTAACGTTTTTATCCATTTTTCTTATTTTTCTGTATCATTTCTTAAAAATAGGTGACCATCAGGACATCATCTACATCAGACTCTATCGAAGTTCAGATCCACACACTCACCTAAGGGGCCACTCCCATTAAGGATTCTCCTCCCTGAGGACGGGCGGCGCAGACGTGCGACAAGAGGTGAAAGTGCAACTATCCTTAGGTGGTTTTGGTAATTCCTAACAACATATAGCTCATTGAGCTAACATTATTCCAAGATAAATATTTCAGGAAAAGCTCAATGAATGGCATGGCATGGATGAGAAAAGTGGACCCCTCAAAATACTAAGGATAAAAGGATTGGCTCAAGCTCAAAGCTCAAGACTCTACATTTTATATTTTAGTGATCCAGGATCACATTGAGTCTATAGGAAAAGCCAATACTATCAAGGAGGGATGAGGTGTTGCTTAATGAGGTTCTTGCTTCATAGTGCTTAGTGATATGCTCCAAAACCCTCAACTACTTTCCCACATCCACATATGACCTAAACCAAAAGTCTAACTCGGCCCCACTGATTCTTTCTATCCGGCGCCACCGAGTTCAGATGTCATAGCCACTGCCACAAATCCTAGGCAAATCGGTCTCACCGATAGGGATCTCGGTCTCACCGATATGGGATTGTAATCTCTCTGTTTCCCTTCGTAACGTTTCGGTCCTACCGAGATGAGCGATCGGTCCCACCGAGATTGCAATGTAAACTCTCTGTTTCCCTTTTGTAACATTTTGGTCTCACAGAAATGAGCTTAATCGGTCCCACCGAAGTTTACTCGACCAACTCTCTGTTAGCTTATTACCAAAATCGCTCCCACCGAGTTTGTGTAATCGGTCTCACCGAGATTACGTTATGCTCTAACCCTAACCATATCGGTCCTACTGAGTTGCATGTCGGTCCCACCAAAAATCCTAACGGTCACTAGATTTGCTGAGTCGGTCCGGCCGAGTTTAACAATTCGGTCCCACCGAGTTTGGCAAGTTGTGTGTAACGGTTAGATTTTGTGTGGAGGCTATACATACCCCTACACCTCCTCTTCATTCATGGAGAGAGCCATCAGAACGAACCTACACTTCCAATACACATTTTCTGAGAGAGAACTACCTAATCATGTGTTGAGTCCAAGATATTCCATTCCTACCATATGAATCTTGATCTCTTGCCTTCCCCAAGTTGCTTTACACTCAAATCTTCTTTCCACCAAATCCAAATCCTGTGAGAGAGAGTTGAGTGTTGGGGAGACTATCATTTTAAGCACAAGAGCAAGGAGTTCATCATCAACACACCATTTGTTACTTCTTGGAGAGTGGTGTCTCCTAGATTGGCTAGGTGTCACTTGGGAGCCTCCGACAAGATTGTGGAGTTGAACCAAGGAGTTTGTAAGGGCAAGGAGATAGCCTACTTCGTGAAGATCTTCCGCTAGTGAGGCAAGTCCTTCGTGGGCGACGGCCATGGTGGGATAGACAAGGTTGCTTCTTCGTGGACCCTTCGTGGGTGGAGCCCTCCGTGGACTCGTGCAACCGTTACCCTTCGTGGGTTGAAGTCTCCATCAACGTGGATGTACGATAGCACCACCTATCGGAACCACGACAAAAACATCTGTGTCTCCAATTGCGTTTGAATTCTCCAAACCCTTCCCTTTACATTCTTGCAAGTTGCATGCTTTACTTTCCGCTGCTCATATACTCTTTGCGTGCTTGCTTGAATTGTGTTAAGATTGCTTGACTTGTGCTAAGTTAGCTAAAACCTGCCAAAGACTAAAATTGGGAAAAGGATAAGTTTTTATTTTGTCAAGTAGTCTAATCACCCCCCTCTAGACATACTTTCGATCCTACAAGTGGTACCAGAGCTTTGGTCTCCATTTGCTTTGATTTCCATAGCTTTTGGTAATCATAGCCTTGGTTTCACAACCTAGGAGAGTATGGCATCTAGCGAGGGAAATTATCACTATAGAGGTCCTTACTTTTATGGTACTAATTTTGCTAGTTGGAAGCATAAGATGAAAATGCATATTCATGGACATAACCCCGCCGTTTGGGCTATTGTGTGTATTGGCTTGCAAGGTGAAATCTTTGACGGGAGAGAACCGAACCGTGAAGCTACCGCGGAAGACTTGAAGACGCTGCAATACAACGCTCAAGCTTGTGATATCCTCTTCAATGGATTGTGCTCCGAAGAATTCAACAAAATCAGCCGTCTTGAGAATGCAAAGGAAATTTGAGATACTTTGATTGATATGCATGAAGGTACCGAGTCCGTCAAGGAATCCAAGTTGGATGTGCTTCAAAGTCAACTTGACAAGTTCAAAATGAAGGATGGTGAAGGTGTCGCTTAAATGTACTCTAGGCTTGCTCTTATTACAAATTAGATTGTCGGCTTAGGAAGTGAAGAGATGACCGACAAATTCATCATCAAGAAGATCCTAAGAGCCTTGGATGGAAAATATGATACCGTGTGCACATTGATCCAAATGATGCCCAATTACAAAGATCTCAAGCCAACGGAAGTCATTGGAAGAATTGTTTCTCATGAGATGTCACTCAAGGATAAGGAGGAACTTCACAACAAGTCAAGTGGTGCTTACAAAGCCTCATGTGAAGCCCCCACACCATCAAGTGAGAAACAAACCTTCAATGAAGAATTGAGCTTAATGGTGAAGAAATTCGACAAATTCTCCAAGAGTAGAAGCAAAGAGATCCAAGTCAAGGTCCTACAATGACAAAAGATCTTCTAGTCGAGAGCGTAATTGCTACAATTGTGGAAGACTCGGACACTATTCCAATGAGTGTACGGCACCTTACAAAAGAAGAGAAGAATCACCTAAGAGGAGAAGTAGAAGAGAAGAATCACCATCAAGAGAGAGAAGGAGTAGAGATGATCGTTATGAACGAAGAACATCCCGGAGAAGCAAGGATTCGGAAAGGAAGGACAAGTCATCAAGGAGCTGCACAAAATGAAGACATCAAGCTCATGTCGGTGAATGGGTATCCGGCTCCGACTCCGACAATCACTCCGACTCCGAATATACTCAAGATGAAGGTGTTGCCGGTCTAGCACTTGTGTCAACCAACTCCTACGACATATTTGATTTACCAAATGAAGGACTTGGAAGATGCTTCATGGCTAAAGGCCCAAAGGTATCACACCCCGAGTATGTTGATTTGAATAGTGATGAAGATGACTTGTTAGGTGATGATGATTTACTTGTTGACAACTCTAGTGATGAATACTATGATGAAACGTCAATTAATCATGCTAATCAAGATAAAACGAATGACAATGATAAGGGGAAGTTTGAGCTTCTAACTAAAGAACTAAACACTCTTAAGTTAGCTCATGAAACTATCTAGAAGATCATCGAGAACTTTTAAGGACTCATGAGAAGTTATGCTTTGAAAGGCTCAACCTTGAGCAAGAGCATGAGTTCTTAAAGGCAATCAATGATGATTTTCGTAAGAAAAGTTCTTCTTACATTGCCAAGCGTTTACTCTTATCCACTTACATGCCTCAAGTCAAGTCTAGTAACAAGAACAAGAAGGATTCTTCCTGTAGTAGTAACAATAATCATGCTAAATCCAATGTTGTTGCTTCTAGTAGTTCTCTTGATTCCACTAATGATTCTCTTAGCCAAGTTACACTTGAGCAAGAAAATAGCTTATTGAAGGGAATTATAGAGAAAGGTGTTTACAAGAGCCTTGCCGGGAGTAAGCAATTTGAGGAAATTGTACGCAAGCAAGGAAGGCACCGGAAGAATCAAGGTGTTGGTTTTGAATGAAAGTTCAATGCCAATGGAGTTGAGTGGGAAGAAGATCAATACCCCAAGATGAAGTTTGTTCCTCAACAAGAGAAGTATGATCCTACTTCCTTCAAGGGGACACAAGCCCAAGATGATCTTCCACCACAAGACCACAAGCAAAAAGGCAAGGACAAGCTTCAAGAAGAGATTGATGCATTTGAAGAAGCTCCAAAGGCCTTGGTCAAGTGGGTTCCCAAGACTACATCAAGTTCTACTTCATCAAGTACGACTACAACTCCAAGGATTCCCATCAAGATGATGTGGATCCCGAAGAAGAAGAACTAGAGAGTTCTTGAGGGTGACTCCGCCAACATATTTCACTCATATCATTTTGACAAGAACAAGTGCAATCAACTTCCACATCTTGCACTAGTTCAAGGAGTCATAAACCCTCTTGTTGGTAAGACAAGGGACAAGGTAACCTAATGCTCTCATAGACATCATCTTGTGTGTGCATCACTCTATGTCTATGGGTATCCTTGTTTGTTCCTTGTGGGACTAACCTGTGTAGGTATTGAAAGTGCAACTTACTCCGAAGGATTGCTCCAAATGATCTACATCAACATTGATCATCCACGTCTTCAACACCTACATGAAGTCATCATTGACAAAACCCAAGGTTAGTTCATCCCTCTAAGGGGGGATCTCGCATCTAGGGGGAGCTTTACTCTAAGAATTGAGCTAAAGCAACTCTAATGTTGTGAACACAACAATGCATTATGTAAAAGTGGTAACCCCACTTGAGATTAAACGATGAGTATGACCTATGATCAAATGTTCTCATTTGACTCCTAAGTCAATATACTCATATATAGATGACCTAGTCATCGCCAATTGCTTGATAGATGCTAGAATTGGTTGTGCATGCTTCGCCACATATTTAATTTGCCATTTTATTGTGTGAGCATGTTGGTTGCATATTTTACTCATTCGAGGACATCCACTTGTTGTTTTGATTGATTGGTTTCTTTTTCTTTTGCCAAGTGGATGGACAAGAATGCCTAAGAACCTTCTCTAGCTATCTATGCTTTTCTTGTCTCAAACTCTATTCATGCTACATCAAAAAATTAGATCAAAGTCAAATTCAAACCACTCTGTGTGAGGAGCACTCGGAGTCCCCGATTCGTCGTAGACTTAAACTTCCAAAACTTCTTTGTGCTTTTCGGTCTGACCGATTCCCATTTCGGTCATACCGAGATCACTGAGTTGATCTAGGTTTTCAATCTCGGTGCAACCGATTTGAACTTTTCGGTCACACCGAGTTGTTGTAACTGCTAGCAGTTATGCATCTCGGTGCCACCGAGTTGTTCCACTCGGTCACACCGACAGGGTCGGGCTATATATACCCACGGGCAAAACTTTAGAAATTTTCTCCGAACTCTTCCGCCCGTGCTCAGCCCACTCTGCCTCCAGGGTCTCCAGATCGTCCTCCTCGTCGCCAGCTGCCTCCTGCCGCTGGTCTCCGCCGCCGTCAACGGGAATCATCCCCGCCATTGCCGCCGTAGCGAGTTCATCGCCGAACAAGGGTATGAACTCGATCACCGTGTTATCCCTATCTGATTCCTAGCACATTGTGTTCGCCATGAATCTTGCCACGATTGAAACTATCTTATCTAGTCAAAACACTCCGTAGATTAGAGATGAATTGAAAATTTTAGGGTTAGGTTTCTGCCGAAACCATCTCGGACCAACCGAGTTTTAGAACTCGGTACCACCGATTCGGCTAAGGCCATTGCACATGTAATTCTCGGTCTCACCGAGAATTGCAAATCGGTGTGACCGAGTTCAGGACTTTGTGAAACCCTAGCAGTCTTGATGCCACCGAACCGTGACTCGGTCTGACCGAGTTCACTAGTTTAGGTTCCAAAAGCTACTTCGGTATCACCGAGTTTACAAATCGGTAGATCCGAAATGCTTTCTATGGAAAACTAAAACTAAGTTTTTGACTCATTCTTTTGCAAAACCTCTCAGTATTTTGTGATGCTCATCCACTCTATCTCATCTATATCTACTCACAGGGTCTGTTGTCAGTGTTTGCAATATGTTTGATCAAAGTGACAGCCAGAACAGGGAAGAGGAGCAGGTTCAAGTGAGTAAGGGCACTAGTCCCTCTAGCAGCTATGATGATGGCAGTAGGAGCACCCGAGCAACCTACCCAAAGCTGCCACCAGGGCCAGAAAGAAGAGAACCTCAGAATCTGAGGATGAAGACTATGTGGCTGTTGAGGATGAGGCCACTTCCAAGAAGAAGGTGCTCAAGAAAGAATATGGCTCAGCTGCAGCCACTAAGCCTGGTATGAAGACCAAAGCACCTGCCAAAAGGATTCCCATGTCTAAAGCTAGAGCCTCCACTCAAGCATCTTTGGAAGCTGAACCCAAAGAGGCTGCTGCAGAAGGGAAGAAGAGGAAGGAAAGGGTCAAGAAGACCATGGCCAGAGTTGTTGGAAAGCCTTCCATGATGGAAGAGGAAGAAGAAGAAGAGGATGTTGCACCAGCACCCAAAGCTCAGAAGCTTATGGGTGATGCCATCAGGTCAGGGGCTGCTTCATCAAAGCCCAAAGAAGCACCCGAGGATGCCTCCAAGCCCAAGACTGCACCCAAGAGGAGTACCAGAAACATCCCAGCTGCAGAGAAGAACAAGGCCCCAGTGCCTGAAGCTGCTATGGAAGCAGAAGATGATGAGTCACATGTTTTGAGGAAGTTGAAGCCCAAAATTCCAGATCACAATGATGCTCATCCAGTAGATGAGAGCATGAAGATAAGGAAGGACTCAGGATTGAGACTATGTAAAGAGTCCGATCCATATGCTACCAGGAGAAGGACTGCTGTGGACTATAGATTTCACACAAAGGAACAACAGGACTTCTATGAGACAATTCTGCTGGACAAGAAGCCAATAGTGTGTGACATGAGATGGGTGAACTGGGAATACATCAAGGAGAATGAAGAACACTATCTTGGTGTGTATGACAGCTTCAGTGCTTGTGGAGTGGCAGACTTTGTTGGGTAGAAGCTCATAAAGTGGAATGATGAGCTAATAATGCAATTCTACTCCACAGCACACTTCTATCCAGATGACAGGATAGTATGGATGTCTGAAGGTACTAGGTACCAATCATCAATTGAAGAATGGGCTAATCTGATCAATGCACCTAAGGAGAAAGAGGATGACTTGGATGTCTATGCCAAGAAGAAGATGGATCACAACACTATGGCACATATGTACAAGGAGATCCCAGATGCTGCTATTGAAACACACAAGTTTGGATCAGTACATTACCTTCTGTCAGGACTGCCAACCATCAACTGGATCCTCAGGCACAATCTTTTGCCCAAGTTACGTGATCACAACATGATCATAGGCCATGCTATAAATCTTCTACACTTATTTGATGTGCCACAAAAGTTCAAGGTCATGAGTCTTATAGTTGAAACTATCAAGAGGACAACTGTTGACCAAAAGAGAAGTTGTGGGTATGCCCCACAGATCCAGGAGCTGATTAACTCCAAGATGGGCACTGGCACATTTCTATTGGACAAGGAACATATGCCCATCTACCCAGACTTTGAGGACAACACTGTGGTGATGGATGAAAATGAACCATCTTCTGTGCAAGCACAAGCAAAGAGGGAGAAGGCAAGGACTGCAAAGGCTGCAAAGATGCCAACCATGGATGAGGCATCTCAGTATCTTCTGAAGAGCAAGCAAGATCAGCTTGTCTACTTGATTGCCTCCACTCTGAGAATTGAGAAGGGATTGGCCACCCTGACCCGAAACCAGGAGAGCTTGGAGAGGATCATGGAGCAGAAGTTCTATGATTTAGATGTGAAGGTCACTGAGATACAGTCTGTTGTTGAGCAACTTCAGGAGGAAGTGCAGGAGAAGAAGGGCAAGACAACCACTAATGCTTTTGTTAGAGTGCCCAGAGGTCAGAGATCTGCTGCTAAGCCTATCTATCCAGATTTTGAGGACAACCAAGTGGTTATGGATGAAGATGAACCATCTTCTGTGCAAGCACAAGCAAAGAAGGAGAAGGCAAGGACTGAGAAGGCTGCTAAGATGCCAATAATGGAAGAGGCATCTCAGTATTTCTTGAAGAGCAAACAGGATCAGCTTGGCTACTTGATTGCATCCACTCTGAGGCTTGAGAAGGGGCTGGCCACCTTGACTCAAAACCAGGAGAGCCTGGAGAGGATCATGGAGTAGAAGTTCTATGACTTGGGTTTGAAGGTAACTGAGATCCAGTCTGTTGTTGAGCAACTCCAGGATGATATGCAGGAGAGGAATGGCAAGACAACTACTAAGGCATTTGCCAGAGTGCCTAGAGCTCAGAGGTCAGCTACAAATGCGCCATGCACATCGAGCAACTACATCTGCACCAGCTACAGCTTCAGTGCCACCAGCTCCAGCACCCACTCCACCAGCTCCATCTACATCAACTGATGCCTTCGTCCTTGGAGTTCTGTCTACACCACCACCTGAAGATCAAGCCTGAGAGACGATTTAGTGCTATGCATTTTCTATGAACTTTTTGGTAACTTGATGCCAAAGGGGGTGAAAAATGTATAGATCATAGGCTTTGAGAGAGAGAATTGCTTTTTATTCTCTCTTGCTTTGGTGGTTGAACTTTATTTGCTTGATTGAGATACCTTATGTCTGTGTGATACTTGGATGATCATGTGTTTGATCATATGCTACATTAATGCTTGTTGGATGACATTATCCTTTTATCTCTATATGATCATTCACTTTGCTTGGTGATGAGTGCATGTATTCTATTGTTATCATTTTGAGCGCTCCACCAAGATGTATGTGACATGGAAGAGTAACCCATGAGCAAAGCAAATATTAAACTATGCACAAATTTAGGGGGAGCTCTTGCTTTTCACATACTTCTCAAAGCGACAATGTTTTTCACTCTTATTATCATTTGTCGAATCTTTGATCTATATGTTGTCATCAATTACCAAAAAGGGGGAGATTGAAAGTGCAACTATCCCTAGCTGGTTTTGGTAATTCCTGACAACGTATAGCTCATTGAGCTAACATTATTCCAAGATAAATATTTCAGGAAAAGCTCAATGAATGGCATGGCATGGATGAGAAAAGTGGACCCCTCAAAATACTAAGGATAAAAGGATTGGCTCAAGCTCAAAACTCAAGACTCTACATTTTATATTATAGTGATCCAATATCACATTGAGTCTATAGGAAAAGCCAATACTATCAAGGAGGGATGAGGTGTTGCTTAATGAGGTTCTTGCTTCATAGTGCTTAGTGATATGCTCCAAAACACTCAACTACTTTCCCGCATCCACATATGACCTAAACCAAAAGTCTAACTCGGCCCCACCGATTCTTTCTATCCAGCGCCACCGAGTTCAGATGTCATAGCCACTGCCACAAACCCTAGGCAAATCGGTCTCACCGAGATGGGATTGTAATCTCTCTGTTTCCCTTCGTAATGTTTCGGTCCTACCGAGATGAGCGATCGGTCCCACCGAGATTGCAATGTAAACTCTCTATTTCCCTTTTGTAACATTTCGGTCTCACAGAAATGAGCGAATCGGTCCCACCAAGTTTACCTGACCAACTCTCTGGTTAGCTTATTACCAAAATCGGTCCCACCGAGTTTGTGTAATCGGTCTCACCAAGATTACGTTATGCCCTAACCCTAACAATATCGGTCCTACCGAGTTGCATGTCGGTCCCACCAAAAATCCTAACGGTCACTAGATTTGCTGAATCAGTCCGACCGAGTTTAACAATTCGGTCCCACCGAGTTTGGCAAGTTGTGTGTAATGGTTAGATATTTTGTGGAGGCTATATATACCCCTCCACCTCCTCTTCATTCATGGAGAGAGCCATCAGAACGAACCTACACTTCCAATACACATTTTCTGAGAGAGAACCACCTACTCATGTGTTGAGGCCAAGATATTCCATTCCTACCATATGAATCTTGATCTCTAGCCTTCCCCAAGTTGCTTTCCACTCAAATCTTCTTTCCACAGAATGCAAATCCTGTGAGAGAGAGTTGAGTGTTGGGGAGACTATCATTTAAAGCACAAGAGCAAGGATTTCATCATCAACACAACATTTGTTACTTCTTGGAGAGTGGTGTCTCCTAGATTAGCTAGTTGTCACTTGGGAGCCACCGACAAGATTGTGGAGTTAAACCAAGGAGTTTGTAAGGGCAAGGAGATCGCCTACTTCGTGAAGATCTTCCGCTAGTGAGGCAAGTCCTTCATGGGCGACGACCATGGTGGGATAGACAAGGTTGCTTCTTCGTGGACCCTTTGTGGGTGGAGCCCTCCATGGACTCGCGCAACCGTTACCCTTCGTGGGTTAAAGTCTCCATCAACGTGGATGTACGATAGCACAACCTATCGGAACCACGACAAAAACATCCGTTTCTCCAATTGCGTTTGAATTCTCCAAACCCTTCCCTTTACATTCTTGCAAGTTGCATGCTTTACTTTTCGCTGCTCATATACTCTTTGCATGCTTGCTTGAATTGTGTTAAGATTGCTTGACTTGTGCTAAGTTAGCTAAAATCTGCCAAAGACTAAAATTGGGAAAAGGATAAGTTTTTATTTGGTCAAGTAGTCTAATCACCCCCCTCTAGACATACTTTCGATCCTACAGGAGGTCCAAAATAAGCTTTTGTAGACCGCACTCTTTCTTTTGAGCTTGTACCATGCCCTTCTCCTTTGTTCCCAACCCCGAGCATATAAAATAGCTGGGTTGTGGCTTTTACTCTTTATATATATTTATCATTGGCATATTGCTCCGCTCCCAGTAAATTTTATCCGAACTACTCTTTCATGCTCTTTCTACAATGAGTCCGGCCGTAACGGCTGCCTTACAAGACGCGCCTCGGCATAACTTGCCAGGGACCCGGTATGGGAACAAACGAGTCGCCTGTAAAAGTCCGAACAACTCTATGGCGTACTTCGGCGTCGCAAGTTTGGCCTTATATGCATCAACTCCGAATCATTGTCTTTGGTCAATAGTTGGGTTGCCTGGCTCCTGTGCTTGCTACCCTACGTTCCGCTCTATCGGCTAGGGTAGTAAAGGGAGAACTACTGCGATTGTGCCCTGGCTTAGACCGGATGAGCACCTCAGTAGAGAAAGCCAAAAACTGACTGTCATGATGCGGCGAGAGCTGGTCAACCACTTGACGACCTATTCGAATCTTTAGTGATTCTCCGTGCCACACGAGGGATCTTTTTTAGATCAACATATGTAAGGCACTACGCGCCGTATACATAACAGGGGCTATGTCGTAGCCCCACCATAAAACTCCCATGGCTAAGTGAAAGTGTTAACGCCTTATAGTCCGATTGCCTGGTTCGCTGCATTATCACCTCCTTTACGGACCAAGACGTTGGATAAAGAGTGATTAAATGTTTTTCCGAACACCCCCGTACTTCCTACGAGGGGGCTGAAGCTGTCGACTGGAAAACTTTCAGATTATATTAAAAACGGCCGCACAGGAGGAATTCAAGCTTTGGAGCAAAAATATAAAATTGTCTTTTACAACTCTAATACACCTCACTCGAACATTATGTTCTTCAAGCATTGACCCTCTATCAGGCGGGCGGCTTCTAGGACGTCTTCAAAATAATGCTCCGGCTCATTACGGTCCTTGCCCTTGGGCAGACTCTTTGCCGCAACATCGACGACCTTCATCTTCCCCCAGAATGTCTTGACTCAGGCAAAGGCCATCCGTGCACCCTCAATGCATGCCGATCGCTTCGCAGCATCGATACGCGGCACCGCATCGACAAGACGCCATACCAGGCCAAAATAGCTCTTGGGAACAGGCTCACTCGGCCACAACTGGATTATGACGTTCTTCATGGCGTCACCGGACATCCTATGAAGCTCGGCCCATTGGGACATCTGTTCATTTAGCAATAGAGGGCGCTTTGACGCGCCAAATTGTGACCAGAAAAGCTTCTCTGTTGCATAGTCCTCTTGCGCTTGGTAAAATTGCACCGCATCGGAAGAACTCTTCAGCAAGTCTAAAAATTCAGCCAGAGAACTCCAGACCTGGTTTAGCTGAGCATAGTCCGGATCACCAAACTTAGTCTGAAGCAAAAAGGGCTTACCGGCCACTATCTCCTTAGCCTGCCGAATCTCTTCACGAGTTGCCCTAGATTCAGACCGAGCTTTCAAGATGGGAACGGGCCGACCCGGACCTGGCCTTGGACCCGGCCCGGTGGCCCCAGGGTCCATATGTGAGGCCATGGGCCGGCCCATTTTATCAGAATTTTGTGGCCTCGTTGACCCATTGGGTACACGAGGCCGACCCAAAATTAAGTAATTTTTTACACAAGTTTGGTATCTTTGTGTACTACTCATCTCATCCTCACAGGAAATAGATGTGCTGATGTACACGCCATTAGCTGCCTTTACGAGAAATAATTAGGCACAACGCACTCGCCCAGGCAGCCAGGCTATATATGCCTATATGTATGCATATACGCAGCACGCTATTCGTGCTTCACTTGTTTAGATGTTGTAGCACGAGGACACGAAATGGCCTCACTGACCCATTCAGGCTATATGTATATGCATGTGCGCTGTTCATGAGTCATTGGTTCATATGGGTCGACCCGTCTAACCCATCGGGTCGCACGATGCCGGCTGCACTGACCCATATATGATTCAAGGCCAACCCATCTGGCCCATTGGCCTCGACTTTTTGGGCCGGGTCAGTGACCCGGCGGGCCGACCCGGCCCATTCCAATCTTGACCGAGCTTCACTCGCCTCTCGTACGGCCTTATCAAGTTCAGCCATTTTGACTTTATTCTCCTTCTCAAGGAATTCACAGCGGCTGGCAGTATTCTTCAATTCAAGCGCCAGTGCAGATATTTTCTCCTCACTTCGGCGCCGAGCTGCCTGTTCAGCTCATAGATCAGCCGATGCCTTCTCGGTAGCCGCATCACTACACCGGGCCCGCTCCTTGGCCCGGGCTAGCTCCGCCCGAAGAGCTTCAACATCGGCAACACCATCTGCAATCATGCACATTTCATATAAAACCATTTTCGGCGTCAGGCCTACATTACAAGAACATTGGTGTAAGGAATGCTCGAACTATGTACCTTGCGAGTCGTCAAGACGCCTGTTGATCAATGCAATATCATCCTCTGCAATATCTAGCTTTCGCTGCAGTTCGGCCACTTCCGTATTTCGGGTAGCCACAGGAGGGGAGGCAACATGTATTCCAAGTTAAATCAAGGTTAGTAATAGATCATATCTTTTTGATCCTCCGATCGCTTCCTTCGGAAGGCAATCCAAGTCTCAGGGGCTACTGCATATACAACAGGTACATTCTGTCAATATCATTCAATTGGCAAAGTTACATCACAAACCTCAAAAACCCTCAGAATTCTCGTGAAGGCCTCGTTCAACCCGCTCTTCGCGGGAAAAACCTTGTCGACTGATGTCTACTACACAACCTTCTTCTTGTAGACGTTGTTAGGCCTCCAAGTGCAGAGGTTTGTAGGACAGTAGTAATTTTCCCTCAAGTGGATGACCTAAGGTTTATCAATCCGTGGGAGGCAAGGGATGAAGATGGTCTCTCTCAAGCAACCCTGCAACCAAATAACAAAGAGTCTCTTGTGTCCCCAACACACCCAATACAATGGTAAATTGTATAGGTGCACTAGTTCGGTGAAGAGATGGTGATACAAGTGCAATATGGATGGTAGATATAGGTTTTCGTAATCTGAAAATATAAAAACAGCAAGGTAACTAATGATAAAAGTGAGCGTAAACGGTATTGCAATGGTAGGAAACAAGGCCTAGGGTTCATACTTTCACTAGTGCAAGTTCTCTCAACAATAATAACATAATTGGATCATATAACTATCCCTCAACATGCAACAAAGAGTCACTCCAAAGTCACTAGTAGCGGAGAACAAACAAAGAGATTATGGTATGGTACGAAACCACCTCAAAGTTATTCTTTCCGATCAATCCATTGGGCTGTTCCTATAAGTGTCACAAACAGCCCTAGAGTTCGTAGTAAAATAACACCTTAAGACACACATCAACCAAAACCCTAATGTCACCTAGATACTCCAATGTCACCTCAAGTATCTGTGGGTATGATTATACGATATGCATATCACAATCTCAGATTCATCTATTCAACCAACACATAGAACCTCAAAGAGTGCCCCAAAGTTTCTATCGGAGAGTCAAGACGAAAACATGTGCCAACCCCTATGCATAGGTTCATGGGCAGAACCCGCAAGTTGATCACCAAAACATACATCAAGTGAATCAATAGAATAACCCATTTTCACCATGATTATCCCACGCAAGACATAAATCAAGTGTTCTCAAATCATTGAAGACTCAATATGATAAGATAACTTCAAAGCGAAAACTCAATCCATTACAAGAGAGTAGAGGGGGAGAAGCATCATAATATCCAACTATAATAGCAAAGCTCGCGATACATTAAGATCGTATCACCTCAAGAACACGAGAGAGAGAGAGAGAGAGAGAGAGATCAAACACATAGCTACTGGTAAATACCCTCAGCCCCGAGGGTGAACTACTCCCTCCTCGTCATGGAGAGCGCCAGGATGATGAAGATGGCCACCGGTGAGGGTTCACCCCTCCGGCAGGGTGCCGGAACAGGGTCCCGATTTGTTTTTGGTGGCTACAGAGGTTTGCGGCGGCAGAACTCGCGATCTATTCTGTTCCCCGATGGTTTTAGGTTATATTGTTATATATAGGAGGAAAAAATACGTCAGGAGAGCCACGAGGGGCCCATGAGGGTGGAGGGCGCGCCCAGGGGGGTGGGCGCGCCCCCTGCCTCGTGCCTTCCTCGTTGATCCCCTGACGTGCACTCAAAGTCTCCCGGATTGCTTTCTTTCCAAAAATAACTTTCCGAAGGTTTCATTCCGCTTGGACTCGCTTGATATTCCTTTTCTCAACAAACGCTGAAACAAGGAAAAAAGAAATCGCACTGGGCTCGGGTCAATAGGTTAGTCCCGTATAATATAAAAGTGCATAGTAAAGCCCATAAAACATCCAAGATGGATAATATAATAGCATGAATACTTCATAAATTATAAATACGTTGGAGACGTATCAGCATCCCCAAGCTTAATTCCTGCTTGTCCTCGAGTAGGTAAATGATAAAAGAAAGAATTTATGAAGTGTGAATGCTAGCAGGTGCATAAGTTTGATCAATGATAATTTCAATCACCTTTTCTAGAGCCATTATATGTCATAACAGTAGTTCAACTCATAGAACTTTTCATGATGCTTGCCAACTAAAGAGTAGGTTGGACTACTATTCACATGTTAAAGTATAGATCATAAACTTTCTTGAAAACTAACAAACCGTGTTATTAGTCATCAAACAATTACAATTCATCTTATTTTCAGGAAGATTCTATGTTAGAGCTTTGGTTTAGCAAACTCCACATACTCAACTATCAATTAATCTTCCTTGATTGCTACCACTCAAAGCATATTTTTAGAACAAATATTATTCATCGAACACAGAGAAAGATAGGGGCTTAATGTTTCGCCTCCCAACCTTTTACCTCAAGGGTAATGTCAAGAGTAATAATTCATGCTCAAATATATTTGAATGGCCATATATGCTTAGATCTTTCCATCACATGATGCTTGCCAACTAAAGAGTAGGTTGGAATGAGAAGGAATACTACTGACTCTTACATAAAAGTAAAAGATAGGACCTTCGCAGAGGGAAGTAGGGATTTGCAGAGGTGCCAGAGCTTGAAGCAAAAACAGACATGAAAATAATTTTGAGAGGTATGCTTTCATTGTCAACATAACGACCAAGAGTTCCCAATATCTTCCATACTACATACATTATAGGCGGTTCCCAAACAGAAAGGTAAAGATTTTTACTCCCCCTCCACCAACAATCATCAATCCATGGCTTGGCCGAAACAACGGGTGCCTCCAACTAACATCAATCCTGGGGTAGTTTTGTTTGCAATTATTTTTGATTTGATTTTGATCTTTTGATCATGGGACTGGGCATCCCAGTTACCAGCCATTTTCTCATGATTGACGAGCGGAGTCCACTCATTGTGAGAATAACCCACCTAGCATGGAAGATACTACTAGCCCCTAGTCGCTACATGAGCGATTCGGGCATACAAAACAGATTATTATTTGAAGGTTTAGAGTTTGGCACATGCAAATTTACTTTGAACGGCAGGTAAATACCGCATATAGGTAGATATGGTGGACACTCATGGAAGAAACTTGGTTCAAGGATTTTGGATGCACAAGTAGTATTCCCGCTTAGTACAGATATTTTGGCTAGCAAAGGATTCTAAATAGCAAGCTCCACATGTTAGAGGATCCATAACAATATAACTTCTACACAAATATACCCAAGCATAACTCATTATGTTGTCTTCCTTGTCCAACTTACAACTAATTTGCTCAGGTTTGAAAATAATTAATGGGGCTCACAATCATAGAAGATGTCCAAGATAGTATATTTATATGTGAAATCTCACTTCCTTCAATATTCTTTCATGAATTGTTCAAGTGACCAATACAATGTTTGCTAACCTTCAAAAAATTTACCACCTCTACTTCTTATATGTGCAGTCATTACTCCCCATGGGATAAGCATATGAAACATATATAATTTCAGATTTATGACATTCAATTCATTCAACCATTTACTCATAGGATAAAAGTGAAGCACACGAGTACATGACAAACTACTCCAAAAAGATATAAGTGAAGATCAATGAGTAGTTAAATAATTATGTAGCTATGTGAAGACTCTCTCTCATTTAAGAATTTCAGATCTTGGTGTTTTGTTCATACAACAAGCAAATCTAAAGAAAATAAAACGAAGCTCCAAGCAAAACACATATCATGTGGTGAATAAAAATATAGCTCCAAGTAAAGTTACCGATGAACGAAGACGAAAGAGAGGATGACATCCGGGGCATCCCCAAGCTTAGGCTCTTGGTTATCCTTGAATATTATCTTCGGGTGCCTTGGGCATCCCCAAGCTTAGGCTCTTTCCACTCCTTATTCCATAGTCCATCGAATCTTTACCCAAAAATTGAAAACTTCACAACACAAAACTTAAACAGCAAACTCGTAAGCTCCGTTAGCGAAAGAAAACAAAACACCACTTCAAGGTACTGTAATGAACTCATTCTTTATTTATGTTGGTGTTAAACCTACTGTATTCCAACTTCTCTATGGTTTATGTCGGCGCTCGGGAACTGGGTCCCTGACTTGCTGCCTTGGGCCTGCGGCGTGGCTCAAAGGAGGCCCAGACAGCCCATCTTCATCAACACAAGCTCAAGACCTCGCGAGGGGCCAAGCCTCAAGGCGGGCGGACGACCAGAGCTTCCTCGAGCACGGCCTCGTCAGGCTGGCTCATGAGGAGGCGGAGAGTTCAAGGCGGGTACCTCGCGAGGTGCCCATGACGACCAGGGGCGCCGATCGAGGCGCCAGCCAAGCAGCAGCCCCTCCTTTCCTCTTTGGTGCAAAGGGAGCAAGCGCAGCGACAAGATCAAGCAAAGGCATCCGCTTTGTGCAACAAGACCAAGACCAGCCCCAACGGCTGGAAGGAGTCATCGTGGAGCCCAAGCAGCATCAGACCAGAGCCTTTGGCAAAGCGAGGACCAACTTTAGTCGGATAAGTGTACCCGCTGTTCCCCTTCAAATGGCTAATTGTTGGCGCCCTTCCCGCCAATATTTGGGAAGAGGCCCAGGCCTTCGCCTATATAAGTAGAGCTAGCCACCATAGTAGAGAGGATCCGGCATTTGGAATCCGGAGAGAGAGATAGAGACCCGATCCTCAAGCTAGAGCGACGGGACACCACCTAGCAGTTCATCACACCCACCAAGAATAGACCCTCGCGAG
The DNA here is from genome assembly GCA_021605205.1 of Aegilops longissima. Taxonomy (NCBI): domain Eukaryota; kingdom Viridiplantae; phylum Streptophyta; class Magnoliopsida; order Poales; family Poaceae; genus Aegilops; species Aegilops longissima. The sequence continues at coordinate 593,692,137 of CM038678.1, read as the reverse complement.
GCTGTTCTTCCCTGTACTGTTCTTCATCAGCCCAAGAGGCAATCCACCACATCACAAACTAGAGTAGGGTATTACACCACAACGGTGGCCCGAACTAGTATAAATCTCGTGTCTCTTGTGCTGTTCTTTCTAGTAGTTTAGGTCCCTGCGATTCGGCGAGGTACGAGACGGTGGAGGGTTGATATCCGCTACACCCCCGAGTTCGAACCTTAAGGGTCTGTCTGAACCCGAATCGACATTTGGCGCGCTGTAGGTGCGCCGAATCTGCCTTTCGACGCCCATTCTTCCTCGACCACCGCAACCATGTCGACGCTCGTCGGGCTCAAGCTGAGCGCCGAGCCGCTTCGCCTCCCATGTCGCCAGACGGCTCCCATCGGCGGACGCCCTCATCGTTCCTCGTCACCTGCTCAACGCCGCCATCGCCCGGCGGGAACGAGCAGCAAGCATCGCCCCAAAGACTCGTCCATGAGGCGGACGGCCGCACCGCCATGCCTTCGCTCAACCCGCTGGTTTCGCCACGCTTCGCCAAGGCCATGGAGGCCTGAGCTGCACTCATCACGGCCAACGAGCTCCTGCGCTAACGCCCCATCGACGACGTCTACAAAGAATGGCTCGACCGAGTTGCCGAGCTCGTCCGCGCTGCGGGAGGCGACCCCGCGCCGTCCGTCTCGCTGCACCGCACCCGCTCGCTGGCGATGAAGCTCCCGGGCGCCTCAGCCGCCTCCTCCTCAAGACGGCGCCTGGCCCTAAGGCACGCGGTCCTCGGGCGGTACCTGCTCCGCCAGCGCCGCGCCGCCAGCAAGAGCAGAGCTGCCAAGAAGTTCTCGCCCGCAAGAAGCTGCCCGAGCGCCCCCGCTCCAAGACGCCAAGACCTGCGCTGCCCCTAGCCGCGGCGCAGGGAGGCCCACAAGACCAAGCTCTCTGCCGTCCGAGGCCCCCCGCGGCCACGGCGGGCTGCCGCGCCTTCACCTGCGAGCTGCGCAGCATCGCGTGGCCTGCCAAGTTCAAGCCAGACCTGCCTCCTCGCTACGACGGCACGACTGACCCTACGGAGTTCCTCCAGCTCTACGAGCTGGGCATCGAGGCTGCCGACGGGGATGAAAAGGTCATGGTGAATTGGTTTCCCATGGCGCTCAAAGACGGAGCCCGCACCTGGCTCCTAAACCTGGCCCCAGACACTATCTCTTCCTGGGCCGAGATGCGCACCCGCTTCATCGCCAACTTCCAACGTACTCGCGACCGGCCACCCGCCGTGAGCGACATGCGCCGAATCAAGCAGCAGCCGGGGAAACCCCGCAAAGTACATACAGCGCTTCAACAACACGCTACCAAGATCCCTGTGGTGACGGAGGAGGCCATCATCTCCGCTTTCTCCGACGGCGCGCGCGACGTCAAGATGAAGGAGGAGCTGGCGATGCATGAAGATATGTGCACCTCCTCGAGCTGTTCAACTTGGCGACCAAGCGCGCCAGGCTGAGGAGGGCGCCTCCCCTCCTCGAGCTTCCCGCCATGGATCCCAAGAGAAGAAGTCCAAGGCCAAGGACGTGAAGCGCAAGGGGCTGCTGTACTGCATGCCAAACCAGACACCAAGCGAGGCGAGATCAGCCCGAGTCCTCCAAGGGCAGCCGGATCATGGTACCACGACCTCCACACCCACAACACCAATGAATGTCAAGAACTCCGGGCCAGACGCTGAAGGAAGGGTCGGCAGACGCCCGAGTGCAGCGACTGGGCTACGGCCTAGGAGGAGGAAGGAATGCAGACGCTGGGAAGACCGCGGCCCGCGTCAAGGGTGGCGCGACCAACCTCGCGAGGACCGCTGCAAGTACCACTCGCGAGGGAGGCCGGAGGATCAGCCTCGGAGGATCGCCTGCAAGGGAATGCAGGCCTCCCTCCGCTGCCGCCGCCACCAAGGAGAATCAAGACCGCCATCAGACGAGGGGCTGGGGCTTCCAGAAGCGCGCGCGATCGTCAGATCCCGGGTGGAGCTCTGCCCCAGCCTCTCAACAAGATCTTCAAGTAGTTCGCCCCAAGTGAATGCAGTCCTCCCCAAGCTCGAGTCCACGCGCCTCTCGTGGTCGGCGTGTGCCATCACGCTCAGCTCAGCGGATCAGCTCAAGCGCGCAGCCACACCGGAGTTCTCTTGATGCTTTGCTCCCCAATCATCAAGAACGTGCTGGTCACCAAGACCTCATCGACGGGCGGAGCAGGGCTCAACGTCCCTGTCCGTGGAGACATTCAACAATCTTCAAGTGCCTTATACCAGCTTCAGCCAACCAAGCCTTTCTCCGAGTCACCGACGGCTCCACGGTCCCGATCGGGCATGTCCGCTTCCTGTCACCTTCGGGGCCCGCGATAACTACCACACCGAGCTCATCGACTTCGACGTCGCCCACATTCGCCAGATAACGCCATCCTGGGTACCCAGCGTTGGCCAAATTCATGGTCAGAACTCCACCATGGCTACAACATCCTCAAGATGCCGAAGCGGCGGGGTCATCACGGTGCCCTATGAAGAAAGAGACGCAGTGTGCTCCCTGGAGCGAGCCTTTCAGGCCGCATCGCTGGAAGACCCAGACCACAGCAGCAGGAGGCCTCCCGAAGCCGCACCCAAGAAGAAGAAGACATCGACCGACCCGGCTCTTCAAGAGACAGGCCCCTCAGGGCCCGCACCATGCCAGGGGGAGCCTCCTTACATCGCATAGGAAAGCGCGCCCGATGCCCTCCTCAGGCAGGGCTCGGGGGCTCTCCCCTGGAGGGCCGCCGACCTCGCCAAGGTCTCGAGGGAGGCACTTGGGCACCACGTGGAGGCGTGTTTCGAAGCATGTTTCCCGCAAGCAGGAGCAAGACCAGGAGGGCAGGACCCTCAAGAGTTTGTCAGCAAGGCCATTCAGGAGCTACAGGAGTCAAGGGTCATGAGGGGCAGCCGCCGCCACCACTGTGGCCCCCATCCAGCGAGGATGGTTGGTTGCGCTGGCTCTGCATCGACATACCAGGCTCAACCGAGCCGACCTCAAGAGCGCCTGCCCTCACGAGTGGGACGCTATGCAGGGTCCGCCCCACAGCCACGCACGCATGCCTTATGGCTCGCCAAACGCGGGCTGCTGCGCACCAGCTGCCTCATGAGGACCATCCCGAGGCTCAAGAGGTCGCACGCCGCAGCCTGGGCGGAGATGGAGATGGCCTGCGAGGAGCCACCAGCGCCTCCGGAGCCTCCCGAGGCCCCTGGGCCTGGGGGCTCGTGAGGATCGGCTCCCGCAGCCCACCGAGTCTGCTACACCAACACCCCTTCATCCCCAACATCACCAGGTGACATCTTTAATTTTTATTTCCGGCTGGGAGCGCCTTCAGGGCTGCATTATTCCCAGGCCACGTGGGTCCATCCCTGCGGCATGTATCACTTTTTACTTCATGTCATTAGCTTATCCTGCTGGGGGCGCCCCTCGGGCTGCATCATCCCCAAGCCGCTCGGGCCAGTCCCAGCGGCATGTATCCTTCCTCCTTCTTCCTTAGGATTATGCTCTCGCTCCACCATGCTTGTTATTTGGTGCCTTTTCCTGGGTGGCGGAATCTTGCACGTTAAAGGGGGTGCCTCGAGCATCGCGACTCGTGGCTCCTACCGCCTCCGTCCCTCACCCTCCTGGTCTTGTCCATGGCATCGCGACCTGGCTTGCCACCGATCGCCGAGACCAGCCCGAGAGCCGTGACCCGAGGACGAGTTTCGCTTATCCAACCCAGCTTATGCTAAAGGGGGTGCCTGAGCATCGCGACTCAGGGCTCCTACCAGCTCTCCGGCCCTCACCCTCTGGTCTTGTCCATGGCATCGTGACCTAGCTTGCCAGCGACGGTTGAGACCAGCCCGAGAGCCGGGACTCGAGGACGTAGAGTTGCGGCGTCTGACCCAGCTTGTGCGTTAAAGGGGGTGCCCGAGCATCGCGACTCAGTGGCTCCTACCGCTCTCCGAACCTCACCTCCGTCTTGTCCATGGCACCGCGACCTGGCTTGCCACCGACGGCCGAGACCAGCCCGAGAGCCGGACCCGAGGACGAGAGTTGCGCCATCTAATCCAGCTTGAGCGCTAAAGGGGGTGCCCGAGCATCGCGACTCAGGGCTCCTACCGCCTCCGCCCTCACCTCTGGTCTTGTCCATGGCATCGCGACCGGCTTGCCAACGACGGCCGAGACCAGCCCGAGTGCCGGACCAAGATGTAGAGCACCGCATCCGGCCAAATTTGCAGGAACACACTCAAGATAAGGCATGAGCCAGCGCAACCCGCCTTTGAGGTAGGGCCTCGTGAGTCACGCTACTGGCTCACGGGTGCCCAGATACACCTCGCCCAGCCCTACCGTGCCAGCCACGTGTCGTGGTGGGGCTGTGCACGCCTGGGCTCCTCCCGAGGGGAGCCCTCCCACGCTCCAAGGAAGCACCATGCTCCGCTGGCCGCGACGACACCGCCGAGGAGCGGCTATACCAGACGCATGCGGAAGCGCTTATGCTCTACTGGTGATAAACAACCGAGGGTGGCCTCCTGTGTCGATCAACCTCGTGGAGCCCAGAGCTCAGTGTCCGCCTCGCCGCAATGCCTCCTCGCCCCTCGGGTCACGCCCAGACACGACGCCACCCAGCCAGCCCTCGGCCTGGTTCATCGTGACGCCACTCCCCGAGCGGAGCCAAGGTACGCATGTCGCTTGAGCGCCAAGGGGACTCCTGAGCATCGCGACTCAGAGCCTAACTGGTCACGTAGCCCTCACCCCTTAGTTCCAAAGGCTAACGGCGGTTGAGGAATGTGCGGGCTGGGCTCGCAGACGAGAACGGTGGAACCGCCTGCCTCACCTCCCTACTTGTTGTTCGTGGCGCCAAGGGGGACTCCTGAGCATTGCGACTGAGCCTAACTTGTCACGAGCCCCTCACTCCTTGGTCCCGGCCCTGGTTTCCGGTCGGGCTAACGGCGGCCGAGGTAGGCGCGAGCCGGCTCTGCGGCCAGAGAACATAAGCAAGTAGGAAGCACAAATTTCAAGGAATTCAAAAGCAAATATTACAGTCCACACTGTTATCGCAGTACCAAACGCAAGTTTAAATGCCTCCCCGAGGCATGATACATGTGCAGGAATTAAAAGCAAGACATGAGCCACAATGGAGTCACTTGTCGGCGGTGGAGCAGCGCGGAGTGGGCTCACCTCATGAGCAGCAGGGCAGCAGCGCCGCTTTGGCTTGGTGTCAAGGCCCGAACTTCCCTAACAGAGCCTCCAAGTGACCTTCACAGCCTCGGCAGCTGCATGCTCGCTGCTTGCCGGCTCCAAAGAGGCTGTCCATGTCGGTGCTGGGATCAAGATAGATGTGGGTGAGGATCCGCGTCGCTGCCGCAGAAGACAAGACACGCTACCGGCCTCACCGTGGGGCCAAGACCAAGGGAGACATCTTCAAGAGCACGAATCAGAAGGGAAGCAGCTTGGCGGGCCGCCCTCCAGACCGCCAAGGGCTCTCCAGGCCGCTATCATAAAGCTCCCTCAGCAAAGCGCGAGCCTTCACCTCCATATCCATGAAGGCCACGCGATCTTCGGCAAGAACCCGCGCCTTGGCCTCCAGCTCAACCTTCCTCGCCTCCAGTTCCTGCTCCAGCGCGCCTAGGCGGTCACTACGCTTCTTCAGCTTGGCCCCCTGGTCCTTGACGGCCGCCTTGCGAGCCTTCATGCTTTCCTCCTGCTCCTAGCGGAGGCGGGCCTCCTGGGCAAGCTGGTTCTGCAGGCCCTTCACCGCCTCCAAATCCTCACAATGACCTTGGATGCTGGCTGCCTCCCCCAGGGTAGCATCACGGGCTACCTTCGCCTCACGAACAGCCTGCTTCTCCTCATTGCAAGCCGTCGAGGCCTGGACTAGCGCCGCCCGAATCGAAGCGTCGGCGCGAATCCAGCCAGAGCCCAGCTCCAAGCGCCCGACCACCAAGCGAGGGTCGGCGCCCAGAAGATCCTGCCACAGCCGGTCCAATTCAGCGGCAGCACGATCCAGGACAGCGGGAGGAGTCAGAGAGACAGCAGTTGGCGGAGTAGGAGGAGATGGCGGCGGCGTAGCCACTGCGCCTTGAGGCAGAACCAGCGGCGCCACGGCAATGATGGAGGCAGCGCCCAGCAAGGGCACCTCGGAGGTCGCCTGGGCCAAGGGGGCTGAGCTCACCCCAGCGGGCTCAGCCAGGCCTCGCGAGGGCGCCCGGGCAGGAGAGGCCTGGGCGTCAGGATCATCTTCCTTTTCGGGCAGCGGCACCGCCACGGATGGAGCCTCGAACCCCTTCAGCTTCTTTCATGCAAGGCGCTTGGCCTGGCCAAGAACATGGACATCGATCTCGCCGACAGAGCAATAATCAAGATGGGAAGCAGCACTTACAGGTCGTCGCCGAGGACTCGAGCAGCCTCCGCCATACTTGAAGCCCGAGAGCCGGCTGCAGGGATCAGCTTCAAGGGGACCAGGAGCAGGAGGCGCTGCTCATGGATCGCCTCAGGCCGAGGCGGACCTGCTGGGACCAGCCCAGTCCCGTCCTTCTTCGGGATCGGGGCAGGCTTCGCCTCCCCGCCACCTCATCCTCGCTGTGCCACTCTCGGGAGGCGGAGAACGCGGGCTCAGTGCCGCAGGGAGGAGCCCTTGACTCCGCCTCAATCAACCCCTCTCTCGGCTCTCTTTCCTCCACCTCTTTGCCGGAGTCGGAAGAGGAACGCCCACCAGGTCCTCCGGAGCCTCCACGGGCACGAGCCCGTCCCCATTGAAGGCGGGCATGGGCCCCACAACCTGCTCCCAATCCTCGCGAAGGAACAGGGGCGCGGGGGCTCCCTCCGGTCTCGCCACATCGCCCCCAAACAAGGACTGGAGGACCGTCGCCAGATCCTCGCTGGCCAGGGCCACGAGGCTCGGGTGAGGCCTCCACATCGAAGCGTAGCATCGCGGTTTGAGCCAGCTTGGTGCCCAGAACTCCCTCAGCAGCGACGCACCGGTCAGCCTCACCGCCGCCGCGTCGGCCGGCTTCAGATCTGTATCCATCTTCTCCAAAGACCAGCTTGCTGGGATCCCAAGCTTCGCTCGGGACCAGTCGTCGGAACTCTCAAGGGCCTCCGTGGCAGGATCAGCCGAGGTGGATCCGCCAAAGATCCACCAAGACCCACTTGCTCCTGAAGCCCTCAATCCGCTTCCCAGGGTTTGAAATGGCGATGGCTCCGCCGTATGTGACGAAGCTCGCGCACGCGGAGGCGGAACCACAGGAGGCTCGGAGAAATAAGTAGTGGCGCAACAAGCCCACCGAGGGCTTCACCCCAACATGGGCCTCACAATAGTAGGCGAAGATTGCCAGAAGAAGGACAGAGTTGGGATGGAGGTGCAGAGCTTGGATGTTGTAGTGACGGAGGACGGAAAAGAAGAACTCAGAGAAGGGAGGCACCTGCATCAGCAATGATGGCGCCACAAGAACGGGTAGAAGGTACTCCCCGACCCTCGTGGGCGGAGGAGCCGCCTTGAACACCGCTGTTCCATTGACGCCAAGCCTCCGCCAACCGGGCGATTGTGGCAAGGCTCGCCATCGACACATTTGGCGGGTCCAAGGCAGAGAGTACCAGTGCTCCGGCCGAGGTTTGGCGAGGAGCCAGATCGGCTAGGGCGCGCAGCGGAGTAGATCTGAAGGTCTTGGAAGCGTAGAGGAGAGGCGCAAGAAAGGGGATCTGAGCAGCAATCGGAGAAAGTAAAGGGGCAAGGAAGATGCCGCTCTATTATCAACCCGCTGTTGCAGAGGCTCCTACATCCAATCAACCGCCACACGGGCGCCTAAGGCCGCAGGTTGTTAGGGGCTCATGACGCTTCGCGACTTGCCCTTTCGCCTCTCTGCCGCCAAGTTCGGGCGCCGTGGGCCGGGGCTATCTCTGCCGCGCTCGGGAACGGGGTCCCCAGACTTGCTCGCTGCATGCCTGCGGCGTGGCTCAAAGGAGGCCCAGACAGCCCATCTTCATCAACACAAGCTCAAGACCTCGCGAGGGGCCAAGCTCAAGGGGCGGACGACCAGGAGCTTCTCGTGCACGGCCTCGTCAGCTGGCTCATGAGGAGGCGGAGAGTTCAAGGCGGGTACCTCGCGAGGTGCCCATGACGACCAGGGGCGCCACGGGCGCCAGCCCGCAAAGCATCCTCCTTTCCTCTTTGGTGCAAAGGGAGCAAGCGCAGCGAGAGCATCAAGCAAAGGCATCCGCTTGGTGCAACAAGACCAAGACCAGCCCCAACGGCTGGAAGGAGTCATCGTGGAGCCCAAGCAAAGGCCATCACCAGAGCCTTTGGCAAGCGAGGACCAACTTTAGTCAGGACAAGTGTACCCGCTGTTCCCCTTCAAAATGGCCAATTGTTGGCGCCCTTCCTGCTCAATATTTGGGAAGAGGCCCAGGGCCTTCGTCTATATAAGTAGAGCTAGCCACCATAGTAGAGAGGATCCGGCATTTGGAATCCAGAGAGAGAGATAGAGACCCGATCCTCAAGCTAGAGCGACAGGACACCACCTAGCAGTTCATCACACCCACCAAGAATGCACTGCGAGGCTGTTCTTCCCTCAGACTGCTCTTCATCAACCCAAGAGGCAATCCACCACACCCCAAACTAGAGTAGGGTATTACACCACAACGGTGGCCCGAACTAGTATAAATCTCGTGTCTCTTGTGCTGTTCTTTCTAGTAGTTTAGGTCCCTGCGATTCGGGCGAGGTACGAGACGGTGGAGGGTTGGATCTCCGCAGCACCCCTGTAGTTCGAACCTTAAGGGTCTGCCGGAACCCGAAATCCGACATTTGGCGCGCCAGGTAGGGGTTCGCCGGAATCTGCCTTTCGTCGCCTCGTTCTTCCCCGACCACCGCAACCATGTATGACGCTCGTAAGATCTGCAAAAAGAATCAACTAAATATCACTCTCCAGTAAAAAGTTTTAGCTAATCTCGTGAGCGCTAAAGTTTCTGTTTTTTACAGCAAGATCATAAAGACTTCACCCAAGTCTTCCCAAAGGTTCTACTTGGCACAAACACTAACTAAAACATAAAACCACATCTAAACAGAAGATAGATGATTTATTTTTTACTAAACACGACCAAAAATCAAAAAACTAAAATAAAATTGGGTTGCCTCCCAACAACCGCTAACGTTTAACGCCCCTAGCTAGGCATGATGATTTCAATGATGCTCACATAAAAGATAAGAATAGAAACAAAAAGAGAGCATCATGAAGAATATGACTAGCACATTTAAGTCTAACCCACTTCCTATGTATAGTGATTTTGTGATCAAACAACTTATGGGAACAATAATCAACTAGCATAGGAAGGCAAAACAAGCATAACTTCAAAACTTTAAGCACATAGAGAGGAAACTTGATATTATTGCAATTCCTACAAGCATAGATTCCTCCCTCATAATAATTTTCAGTTGCATAATGAATGAATTCAACAATATAACTAGCACCTAAAGCATTCTTTTCATGATCTACTTGCACAGAAATTTTCCTACTCTCCACGTAAGCAAAATTCTTCTCATTCGGAATAGTGGGAGTATCATAAGAGACTTGAATACTATAAATTGTTTCAACATTAAAAGAGTAATGTTCAGAATAAGGGTAATCATAATCATGAAAAGTTTTATAAATATAATCATCACTACTTTTTATAGCATAAGTTTCTTCACAATAATCATCATAAGTAGCAACTTTGTTCTCATCATAATCAATTGAAACCTCTTCCGAAATAGTGGAATCAATACTAAATAAAGTCATGACCTCTCCAAATCCACTTTCATAATTATCATAATAAGATTCAACATCCTCCAAAATAGTGGGATCATTACTTCCTAAAGTTGACACTCTTCCAAACCCACTTTCCTCAATATAATCATCATAAGTAGGAGGCATGCTATCATCATAACAAATTTGCATATCAAAACTTTGGAGGCTAAAAATATCATCTTCATTAAATGTAGCATCCCCAAGCTTGGGACAAACATTAATTGCAGCAAATATATTCTCAAAAACATCATCTTCATCAAACATAGCATCCCCAAGCTTGGGCCTTTTCATATCATAGGCATAATCACTCTCATCATTAATAGTATGAATAACACCAATAGTATATCAATTATCATATTCTTCCAAGCAAGTGCCAAAAAGATTTTCAAGATCATAAGAAGTATCATTATCTTCCCAATCGTAATCATCACAACAAGCAATAGGCATAACGAGATCATCATCAAGTGCATCATCTTCCACAATTATTTTTGATTCATTTTCATGAGGCACAAGAATGATAGGAGCAACATTATTTGGGAGAGATATCTTTTTACCTCTCTTCCTTTTCCTTTTCTTCTTCTTCACCACATCATGTGTGGGTTCAATCCTCTTTATGGAGCTCCTTATTAATGAGATTGGTTGAAAAGAAGGCTTCTCCTCTTTACCTGATTCATCATAAGAAATAATAGGAGGATATTGGGAAGTCTCTTCCCTTTCATTAGTATTCTCTTCATCCTCTATTTGTTTTCTTTTCTTTATGTAATTGGCAATATAAGGATTTTCAATGCAATTCACCACACAATACATATAAATTTCTTCTAGATCAAAAGGAAGAACTCTATCAAGGGCAAATTCTGGAATAACCTTAGTTATACGTTTCATTTCTTCACAACCCAAGAACAAACTAAGTTCATTATGATGTGCAAGGGAAATCAAGTCATCACAATTTTTGGACATGATATTATCATGAAACAATTTGCATTGGGTACAGAAATGATCACGTTCATTGCAAAGTTCACAAGTATGGCTAAGAAAGTTTAAATTTTCAGCACACGCATCTAGCCTTTCTTGCAACCATTTAGTTTCTAAATGCTTATGCCTCTTGCAATATCTATCTTCCCTATTTGGTGTGTAACTGCAAACCCAATGCACTCTACCAAATTTGACATGTTTATAGGAGACATTTTCATCATAACTAGTGCAATCATCATTAGTACTATGGATATTCAAGGAGTTCATACTAACAACATTGCAATCATGCTCATCATTCAAAGATTTAGTGCCAAACATTTTAATACATTCTTCTTCTAACACTTTGGCACAATTTTCCTTTCCATCATACTGACAAAAGATATTAATAAGATGAAGCGTATGAGGTAAACTCAATTCCATTTTTTTGTAATTTTCTTTTATAAACTAAGCTAGTGATAAAACAAGAAACTAAATGATTCGATTGGAAGATCTAAAGATATACCTTCAAGCACTCACCTCCTCGGCAATGGCGCCAGAAAAGAGCTTAGTTGACGGGGTGTGAATGCCGCTTACCTAGCCTCCCCGGCAACGGCGCCAGAAAAGATCTTGATGTCTACTACACAACCTTCTTCATGTAGACGTTGTTGGGCCTCCAAGTGCAGACGTTTAGGACAGTAGCAAAATTCCCTCAAGTGGATGACCTAAGGTTTATCAATCCGTGGGAGGCGTAGGATGAAGATGGTCTCTCTCAAGCAACCCAGCAACCAAATAACAAAGAGTCTCTTGTGTCCCCAACACACCCAATACAATGGTAAATTGTATAGGTGCACTAGTTCGACGAAGAGATGGTGATACAAGTGCAATACAGATGGTAGATATAGGTTTTTGTAATCTGAAAATATAAAAACAGCAAGGTAACTAAAGATAGTGAGTGTAAACGGTATTGCAATGCTAGGAAACAAGGCCTAGGGTTCATACTTTCACTAGTGCAAGTTCTCCCAACAATAATAACATAATTGGATCATATAACTATCCCTCAATATGCAACAAAGAGTCACTCCAAAGTCACTAATAGCAGAGAACAAACGAAGAGATTATGGTAGGGTACGAAACCACCTCAAAGTTATTCTTTCCGATCAATCCATTGGGCTATTCCTATAAGTGTCACAAACAGCCCTCGAGTTCGTAGTAAAATAACACCTTAAGACACACATCAACCAAAACCCTAATGTCACCTAGATACTCCAATGTCACCTCAAGTATCCGTGGGTATGATTATACGATATGCATCACACAATCTCAGATTCATCTATTCAACCAACACATAGAACCTCAAAGAGTGCCCCAAAGTTTCTACCTGAGAGTCAAGACGAAAACATGTGCCAACCCCTATGCATAGGTTCATGGGTGGAACCCGCAAGTTGATCACCAAAACATACATCAAGTGAATCAATAGAATAACCCATTGTCACCACGGTTATCCCACGCAAGACATACATCAAGTGTTCTCAAATCATTAAAGACTCAATCCGATAAGATAACTTCAAAGGGAAAACTCAATCCATTACAAGAGAGTAGAGGGGGAGAAGCATCATAAGATCCAACTATAATAGCAAAGCTCGCGATACATCAAGATCATACCACCTCAAGAACACGAGAGAGAGAGAGAGAGAGAGAGAGAGAGAGAGAGAGAGAGAGAGAGAGAGAGAGAGATCAAACACATAGCTACTGGTACATACCCTCAGCCCCGAGGGTGAACTACTCCCTCCTCATCATGGAGAGCGCCGGGATGATGAAGATGACCACCGGTGAGGGTTCCCCCCTCCGGCAGAGTTCCAGGACAGGGTCCCGATTGGTTTTTGGTGGCTACAGAGGCTTGCGGCGGCGGAACTCCCGATCTGTTCTGTTCCCCGATGGTTTTAGGGTATATTGGTATATATATGAGAAAGAAATACGTCAGGAGAGCCACGAGGGGCCCATGAGGGTGGAGGGCGCGCCCCCTGCCTCGTGCCTTCTTCATTGATCCCCTGACGTGCACTCCAAGACTGCCGAATTGCTTTCTTTCCAAAAATAACTTTCCCGAAGGTTTCATCCCGTTTGGACTCCATTTGATATTCCTTTTCTGCGAAACACTGAAACAAGGGAAGATACAAAAAACTGGCACTGGGCTCTGGGTCAATAGGTTAGTCCCAAAAGTAATATAGAAGTGCATAGTAAAGCCCATAAAACATCCAAGATGGATAATATAATAGCATGAATACTTCATAAATTATAGATACGTTGGAGACGTATCATCGACCACCGTAGCCATCAAGGCACGGTGCTCCTCCGAAACGGACACTTGTCGTAGCATGTCCATTAGCATTTCCAATGCTCCTGGGTCTCCGGAAACCGCCGCCGGAGTGCGGCATTCCTTTGAAAGAATCCGCCGACTCGCCTCCAGAATTATCTCCGGCTGTGAACCGGATAGTTCGGGGCCGTCATGCTTGATCCCCGAACCCTGAGTGACAGAGGCACCACCTTCGGGTAACGCCTTCTTCGTTTCCTGCAGTACTTGTCGATCGGGAGGAGCCCCCCGGGACGATACCTCTAAATCATCTGCCCTGTTTGGCGATGAGGCGGGAGAAGGCGTGTCACTCCCCATAATCTCTGGAAGAAGGTCTCCCGAGGAGGAAGACGATTGAGAAACACCAGGCGTTAACCTGCAAGGACGTATATACGTCGGAGGATTACTTCAGTAATAAGAAAGGAATGAGGTATAATTAAAATACCCAGCTGCACTTAAGGTTTGGCCATAGGTTCATCCTCATCATAAAGCTCTGCATCAACATCGCTTGCCCGGCCCAAGCCGCCCGACGATGGTGTTTTCCCTTTCTTGGAAGGTTTCCCCTCCTGATCTTCAGAAGCAGCCCTCTTCTTGCCATGGAAAGCTTCATTTGCACCTTTGCCCTTGGGCAAAAGGGTTTGGGTTTCCCGGAACGCAGCGTCTGATTCATCCTCAGGGCGAGCATCACCTCTGGGCTCCCCGCTCTTGCCCCCCCCTCTGCAGACACCTGGTACGGTGTCGGAATCTGCATCCTCGTCAGCAGGGCAGTCAAAGAGTCTTTGGGAAGGGGCGCCGGATACCAGATTAACATCGCTTTCTTTATCCGGTCCTATATAGGGACGGATTGTTCAGTATCTTGTCAAGAGATGCTTGAATGGAAGGTGTTCGGAGTTAGAGTACTTACCGCGGTGTCCGGATGATTGTAGTCAAGGCCGACATCTTCGGTGGCGTCCGGCCATTGCTCTCGTTCCCTGAAATATAATTTCCACATTCCTTCGTGCGTGGTGCCGAAGAAGTGCTGAACAGGCCGCCACCCTTCTGGATTAAACTCCCACATACGGAGAGGCCACCGCTGACATGGCAGGGTCCGGCAGACTAGCATTACTTGGACGACGTTCACAAGACCGGTTTCCTTCTCGGTAAGGCTTCGGATGCGACCTTGCAGAGTTTGCACTTCATTCATAGATCCCCAGTCCAGTCCCTTATGATCCATGAAGCAAGCTGAATTGGAGGGCCGGGTTGGAACGCTGGCGTAGCCGCCCACTTGGAGCCTCGCGGCTCGTTGATATAAAACCACCCCTGTTGCCATAGGTCGGAAGAATTGGCGAAAGATCCTTCAAACCAAACCGCGTTGGCCAGCTTACCTATTGTGACGCTGCCGCACTCTGCCTGCTCCTCCTCTGCCACATGCGGCCTCACGTCAAAGGTCTTGAGCCATAAACCAAAGTGCGGAGGAGTCCGGAGTAAGGCCTCACATGTGACGATAAATGTCGAGATGAGGAGAATAGAGTTCGGGGCCAGATCGTGAAAGTCTAGCCCATAGTAGAACATGAGCCCCTGGATGAAGGGGTTAAGCGTGAACCCTAACCCATGGAGGAAGTGGGACACAAACACTACCCTCTCGCCGGATTTGGGGGTATGAACGAACTGCCCCTGTGCAGGAAGCCGACGGGATTTCCGGGGTCAGATACCTCGCTGTCCGGAGCTTCGCAATATCCTCCTCTGTTACAGAAGAAGCCACCCACCGGCCTTAACGGCTGGATCCGGACATGATTAGGGCTGGTGGCGATGGGAACCCGAGGGTTGGAACTTGGGGTGGCTAGGGTTGAGGAAGAAGCAAGCGCAAAGGAAGAAGACGAGTCTGGGACCCTATATAAAGACCCCAAATACTAAGCGTATCTACCTGGGTCTCGAAACTTACCTATCCCCAGAGAGTTGTACCCAGGGAACGGTTGGGTTACCCACGCTTGCATTAATGAAAATCCCATGAATAAGGGAACATGATCTCTGCCTTGGCAAGACGTGCCAGTAAAACCGCGTCCCGAGACGCGGGGCGACGTGCCAGCCAACGGTTGGAAATAGTAATCGGGCAGGCGTGATGCGGTGTCATAAACTGTTGTCAACAAATCAGACTCGTGGAATATTGTATTTTCTGTAATTATATATACACAGGTCCGAACATATCTACTACATCCGAAGACTATTCCGGAGTTTGGAGGGAGGGAACCCGCCTTGCAATGCCGAAGACAATCTGCGCGCCGGACTCCTTGTCATTGAAGCCAGGTTTAGGGGCTACTGAGGGAGTCCTGGACTAAGGGGTCCTCGGGCGTCCGGCCTGTTATTCATTGGGCCGGACTGATGGGATACGAAGACGTGAAGGCCGAAGACTGTACCCGTGTCCGGATTGGACTCTACTTGGCGTGGAAGGTAAGCTTGGCGACCGAAGATTCCTTCTTATGTAACCGACTCCATGTAAACCCTAGATCCCCTCGGTGTCTATATAAACCGAAGGGGATAGTCCGGAAAGGACAGACATTCATTACCATATACACATAGGTTAGGCTCTTAGGGTTTTAGCCATTACGCTCTCATGGTAGATCAACTCTTGTAACACTCATATTCATCAAGATCAATCAAGCAGGAAGTAGGGTATTACCTCCATAGAGAGGGCCTGAACCTGGGTAAACATTGTGTCCCCCGTCTCCTGTTACCATCGATCCTAGACGCACAGTTCGGGACCCCCTACCCGAGATCCGCCGGTTTTGACACCGACAGCGCCCCCAGGCCATCCCTTTAATCCCGGTCGACCTCCAGATCGGGCGCCAGTAGCTCTAGGCCCCACATGCCCCTAAGATAAACACCGAGGCACTGCTTCGCCGGCGTAATAGGCGGACTAGCGCCTGTTACGCCAGTGAATGCTTCCGTTAATTGGGAATCAACTGACCAGGAATTGAAATTCAGGGGGGCGACGGATAGTATATGAGGAGAAACCTTGTGCATCGTGAGTTACTAGGAACATCTAGTATCAACAAGAAGTGGTCAACTAGTGTCTTATGTGGGATTAATGCCATGCAAGCAGGCACATAAGATTTGCACGAATAAGGGAAGAGGAGTACCCTTATCGGTTGCCAGTGTGGTCTCCTCCATATGTCGCGGCGATCTTCTTTTTTCTCCCGGGGGAACCGATGTTTTGGAGAACCATGGATCCTTGGACAAACCCATGGCCAAATTGTTGACTGTGTTGCCGTGGTCGTATATCGGCGCGGAGGAGTCAGATCCGAGGCGGCAAAGGACGGCGTAGCAGGAACAGCTCCGGTGCGGTGGAGGGTGGCGAAGTTGGAGCAGCAGCGGTGAGGCGCAGGATGGCATGGTTGAACTGGCTCGGGTACGGACGGCTCGGCCTCGGCTTCAACTACTAGCCGTGGAGGGCGTTATGTTGAGGTTATGTGGACGACGACGCGGGGTATTGGCTCCAGCGTGATGGAGGAGGGCGGCGGTTGATGGGTGGGATGGGGTGGCGGACGGAGGACGCCGGGGTTTCGCGGCTGGTGGAGAGGTAGTTTTTGCGCCCACGGAGTACGAATGGGGAATCGGACGGGTGAGCAGGGGGGAGGGGGAGAACCATGTTTCGGTCTGCGACGCGCTTGTTTTTGGCTTTTTTGAATAGAAGATGGGACACGCTTGTTTGAAATTTGGGGAAAGTACAAACTTTACCCCCTCTTAAATTTCGGACCTACTGGGGGTCGGGGGTAGGATGGTAATCCCAGGTGTCCCAAATAGTGGGCGGGAGCGATTTCGGCCGGGCGCATGTGTGCTTAGGCGGCCATTGTGTATGAATGTTTTTCGGAGGCGGTTGCGTGGGGTCTAGATGAAGCTACAAACCTACCCCGGTTTAGACCTTTGGACGTCGGGCCGGTAGGTTTCACGGGTCAGAGTTATTAGAAAAGTAATTTCCTTGTACTACCAAACATTGGTCTCACGCGGTTTCGGCGAGTAGAGGCTCTTTTGGCGCTTCGTTCGAAATTTTGAAACACAAACATTCACGTTTAGAGTACGAACTTTGAGGATTGACCTAAATAGACAACGTTAAATTTGACCTTGTATGTTTGAAAACCTCATTAAATTATCCGCTTCTTTTTGAAATTTTGACACTTGAAATCCTATAACTTTGATTATTTTGGAATGGAAGAGCTAAATTTGAATCTATTTTGTACACGACTACATATGCTATTATGTACGAAATCGGAGAAAAGATTGGTGCCCCAATAATTTAGGTATGATTTACAAATGCCATGATATCAAATTCAAATAATTGAATCGACTTCATGTTGAATTCGATTTTTTAAACCACCTTAAGTTGAATTCAAATGTATGCTAGTTCATAGGTAGCTATTTATAATGTTCATTGTGTAACTTTCTATGTATAATGTGCTTTACACACACAACATGAACTACACTCACGTTTATATTTGATTGCTAAAGCAATGCATAGTCTGGAGTTCAGAATACTAACTATGTGGATCAATTGTGTCGAATAATAACATAGACATGCTCAAATTCGATAGAATCTAGATGTCTTATGGATCAATGACCGTTCCCTACGCGAATTGCAAATATCATGATCCCATCCTAATATTTGGATACAATTTATATCTTTAATCAACGTGTACAGTAGTATTTTACGTGTAGTTTCACTATCCATCGGTGGTCTCTCACACATGCTCACACACTCTCTCCCGAGGTGTCTTTCTCGCACACATGCTCTCGATATAACCCTCCCTCCCTCGTAACCATTTACGACCGTTTTCACTAACCTTTATCACAAGCACTCTTCCTCTCGCAAGCATACACACGCACAATCTCCATTGACCCTTTCTATATACATAGACCTGCCTACGCGTCTCCTTTACGCACATTATCTTTAGGCCTGTCTCTCACGCATTGTCTCACACCTCTCTTCCTAATCGACGAGTATGATTCTAGCAGAGCATTCTGTAGGATGCCCCTTAAAGTTAGGTTGGATGAATAGTAATATCAGAGATAAAGGGGTTACCTTAGTCCGAGAACCTAGGGTTACAAATCCTAGCCGGCTTTGTCAGTGCACATAGAGTCCTTCACAATTATGCTATGTTTGTTTTGTACGACTAGTCATCCATGGGTCTCCCTAAATGCGTCACGGGCCGACCAATATGGCGCAGGATGGAACCGAACGAAGGTCCTCACCTCGACCCACCGGACCTCATGCGGTGACACACCCTCTTCCCCACGTCTCGTTATCTTCTCACACCGACACATACCAAAACAGACACCACACACACAAAATATATTCTCCTGGTGCCTCTATCCACTCCTGCCTTGAATATACACACTCAAGGGAATCTCTCGCCGTGACGTCATATTCGTCTCTCTCACTCTAGACCACTCTCATTTCTCATGCTATCTCTCCCACGCCCCCCTCCCGCCGGCCCCTCTATCCATGCCTCTCTCGAATACGTAATACACACACATACCTCTCTAGGCCCTGCCAAATGCATCTATCGGCGTTCTGGGAACGGGGGTCCCCAGACTTGCCTACCTGCGGCCTGCGGCGTGGCTCAAGTGGGGGCCCAGCGCGGCCCAGCTTCATCAGCTCAAGCTCAAGACCCTCGCGAGGGGCTGAGATTGCTGGGCGGACGACAGGAACCTTCCTCAGAGCAGCCTCGTCAGGCAGGCTCACGAGGAGGCGGAGAGAACAAGGCAGGGTACCTCACGAGGGTGCCCCGTGGCGCAAGCCATGACGATCGAGATCAGGCGGGCGCCGGGGGGCGCCACCAAGAGTGTCCTCGCTTTCCCTTTGGTGCAAAGGAGGCAAGCACAGTGCCAAGGCATCGTGCAAAGGTTACCGCCTTGGTGCAACAAGACCAAGACCAGCAGAGCGGCAGGACGGAGGTCATCGTGGAGCCAGGACGGCGCCACCGTCGAGCCTTTGGCAGCCAAGACCAACTTTAGTCAGATAAGTGTACTAGATGTTCCCTTCAAATGGCCAACTGTTGGCGCCTTCCCGCCATTATTTGGGAAGAGGCCTGTGGCCTCCTCTATAAATAGGACTAGCCACCACAGAGAGAGGGGACGGGTCGAACCCACCAGAGAGAGAGAGAGAGAAGCGACTAGACTCACCCAAGCAGTCTATCGCACCAGCTCAAGAACAGCCCCTCGCCAGGCTGTTCTTCCTTTGTACTGTTCTTCATCAGCCCCGGAGGCAATCCACCACACCACACACTGGAGTAGGGTATTACACCACAACGGTGGCCCAAACCAGTATAAATCTTGTGTCTCTTGTGCTGTTCATCGCTCCTAGTTTAGATCCCTTGCAAACCATTAACGCGTGAGCTGGCAGGGGAAAGATCTCCGTGTGCACCCCAGAGTTCGAACCTCAAGGGTCTGCCGGAACCCGAAATCCGGCATTTGGCGCACCAGGTTGGGGTGCGCCGGAATCTTTCTTCCGCTGGTCGCGTGTGATCTTCCGTCGTGTCCATGGCTGACGCTCGCCGAGCGCCGGGCTGCTCGTGCCGCCGAAGTCGCCAGACGGCTCCTGCCGGGCGACACCCGTCGTTCCCGTCGCCGCCGCCGCCAATGCCGCCACCGGCCGGGCGGGGAACGAGTAGCAGGCCTCGTCCCTGCATCCATCGGTGAGGCGAGAAGGCCGCATCGCTACTCCTTCACTCGCCCCTGCTGGTTCTTCGTCCCGCGTGCACCGCGCTCCCATGGAGGCTTGAGCCGCGCTCATCGCGGCAAACGAGCTCCTGCGCTACTGCCCTGTCGACAACGTCTACGAGGAGTGGCTCGACCGCGTCACCGAGCTCGTCCGCGCCGCAGGGGGCTCCCCCGTGCCGTCCCTCACGTTTCCTCGCCCTTCACTCCGCGCGGGAGGCAGTGAGCCGGAGGTGCCCCCGCCACCTCCTCCCCAAGAAGGTGCCCTGGCTCCAAGGCGCGTGGCCCCGGGCCGAGATCCTCCGCTTCCGAAGCCCGCGCAACAAAAAAGGAGCTGCCAGGAGATCCCTCGTCCCCAAGAAGGTGCTCGCGTGCTCCCAGCACCGGAGCGCCGCGATCGCGCTCCAGCGCCACCGCGTCAAGATCCTGCGTTGCCCCAGGCAGTGGTGCGCGGGAATCCACAAGAGCAAGCTCCGCATCAGCAGAGAGCCCCGGTGGCCACTGCAAGCTGCCGCGCCTTCACCGCCGAGCTACGTAGTGTCGCATGGCCCGACAAGTTCAAGCCAGACCTGCCTCCTCGCTACGACGGTGCTGCTGACCCCACAGAGTTCCTTCAGCTCTATGAGCTGGGCATCGAAGCCGCCAATGGGGACGAAAAGGTCATGGCGAATTGGTTCCCCATGGCGCTCAAGGACGGAGCCCGAACCTGGCTCTTGAACCTGGCTCCCGGCACGATCTCCTCCTGGGACGAGATGCGCACCCGCTTCATCGCCAACTTCCAAGGCACTCGCGATCGGCCTTCGGCCGTGAGCGACATGCACCGCATCAAGCTGCAGCCAGGAGAGACCCTTCAGAAGTACATCCAGCACTTCAACAAACCCCGCCTCAAGATCCCCAAGGTGACTGAGGAAGCCATCATCTCAGCCTTCTCCAATGGCGTGCGTGACGTCAAGATGAAGGAGGAGCTAGCAATGCATGAAGACCTGTGCACATCCCTGGAGCTGTTCAACTTGGCGACCAAATGCGCCAGGGCTGAGGAAGGGCGCCTCCCTCCTCAAGCTTTCGCCGCCGATCCGTAAGAGAAGAAGCCAAAGGTCAAGGACGTGAAGCGCAAGGGCTGCCGTGCTCATGCGTAACTGCACACCAAGCGAGGCAGGGATCAGCCCGAGTCATCCAAAGGCAGCCGGTACTGCGTATACCACGACCTCCACACCCACAACACCAAAGAATGACAGGAGCTCAGGGCCGTGCGAGAAGGGCGTATCGGCCGACTCCCCGAGCGCAATGACCGGGGCTACGGCCGAGGAGGAGGAAGAGGCGCAGGACGCTGGGAAGACCGTGGCCCTCACCAAGGATGGCGTGACAGACCTCGCGAGGACCGCTGGCAGACCAGCCTCGCGAGGAGGTTGGAGGGACCAGCCTCGTGAGGACCGCCTCAAGGCAACGTGGGATCCCACCTCCGCCGCAGCCGCCAAGGAGGTACAAAGACCATCATCAAGACGAGGGGGCTGGGGGCTTCCAGGAGCCACGATCGCCAGCATCCTGGTGGCGCCAGGCCCCAGCCTCTCAGCCAGATCTTCAAGCAGTTTACTCGCGAGGTGAATGCAGTCCTCCCCAAGCCCGAGGCCACACGCCTCTCGTGGTGGTCGCTCGTGGCGCTATCACGCTCAGCTCAGCGGATCAGCTCAAGTCTGCTGCAACGGCCGGAGTCCTCCCATGATTTGCTCACTACCATCGGCAACGTAAGTCACCAGACCTCATCGACGGGCGGAGCAGGACTCAACGCCCCATCTCGTCGAGACATTCAATGATCTCCAAGTGCCATACGATCAGCTTCAGCCGACCAAGCCTTTCTCAGGAGTCACCGATGGCTCCATCATCCCGATAGGGCAAGTTCGCCTTCCCGTCACCTTCGGACAGCGCAACAACTACCGCACCGAGTTCATCGACTTCGACGTCGCCCACATTCTCCTGTCATACAATGCCATCCTCGGGTACCCAGCTTTGGCCAAGTTCATGGCAGTGACTCACCATGGCTACAATGTCCTCAAGATGCCAGGAAGCGGAGGAGTCATCACGGTGCCTTGTGAGGAAAGGGATGCAGTTTGCTCTCTTGAGCGTGCCTTCCAAGCTGCAGCAATCGAAGACCCAGATCACAGGAGCGGGAGACTTCCCGAGGCGATACCTAAGAAGAAGAAGGCTTCGCCTGGTCCAAGCCCTCGTGGGGAAGGCACCTCCGGAGGTGTGGCAACAGGACCCGCACCCGTTCATGGGGCGCCAGCCTCTATCGCATAGGAAGGCGCGCCCGGTGCCCTCCTCAGGCGGGGCTCGGGGGCTCTTTCATGGCGAGCCACCGACCTAGCCGGGGTCACGAGGGAGGCGCTCGGGCACCGCTTGGAGGCGTGCTTCAAGGCATGTTTCCCTCAGGAAGGTATGAGGCAAGGAGGGCCAAACCCTCAGGAGTTCATCACGAGGAACATCCAGGAGCTACATGAGTCAAGAGTCATGCGCTGGCCGTCGCTGTTCGCCATGGCCCCACATCCAGCGAGGATGGTGGGCTGCAGTCTGATCGACATACGAGGCTCAACCGGCCGCTGCCTCAGAGCGCCTGGCCCTCACGCGTGGGGCATTGCGAGGGTCCACCTCACAACTATGTTCGCATGCCTTTCGGCCTGCCGAACGCGGTCGCCGCCCATCAGCGCTTGCTAAGGTGCGCTCTGGAGGCTCTGGAGGTCAAGCAGCGCACGGTCCTAGCAGAGATGGAGACGACTCTCGAGGAACCCCACGTGCCCCCAGAGCCTCCCGAGGCTCCAGGTCCAGAGGGCTCGTGAGGGCTAGCTTGCTCATCACGCGTCATCCGCTACCTCAACATCTCGCCATCTCCGACAATATCAGGTGACACCTTTCCAAGTTCAGTTTTCAGCTGGGAGCGCCCCTCGGGATGCATCATTCCCAGGCCGCGTGGGTCCGTCCCTACGGCATGTATCCGTTTTGCTTATGTTCTTTACCTACCTTGTTGGGGGCGCCCCTCGGGCTGCATTATCCCCAAGCTGCTCGGGCCAGACCCAGTGGCGTGTGCTTTCTCCACACCTATCTAGATGGATTTGTCCTCCGCGCTTAACCTGATTCACGTAATTATTGCCTACTACCTATCGCGGGCCTCTCCGCCATAATGCAAAGCGCTTGCACGTTAAAAGGGGGGTACCTGAGCATCGCAACTCATGGGCTCTTACTGGCTCTCCAGCCCTCACCCCCTGGCCTTGACCCACGGCATCGCGACCTGTCATACCAGTGGAGGCTGAGCTCGCTCGAGGGCCGGGACCTGAGGACGTAGAGCATTTGCATTCTAACCCTGCAGGAACACACCATTGATAAAGGCCTAGAGCCAGGCGCAACACGCCTCGAGGTAGGGCCTCAGAGTCCCGTGACCGCTCACGGGTGCCCAGACACACCTCTCCTAGCCCTACCGCGCGGGCCACGTGTCGTATGGGGCTGTACACGCCCGGGCTCCTTCCAGAGGGGAGCCCCTCCCACGCACTCGCTGGAAGCACCATGCTCCGCTGGCCGACAACACCGCCGAGGAGTGGCTATGCCTGCACACATACGGAAGCGCTTATGCTCGCGCTGGTGATAAACAACTGAGGGCGGCTCATAACCGTATCAACCTCAGGGAGCCCAGAGCTCAATGTCTGGCGCCATCGCAACGCCTCCCCTCGGGAGTGCCGTGCGAGGGGGCTGGACACGAGGGCTGCGCCCGGGCCACGCCCAAACGTACGCCACCCAGCCAGGTCCCTCGGACCTGGTCGTCGCGCGCCTCCCCTAGCGGAGCCAAGGTATGAAAATTCGTTTGAACGTCAAGGGGGACTCCTGAGCATCGTGACTCAGGAGCCTAACTGGTCACGTAGCCCCTCACTCCTTAGTCCCGTCCTGGTCTCCGGTCGGGGCTAACGGCGGCTGAGGTATCCGCGGGGCCGGGCCCTGCCGACGTAGAACGACCAATCCACTCATATGCCTCCGGTCCCTACTTGTTGTTCACAGAACAACGGGACTCCCGAGCATCGAGACTCAGAGCCTAACTTGCCACGTAGCCCCACACTCCTTGGTCCCGCCCTGCTTCGGGTCGGGCTAACGGCGGCTGAGAGATCGCTGGGTCGGCCTCGCCGACGAGAACACATGCAAGTAGGAGGGAAGAATGCGAATTCAAAGCAAACATTACAAGCTATAAGTCGTTTCACAATGCCAAACACAAGTATAAACGCCTCCACGAGGCATGGTGCATGTTGCAGGAATTAAAACAGAGCGGAACCTGCGAAGGGATCACTTTCCTGTGGCGTCTCCACCTCCCGAGGCCGCGGAGCTGGCGGCACCACGCCTGTGCAAGGTGTGAAGGCGCGAACCTCCCAAAGAGGCCTCGGCTCGGCCTTTCACGGCCTCAGCAGCAGTAGTGGCAAGGTCACCGCTCACAGGCTTCAGCAGGCCATCAAGGTCGACGCTGGGGTCACGAAGGTAGACGTGGCTGAGGACACGCGTCAGCGCTGCAGAAGACAGGGCATGCGCCTCGGCCTCGGCCGTGGGGCCAAGGCCGTCCGCGACAACTTCAAGTGCACGGACCAAGAAAGGAAGCAGCTCAAGGGGCCGCCCTTCCGCACCAGCCAACGGCTTCTCCAGCCACCTCGAGAGCGCCTTCAACGCAGCGCGAGCCTTCTCCTCCAACTCGGGCGAAGGCCACCCGATCCTCAGCCAGGATCTTTCCTTCCTGTCTAGCTCGATCCTCTCCGCTTTCAGTGACTGTTCCAGCGTCTCCAACCGGCCACGGCAGTCATCAAGCTCGGCGTCCGGGTCCATGACGGCGGCCTCCCGAGCCTCCATCTCCTTATCCTTCTCCTGGAGGCCGCGGACCTCCTTGGCGAGCTTGTCGCGCAGGTCTTGCGGCTCGACCTCCAGCGCCTTGCAGCGGTCCCGAGCGTCCGCGGCGTCGCCCTGGGCAGCATCGCGAGCGGCCCTCGCCTGGCAGGCGGCTTGTTTCTCCCCATCGGAGGCCGACGCAGCTTGGTTCAGCGCCGCTCGGACGGAGGCGGCAGAGCGGGCCCAGCCAGAAGCTAGCTCAAGGCGCCCGGCCACCAGACGGGGGTCAGCATTCCGGAGATCCTCTTGCAGCCGACTCAGTTCACTGGCAGCCTGGCCAGGATGGCCGAGATATCAGAAGGGACTGGAGCCGGCGGAGCAGGAGTAGAAGACGGCAGCATGATCACGGCTTGGGAAGGAGGAGCCCCTGGGCCTTGGGCACCTTAGCGACAACGTCAAGCGCAGGCACCTCCAGAGTCAGCAGGGCCACGGGGGCTGACTCACCGCCAGAGTGCCACTGCTGGACTTGCGAGGATTACCGGGCAGGGGAGGCGCGAGCTTCGCTGCCTCCTTTCCCCACAGACGGAGCCACAGCCCCGGCAGGCGAACCCGCCTCAAGCAGGGCCGCAGAAGCTCCCTTCGGCCTTTTTGCGGCAGGTGCCGACCTGGCCAATAGAATACAGACGTCAAGCCTCGGCGGCAGAAGCAAAGCAAAACACGGATCGAACACTTACTGGTCGTCGTCCATGGACTCAAGCAGCCTCCGACCGAACTTGAAACTTGAAAGCCTGCAGCTAGGGTCAGCCTTGGGAGGCCCGGAAGTAGTAGGCGTGTCGGGAAGGCCGGAGCTGGCCTCAGACCGCTGCGGAGCCAGAACGGACCCTGGGAGAACCAGCCCCGACCTTCCCTTCCTCGGAACCAGGGGAGAATCCTCCCCTCCTCGCCTGGCACCGGCCTCGTCATCGTCCGGCATGGAGCGAAGGGCGGGACCTGCGCCGAGGAAGGAATCTCCGACTCGCCACGCCTCAAGTCGAACCTTCTTCCTCCACCTCCTCTTCTTCCTCCTCACTCTCACTGAGCTGCTGGAGGAAATGTTCACTGTCGCCAAGATCGCCAAATCCTCGGAGCCTCAAGGGCACCAGCCCTCACCATTGAAGGTGGGCATGGCGCTCACCACTTGCTCCTGGGCGTTGCATGGCGAACAGGGGACGGAGCGCCCTCCGGCCACGCCTCCCCCGACCAAGGAATGGAGAACCACGACCAGATCTTCGCTGAGAGGGCCTCTGAGCTCAGCGGCGGGCGCCACCTACCTCCCCAAGCCTCCACAACAGAGCGAATGCTCCGAGCGGAGCCACCCGTGTTCCAGAACTCCTCAGAGCATGGCCCCGTCACCTCGCCGCCCCCAAGCTGCCTCGGCCTCAGTCCGCTCATCCTCTTCAAGACCATCTTCGCACGAGGGTCGATAAGCTCCGGCGAGACCATGTATCAACGGTCTTGGGCTGCCCCGACGGTAGCGCCAGTCGGGGGTGGATGCGCTCGACATCCACCAAGACCCACTTGCTCTTGAAGCCTTCGATCCTCTTCCCGGGCTTGGAGATAGAGTTGGAGCTGGAATATGCGATAAAGCTCGCGCATGCAGTAATAGGGCCACAAGAGACCCGGAGGTAAAAGTAATAGCGCAGCAAAGCCACCGAGGGCTTTATCCCAACGTGAGCCTCACAATAGTAGGCGAAAAACGCCAGGAGAAGAACAAAGTTGGGGTGGAGATGCAGAGCTTGAAAGTTGTATTGGCGGAGAACAGCAAGGAAGAACTCGGAAAAAGGAGGGACCAGACCAGCGATGATGGTGCTCACAAAGAACGGGTAGAAGGTGCTTCCCTTGCCTTCAGGCTGATCGGAGCCGGCCTTGAGCACAGTCGCTCCCTCGTTGCCCTGTGCCACCGTCCTCTGGCGCACAAGGACGAGATTCTTCTCCGACACAGTCGGAGGATCCAGAGCCGGGAGGTACCAGGCCTCACACTGGGTCTTGCGAGGCGCCATGGCTTGCAGGATGGGAAGGGTTGAGATAGATCTGGAGGATTTCGGAAGTAAGGAGGAGAAGGGCGAGAAAGGGGATCTGGAGCAAGGCGAGCAAGAACGAGCACCAAGTCTGGCCCGCCTCCTTTTGTCGGCACGGTGGCCGAGGCGCCGGGAAGCGGAACGCCTAAGACCAATCAATCGCCACGCTGTGCCCGAGGTCAGCAGGCTGTTGGGGCCTGCCGCTCGCTGCTTGCCCTTCGCTTCTCTCGCTAAGCTAAGTCCAGCGCGCTTTGGGCCCGGGGCTACTGTCGGGCGCTCGTGAACGGGGTCCCTGACTTGCTCGCCTGTGGCCTCGCGGCGTGGTTCAAGTGGGGCCCAAGACGCCCAGCTTCATCAGCTCAAGCTCAAGACCTCGCGAGGGTCCAGATTTCATGGGCGGACGACATGAACCTTCCTCAAGCAGCCTCGCCAGTGTGCTCACGAGGAGGTGGAGAGATCAAGGCAGGTACCTCACGAGGGTGCCCGTGGCGCAAGCCATGACGACGATATCAAAGGGCGCCAAGTGGGCGCCACCGCGAAGTTGTCCTCGCTTCCCCTTTGGTGCAAAGGAGGCAAGCATAGGCCAAGGCATCGTGCAAAGGTTACCTCTTCAAAGGCAACAAGACCAAGACCAGCAGAGCGGCAGGACGGAGGTCATCGTGGAGCCTGTGACGGCGCCACCGCCGAGCCTTTGGCAGCCAAGACCAACTTTAGTCGATAAGTTTACTAGATGTTCCCCTTCAAAATGGCCAATTGTTGGCGCCCTTCTCGCTCATTATTTGGGAAGAGGCCTAGGGCCTCCCTCTATAAATAGGACTAGCCACCACAGAGAGAGGGGACGGGTCGAACCCACCAGAGAGAGAGAGAAGCGACTGGACTCACCCAAGCAGTCCATCGCACCAGCTCAAGAACAGCCCCTCGCGAGGCTGTTCTTCCTTTGTACTGTTCTTCATCAGCCCCGGAGGCAATCCACCACACCACACACTGGAGTAGGGTATTACACCACAACGGTGGCCCGAACCAGTATAAATCTTGTGTCTCTTGTGCTGTTCATCGCTCCTAGTTTAGATCCCTTCCAAACCATTAACGCGTGAGCTGGTAGGGGAAAGATCTCCATGCGCACCCCTGTAGTTCGAACTCAAGGGTCCGCCGAACGCTAAACCGACAAAGATCAACTACACATTCACACATGTTACATCACGCACTCCCATTGATCTAAAACCCTCTCTCACATTTATTTCTCATACAACATTTCTTTTGAATAAAGTGTGGCCAAAAATTTATTTTAGAATTTCTACATATATACAACATTACAAAGTTATATGGAGGAGTATGAACGCTAATTTGCATTGCATGGTGCCCACAATGATATTTATTCTAATCGTGAATTTGTATATTTTTATACTATATATAAAGTTAGTCATAATAAAGAGAAACGAAGAGCATCTCTCTCCATCGTGATACCCCCTCTACGCCTCTTTCACGTGACGACACAAACTATGTCCAGGTCCTCTAAAAGTAAGCCCCCAGCACATTCACGCATGTTTCATCTTTCTCTCGCGATATATACAATGACGATCATTGTATTTGAAGCGAAAGCACGATACGTACATTGGACTTCAGAATCCACTCATTACGGTCACCATTTACATTTTGTGGTTATTATACAGTCACGGGCTCACCGTACAACTTTGTATTTACTCAAGACATGACTAGTTGACTGATACGTCTCCGACGTATCTATAATTTTTGATTGCTCCATGCTACTTTATCTATTGTTTTGGACTATATTGGGCTTTATTTTCCACTTTTATATTACTTTTGGGACTAACCTATTAACCGGAGGCCCAGCCTAGAATTGCTGTTTTTTGCCTTTTTCAGTGTTTCGAAGAAACAGAATATCAAACGGAATCCAAACGGAATAAAACCTTCAGAAACGTGATTTTCTCACCGAACATGATCCAGGAGACTTGGACCCTACGCCAAGGCACAAGAGAGGCGGTCACGAGGGTGGGGGCGCCCCCCTAGGGCGCGCCCCCTGCCTCGTGGTTCCCCTGTTGCTCCACCGACGTACTCCTTCCTCCTATATACCTATGTACCCCCAAACGATCAGAACAGGAGACAAAAACCTAATTCCACCACCACAACTTCCTGTATCCACGAGATCCCATCTTGGGGCCTGTTCCGGAGCTCCGCCGGAGGGGGCATCCACCACGGAGGGCTTCTACATCAACACCATAGCCTCTCCGATGAGGTGTGAGTAGTTTACTTCAGACCTTCGGGTCCATATCTAGTAGCTAGATGGCTTCTTCTCCCTTTTTGGATCTCAATACAATGTTCTCCCCCTCTCTCGTGGAGATCTATTCGATGTAATCTTCTTTTTGCGGTGTGTTTGTTGAGATCGATGAATTGTGGGTTTATGATCCAGCTTATCTATGAAAAATACTTGAATCTTCTCTGAATTATTTTATGTATGATTGAGTTATCTTTGCAAGTCTCTTCGAATTATCCGTTTGGTTTGGCCAACTAGATTGGTAGTTCTTGCAATAGGAGAAGTGCATGGCTTTGGGTTCAATCTTGCGGTGTCCTTACCCAGTTATAGAAAGGGTTGCAAGGCACGTATTGTATTGTTGCCATCGAGGATAACAAGATGGGGTATTTATCATATTGCATGAATTTATTCCTCTATATCATGTCATCTTGCTTAAGGCGTTACTCTGTTTTTAACTTAATACTCTAGATGTGTCGTGGTTTTGTCACGGCAGATGTCCTCATGAAAGGACTTAGTCGTGGAGCCATCGCTACGGGTTAACTTGAAGGGGTTAAAGCGGACGCAAAGACACAAGAGTTATACTAGTTCGGCCCCTTCGATGAAGGTAAAAGCCTAGTTTGTGATGGGATTGATATGGTCTCGATGACTAGGGAGCAAATAATCTTCGCCTAGGCCTCGAGTTGTTGTTGTGTGTCCTTGAACCGCCCCGGGTCGTCCCCTTATATACACGGGTGACGCCCGTCGGTTTCAGAGAGTCCCAATCTTCCGGTTCATATTCGTATCCGGGTTGGTCTCTCTCTATTCCTAACTTACAATACAAGTTTACATATCAGGCCGGTTTACGGCTATGTGTTCTAAATCGACTACGTGCCTTGGGCCCTTACTTTCATGCCTCTTGGCTTTTACACCGTTGAACTACTGATGAAGTTAATCCGGCCCAGATAGGCCGGTTTACGCCCAGTAGTAATATCCCCAACATTAGGCCCCAGATTGATTTGAACAGGTTCATGTCAATCCTTGATAAAAACCTTCATCTTCAATACCTTCTTGAAATTGTTGAACCGCCATGATGTCCCTTCTCAAAGTTGTCAGTAAACCGCATGACGTCCCCATAAAGATAGCATTCACAATATCTTCTTTGTTTAATAGATCCGCAATAATCAAGGCGACAGCTCCGCTTCCTAGGTTTGTGGTTCCTTGATTCCCGCGCCTGACACAGGTATCTTGCCTTATAAATAGGACTGAAGGGTCATTCCTTTTCTCTTCTCCGCCCCTTTCTTTCGTCTTCCTCGCGTCGCTGGCCTCGAGCTCCGCCGCCCGCCGACCTCTGCACCGCCTTGGGCCACCGTGATCAACCTGAACGCACTGTAGAAACGCAGACTCTTCCGCATCTCCTCAACTCAGTAGGTCCTCGGTTCCCCTCGACCTAGATCCGCTTCTAAGGTTTCTGTTTTTGCGTGTGCTCCATGAACTGTTCATGCTCATACCAGACTCTGGATGGATCTGTGACACCTTGCTCGATTAGTGGTAGCTTTTATCATCCGCTCTGTAGTCTCGCTCTCACGCCCATAGATCTCGCACATCATCTCTGCCATTGCATCAATATCGCTCTGCTGTATTCCTTTTGGATATTTTCTTCTTTTCTCGATCCGCTTCGATCCTTTGTAGAGAAATCTTGCGAAACCTGTTTCGCACACTTAGCCGCTCGCAACCTCAATTGTTTTCAATATTTAGACTTTAGACCAAAGCGTTTAACTTAACATAGAAAAATTAGATAAACCGTATACACCATTAGTCCCCTTGTTGAACCGCCGTAACTCCTTAACCGCATAATCGCCGCTTCATAGGACTCCGGTTTAGACGTATTTGTCTCCGATTTAGCATTGTACACCGGTTCTCTCTTTGTCCCAACACACTTCTTGATCCGGATTTATATTTTTTTTTGTAGATGGCCAAACAAGTATATGAGTGCAACTGGGCTCCTTCCCGTGTCACCGAAACTCAATTAAACAATCTGGTCCTGACTGGCGCTTTAGGCAATAAGAATACTATCCATTGGAGGGTTCCTGGTAAAGAATGTCCACCCACACCTCAAGAAGGAGAGGTTGTAGTTTTCGCAGATCACCTAGCCTGGGGTTTCAATCCGCCCGGTTCAAAATTTTACCGGGATGTGTTAGCCAATTTTCAACTCCGTCCACAAGATACGGGCCCCAATTCATTACTAATATTTGTCACTTCCAAGTGCTCGTGAGGCATACTTTCAAGAAGAACCTACAGCTTGAACTGTTTAGAGACTGCTTCCATCTAAACCGCCGCATGTAATTCACCGACAGCCCAACACAGAATTGGGTGGTGTGGTGATTCAAAAAGAAAGGGGTCACTTATCCTGACGTCAAACTGCATAGCCACCCCAAGGAATGGAATCAAACATGGTTTTATTGCAGAGACACTTCACCTGCCAATGAGAACCCTTTGCCCGGTTTTCGTCCGGAGCGACTCAGTAACACACATCCCTTTCCGCAAAGATTAACTGCAAATGAGAGAAGTAAATATGCTCCTCAACTCTCCAAGCTCAGAGCCTTCATGGCAAACGGTTTAACCGGAATTGATCTCGCACGCTGTTGGATATCATGGAGCATACCGCCCCTCTCCCAGCGCTCTGGTTTAATGTGTGAGTACACTGGTAGTGTCGACGACCCCCTCCGACATGTTAATATCCAGCTCACCGATGATGAGGTCACCGAGGCTGTGAAGAAAATGTTGAATGAACCGAACACCTCTGCGCACCAACCGTCTGCTCCCTTCTGCGCTACCAACAAACCTCCATCCGTAAGACTTCGATTATTTTTACTGAATATATTACTGCTATTTCTAGCATCATTTTAACATCAACTGCTGCTTAATCAGGGTGATGATCCGCTCGAGTAAGAAACGCCCACAAGAGAAACCAGAGAAGCTGCACAAACCGGAAAAACAATCCGCAAAAGACCAAAGCTGTCAAGAAGACTGCTCATAAGAGGAAAACCATCGCACCTTCTCGATCCGGTGTGGACGATGATGTGGGTAATCCGGACCTTGAGGTAGAACTTGATTCACTTGGCTTACTTTTCACACGCCTAATTAATGATGATGTTTGTTAGGATGATGCTGAAACCAGTAATGCTGATGTTGTAGAGGTAACTATTCTCTCCTCTGACTCAAATCTTTGCCTTCACTAAAAAATCGTCGGCAAACCGGAAAATTAAATTTTCTCATCCCTTGCTTACTTGGATCCCAAATTTCTTATGAAGACTCAACAACATGAAGCTCGCCGATAATTCGCACAGCGGCCAGGTAGTTACCTCCACCGGTTTACCAACAGTCCGGTTTGAAAACGCTGCTCAGAGGTCTCTAATTTGCTTGTCGCTTTATCCTAAAGCAGGCTGTTTTCGTCAACCCTTAATCCGTCGACTGATTATCGGTCACTTCCCTCCTCATCTGGCGAGTCATCACCACTCAGCTGCCACCACTAAAACGGTGCTTGGGTAAGTTATACCTTTCATATTGTTTCTATCAGATCATTGTGTAGTATATACCGTATTTGATCGTTGTTGTGCCTTTTCGTGGCCAAGCCTAGGCCGAGCAAAAAGGCTCGCTCGATAAAGCGGCCGACGAAGAAACTGCGCTTCTGAACCGGCAGCGCCCAAATCTTGAAGCGCCATCCGTGAAGACACGCCCAATGATCCGCCACAACAAGATGACGATTTTGTTGCTGAAGAAAGGCCTGTTGATACCGCCCTTCCTGCTGACCAGCCCAGAAGCCCGACCCGAATTGAAAAATCCACCAGTCCAATCCGGCAGGCTGACAAACTGACTGCCCCTGGTCAAACCGGTGATACCAAGGATGATGACGTCGTGATTACTGGCTTTGGCCACAGCGAACCGGGTAATCCAGTCGCTTTATCCAAACATTCTGCCAAAGAAGAGTTTGCCACTATGATCAAGGGCAAGTGGGATGTTGATCTGGCAACTTATGCCGCTCTGAACCCCCAAGACCTTCATTCTGGTTACTTGAACCGGCTGTATACCAGCCGTGACTATGAGGCTGGGCTGGTGAAGATGATGAAAGAGAAATTCAAGGTAACCTCCATGTTCTTTTCTTGCCTGAATATTTCAATTTTTGTTAACTCTCCTAGCCCCCAAGGGCCGGTTCAACTTTAGCATAGTTAAACCGGGACTTAGTATAAACTCAACGCTTCAGAATCCACTGATGTAGCCCCCAAGGGCCGGTTCAACTTTAGCATAGTTAAACCGGGACTATAATTCATATCGCCGCCTCAGAACATGTTCGAGCAAATATCCATTAGCCCCCAAGTGCCAAGTTGAATACCTGTATTGAGCTTGGGACTTTCTGATTTTATTGATAGACAAAGATCAAATATGCATTAGCCCCCAAGTGCCATGTGTATGACTGGTTATGCATTTGGGACTTGCAATGAGGATATTAACATGCTCTCTTTTTTTTGCAGAATGAGATACGCCAACAAGCCTCCCAAATCAATGATCTTCAAGAAAATCTGAAGTCTCAACAAGCAGAAACCTCCAAGGCCAAAGATGAGCTGAAAACCGCCTTAACTACCATGGAGCAGCTCAAGGAGTGGTTCAAGTCTGAGCGGGCCGGCTGGGATACTGAAAAGGCCGCTTTAACCAAAAAGGTTGAAAATGCTGAAGCTGCCCTTAAACCGGTGGTTGATGAGCTGACCAGCGTGAAGCGGCAAGTGCATTCCATAATTGCTGCCATCTTCGGTAAGTTTCCTTTGGCTTCTATGATAATATTGACCTTCTTATGATAAGTCCGGTTTGTGATTTCTCTTGCAATGCTGTAGGCACACGCATTGGTCACTTGGGGTCAGATGTTCGGAAGAAATTGAAGGCTGCCTATACCTTAATAGAGAAGTTGTGCACTGGAGCGCAGCGGATCATCTCCACTACATCACATAACAATCCAGCACCTTCCTTAATTCAAGATACTCTTAGGAGGTTGTCCATGCTTCCCGCCCGGATTGAAGAGCTGAAGAAATCTGCTGCTCAAACCGGCGCCATCAATGCCTTAATCCGGGCCAAAGCATGGGTGCCAGATTTCGATCCCGTTGAAGCAGCTCAGGGCTATCCCAGTCTGAAGGAAGACGGCTCAGAGTTCAACGAAGATGATTTGAGAGCGATAAACCGGGCAGTGCGCCCTCTAGCTTGCCAATTAACTGAAGAGGCAAACTTGTCGCATTATCAAGCTCAGTATGACGATCAAAACAAGCGAGTAGCTGCACCTATTCCTGAAGCGGAGAACCTGATCCCTCCAATCCGTAAGCATACTTACGCTCCTGATATTGACCCAACTTCCCTGATCCATGAGGAGGCTGTCTTTCAAGCTTTAATGGGAATCGACCGACCATCGTTGACTTCCAAAGAGCTGGGTAGAGATGAAGAAGTCAAGCGGCGAGGGGCGACCCACAACCATCAGACCGGGGTGGCGAGCAAGCATGAACCGGAAGCCGGTTTGAAAAGCTGCTTCATTACATTGCGCCAAGAAACAATGATCTTATTTAGGCACCATGTTGCCTTGTAATAGGATAGCCAACACTCTTGCTTTGAATATGCCTTCGTGCATAGGTGCTGATACTCTTGCTTGAATGATCGAAACTTTCAATCTTATATTGCCTGCAGTCACAAAATCTTAAACCGCCACGGAAGTTTG
The DNA here is from genome assembly GCA_021605205.1 of Aegilops longissima. Lineage (NCBI taxonomy): Eukaryota > Viridiplantae > Streptophyta > Magnoliopsida > Poales > Poaceae > Aegilops > Aegilops longissima. The sequence goes on along the minus strand of CM038678.1, from coordinate 593,657,466 downwards.
TGCCGCCAGCTGACGTTCATATAAATATGAAATGAAATATTAAGGTATATAATCAAAATTTATGATACAAAATACCTGCCATCGCGGGGCATAAAGTTGGCTTAGCCAATCTTGAAGCGGAGGTTGTATAAACCCTTACCGTCAAAGGAGAAAACAACTCCTTTTATTTATAATGCCGGTTTACCACGTAAACCGTGCCGGGTCATGATAAACCCCCTGTTACTCCATAATAGGATGTTAACAGAAAAAACATCAAATCGGTGAAATTATCTCCGGATTAAAAAATTGACCAAATTCCGTCAACTGACAGTTTTGAAACTGGTTTAAAAATGTTGTCGTTTTAAGAAACGCAACAAAAATCAAATAATAGTTATGAAAAAATATGGAAGCAAAGGCAATGATAAGACCGTTTGCAAAAAGAGGCTTTACTGAGCCTATCAGATGGTGTTACCATGGTCGGACACGACCAAGCTCCCAATAAGGTGTAGCTATGGTTCAAGTCAGCCAGGTCCCCAACTGAAACCGTGGCATTATGCCGATCAAGTGGCGTGGCAATGGTTCGGGTTCGACCAAGCCCCCAAGTGACTCTATGGCCTTAGGCCGATCAAGAGGCGTGACTGGTTCAGACTTGACCATGTCCCCAAGTGATCTGGTGGCTTTCGCCTATCAAAAGACGTTGCATTGGTTCGGACACGACCAAGCCCCCAAGTGATGTTGTGGCACTAGGCCGATCAAGAGGCGTGGCTATGGTTCAGATACGACCAAGCCCCCAAGTGACCAATAATATGATAAGCCAATAAGGTATGATACCCATGTTTGGACCGCGCTTCATGGCAGCAGGTCCTCTTTGGCACCCTTTAACTTTTTGCAAGAGATAAATCCTTCTTGAACCGGGATTTGAACCGGATATTGAGAGCTTCAAAGCTTTGTGGAAGATAACTTTCCCTTAAGCCGGATATTAAACCGGAATCCTTATTTCTAAGCCGGAAATTTTTGGGCGGCCTTTAAATTTGCACCAATATGGCGGTTTAGGGTCCTGCATTAGACATCCTTGCAAGCTGGAGTAATTGCTCTGTTAAAGAAGGCAATATATAATATAAAATACATTGGATGGATTTCACCTGATATATCATGCCAGGGGTTATCGACCGTGGAGTTGATGATCACCATCGTGAAGCTGAAATTAATCACGGCCGAGCTAGCCGCGGGAGCAGACAGATGAACCGGCCATGACGTTGTAAGCCAGCATGGTCGGACAAAGCAATTGCAGGCGCGGCAGGCCATGCGAACGGTGAGTCGATTGCGGGCATTGTCCCGGCCAGTTGATGTGTGCTCCACTCATAATTTAAGTGGGATATACAGAAGCCTAGCAGCGGAAAATCACACTTTCCAGGATGTTATGAGCTATTAAATCTGCGTACACAAATAGTACAAGTCACAGCAGAAAAAAAAATTCTCGAAATATTTAATATCCGGATCAAACGGAAAAGGATAAATAGCACCTGATTCATTTAGTCGGATGAACTTGGATGCTGATGCTGGATAATTCATGGATGATTTTTGCAAAATCATGGACAAAAACTTCGCCGCACCGTCGCATTACTACTCAGTTTTTTAGAAAACCAGCCCACATAGTAGTACTTCTTGCGGTGCATTGCCTGCAGTGTAGCTCTGTTTTTTATGACGCAGAACACTATCGGCCAGTCAAATCACACCCGTTGAACTAGGCCAACTTGCTAGCTTTCCATGCAATACTAGATTCCTCCTTTTTCGATTCTTGTGCCATTGTGTGCTTAGCGCAAGTAGCACTAGATTTTGTTTATCTTGCCTCACAGCCATGAAACGAGCGGGGGCTGTACTGTAATCAGTCTTTTGCCGTGTGTTATGTGTCACAGAGGCTTTGCGGCGGAGACGACAGCTCGTGGCCAAGGCAGACGCTCTACGCATCTGTGGCCGAAGAAGCTCGGCGATACAGCGCCAGCCACGGGCGGAGGTGACCTGGCCGCTGAGGTAAACCGGCAGGAGGTGGAAATGGTGACCGCGGAAGGCGGTTTGGACCAGCCGCTCGGCGCTCGAGGAAGGAGCAGTAATGGTAAGATGTGCAGGCAAGCAACAGCTTGGGCGGTTTGACCAGCTCGGGTGGCTCGGAGGCGGGTCGAACGGTGAGCCGGCGACAGTGAATCTGAAGCGGGGCCGAGTTGCAGCAAAGGCGAATAGCCACAACGGTTCAACGGGAGCACCGGCGGGTCTCGGCCTCGGCAGTTTCAAGGAAAGGGCACCAGTTGGAGAAGAGCCGGTTTACTGGGTGGCCATGAGGAGGCGAGATGAACGCATAGTGCAAGTGACTCAAGGCGACAGAGTCTGGCGATTTAGCACGGGGCCATTCAGCACGAGGTAGGCGATTTGAAGCCCTGGCAGAAACTAAACCAGCGGGCAGCTTGAAACTGCGGTACTCGGCGTGGTAGCCCGGACGTGGGCGCGTGCGCGGCTTGACTCAGAGGCGGCGGTTTAAGAGGGACAAGCAACTTGAGGCGGCGGGTCTGATGAAGCGAAGGCATGGCCCGGTTGGAGATGGAGGTGGCGAGGACGGCCCGAGGCCTGCTCCGGCTGGGGCCACGACGGCCCGAGGATGGCCCCGACGGCTCTTGGTGGAAAAACTGAAGGCGGTAATTTAGAGACGGATTCCGGCGGAAGCGGCGACCTGAGGTGAGGCGGCGCTGCAGTTAGGGAAGCCCGAAAGCGACGGGGACGGAACGCAACTGGGGCGGCTTGAAACGCTGGAGTCCGGCAACAACGTGGACAACAGGGAGCAGCGCGACGCGGGCGCTCGTAGCGGCTCAGGCACGGTTCAGGCGCGGCGGCTCATCCTTGATTAAAAAATGAACTCTGGACCTTGCTGGAGTAGAACTATAATAGCATATTCCCAAACGAGAGTAGTTTTCCCTCAATCCTCACGAGCCCCGCCATGCAATAATTGTTTCTTTATTCCTTGGATCTCTGCGGCTGGATTAAACATCAATCATCACTAGTCTTCGTCCGTACCGATGTGGCCGCGAAGAGAAGTAGCAATCTGACCCGGATCCTGTGATACGTGTACTTGCAGCAGAAAAAACTCATCTCGATCTCGGTGATTTGCGGCAACTGCTTAAAACCAACACATCAATCCGATTATTTGGTGACGTCAAATCAGATTCTTGTCCGTCTCGTCTGCAGCAGAAAAAAGCGATCTGCACTTGGATCAACGGGACATCGTGCAATGCGTGAGGCGCCGCACGCAAACCCAAAAATCTCTATGAATCTCGTATCCGCCGGCTCCAAAGTTTTGACCATAACTCTGATCTCCCAACGACAAATTTGCCTGCTCTGTCCAAGCTCATCCGGCGGGTCACGCGGTCGTTCCACGCCGGCTTCTTTTTATCTGATCAATGGTGAACTCCTCAATCCCTAAAAAAGATCCCTCCAAGAACTCAACACCACCGTGCACCTGGCCCCACGGTGGGCGCCAATTGTCGTGGATTTGTCACGGCAGATGTCCTTAGTGTCAGGACTTAGTCGCGAGGCCAACGCATCATTTTGGTAGCTTGAGAGGGGTCGAGCGGAATTGAGACACGCAACACAGGACAGGGATTTAGACAGCTTCGGGCCCCGGGAAACATCATCCGGTAACAACCCTACATGTTGTTTGAGGCTAGGTCTCATTATCATCACGAGGGAGTCGCCGTAAACCGGCTCTCCTCTTTGTGTCTAGCCCTAAGATTGTTTCTTCTTGACTGTAGCTTGTCCGCCCGGATTACCATTAAATCCTGAACCGGAATTTCCTCCACCGTAACCCGGCCCGGATCCTGAACCGCCGCCAGAACCTTGATCATACCGGAAAGCGTTAGAACTCTTGAACTCCTGCATAATGTAGCAATCCTTCCAGAGGTTGTTTGCTGGCATCTCCTTCGTCCCATGCTTCGGACAGGGTTGATTCAACAGATAGTTCAAGCGGTCCGGATTGGGATTAGGCGCTCCACTTCGATTCGGCTGTCTACCCTTGTGCCGCTGGCCCTTGTCCTACGCGTTGGTGTTGGCTACGAAGTCCATGTTGCTGTTCGCTTTACGCTTGCCCCCACCGTTACCTGTCGAGTGATGTTGCTGGCCCTTGGAGTTGCTATTCTTCCTTTCCATCCCTGTCTCATCATCATCAGACTCGGGATCCTTGGTACTATCAGAATCAGCATACTTCACTAAAGCGCCCATGAGAGTGCCCATGTCATTACAAAACCGCTTCATGCGCCCCAACTTCAACTTCAAAGGCTTAAACCGGCAGTTGCCCTCCAGGGTCAAGATCGCAGAGTCAGCGTTGATCCGGTCTAACGAGTGCAAGATTTCCGAAACGCGGCGTACCCAATGGGTTGTTGACTCACCTTCGCCCTGGACACAAGCCGCCAAGTCCACCACGGACATGGGCTTCTTACAGGTATCTTTGAAATTCTGTATAAACCGGGTCCGCAACTGGGCCCATGAATTGATAGAATTGGGTGGCAAGCTCTTCAACCAAGTACGGGTCGTGCCTTCGAGCATCATGGTGAAGTACTTTGCACACGCGGCCTCATCCACATCCAGCATCTCAATGGCCATCTCATAACTCTCTATCCATGCTTCTGGAGCCAAATCGGCGGTGTAATTTGCCACCTTGCGCGGACCCTTGAAATCCTTGGGCAAGCGCACATTGCGTAAAGCGGGGACGAGGCAAGGCACCCCCAAAGAACTACAGGTAACCCCAGGCTCAACCGAGATGGTCGGACGAACCGGCGTAAGCGGATAAGCCTGATGTTGTGCTGCTAACTCGGCCTCCCTACGCGCTCGGGCCCGGTCCACCACTTCCTGGGCGTTATCGACGCCACCTGCCGGGTTGTTGCCACGGGGCGCACCACGCCGTGCATTACTTGATAGGGCCGGTTCATCCACGTGCCTGCTATAGCTCCGGCTTGGGCGGGGGGTAGAGTGGATCCGGTCGCGGCTATACGAATATGCTTCCTGTTGGACCAAAGCTGTCCTAAGGAGCTCCTTGACCAGCGTGTCTCTCACCGCTGTGGTGAATCGCCTTCAATTGAATAGCCTCCAGCCGTGCCGCAGCTGCAACAAGGTTATCCATCGGATTGGAGTAGTGACCCGGAGGTGTCTACACAGCCTGAGGCGCACCGGTGTTATGGCGAGGTAGATCTATTAAGCGGGGCTGAACCGGCGCGCCCGTCCCAGGTGCTTCCGCCCGGTTTACCACCGGCAGGTTACTAGTTCCCGCTCCGGGGGTGTTGAAGAGGTCTCTTCCCTCGAAGACTGAAGGAAAACGGGATCTGTATTTCCTCTTCATGACTTCATGAGACGCGCTCTGATCCAGCATGAGCCTATAAGCCTGCGCATCTAAAGCGGCCCGCTCTGCCGTCATCCTGGCGTCTGCAGCTGCTAGATCCGCTTTAGCCTGAGTGATTTGCTCCTTCACCTTCGCGATCTCCGCATTATGAGCGTCCTGTTCCGCCGGGTTAGCCTCTGCCATGAGCGTAGCCAACACATCGAATAGGTCTGATAAAACTTGAGCCGGCGGGAGCACAGGGCCTCTTGTCCCGGCAGCCGTCGCCGCTGTTGAACCGGCAATCACCGCCGCAGCGGTCGAAGAGTGAAGCACTGCTTGTGTACCGGCCATGAATATTCCAACCCGGTTGGGCAGATCCGAGGGGTCCGGAATACTGTCACCATCGGAACAGCCCCCAATCCGGCCATCTTGTAGTTGATACAGAGATTCAGTTTCCCCGGTCGACGACTCGTCGCTAGAGTAGACGACGGTTTCGCCACCAGATTCCGATCTGCCCTCGTAACTTCCCTCCGTGGATGACTCCCACAAAGGCATGCTTCACGGCCGGTTTAGCCTGGGCATGTCTCGTACGCTGAGGCGTCTCGACGAGGTCGGTGCAGATGTCCGGCTCAGGCCCTGGCTCACCGATTTTGCCGATGAAAACGTGTATGCCACCAAAGGGGACCCGGTACCCGTACTCAATCGAGCCGGCCTCGGGGCCCCAGCCTACATCGTCGATGTAGAGCTTGCCGCGACGAATCTTGGTCATCCGTCCCACAGCATAGCCTTCGAGTCCTTCGAACTTGCCCTCCAAGATCATCAAACCATCGTGCGATAGCCCCACGGTGGGCGCCAACTGTCGTGGTTTTGTCACGGCAGATGTCCTCATGAAAGGACTTAGTCGTGGAGCCATTGCTACGGGTTAACATGAAGGGGTTAAAGCTGATGCAAAGACGCCCCTTCGATGAAGGTGAAAGCCTACGTCTAGTTTGTGATGGGATTGATATGGTCTCGATGACTAGGGAGCAAATAAGCTTCGCCTAGGCCTCGAGTTGTTGTTGTCTGTCCTTGAACCGCCCCGGGTCGTCCCCTTATATACACGGGTGACGCCCGTCGGTTTCAGAGAGTCCCAATCTTCCGGTTCATATTCGTATCCGGGTTGGTGTCTCTCTATTCCTAACTTACAATACAAGTTTACATATCAGGCCGGTTTACGGCTACAGGTTCTAAACCGACTACAGGCCTTGGGCCCTTACTTTCATGCCTCTTGGGCTTTTACACCGTTGAACTACTGATGAAGTTAACCCGGCCCAGATAGGCCGGTTTACGCCCAGTAGTAATATCCCCAACAAGATGCATGCTGGATAGCGGTCGATGAGTGGAGTAATAGTAGTAGATGCAGAATCGTTTCGGTCTACTTGTCTCGGGCGTGATGCCTATATACATGATCATACCTAGATATACTCATAACTATGCTCGATTCTGTCATGCTCAACAGTAATTTGTTCACCCACCGTAGAATACTTATGCTCTTGAGAGAAGCCACTAGCGAAACCTATGGCCCCCGGGTCTATTCTCATCATATCAATCTCCATCACTTTAATACTTGCTTTGTTTTTACTTTGCTTTTACTTTTTTACTTTGCATCTTTATACCAAAAATACCAAAAATATTATCTCTATCAGATCTCACTCTTGTAAGTGACCTTGAAGGGATTGACAACCCCTAATCGCATTGGTTGCGAGTAGCTATCATTTTGTGCAGGTACGAGGGACTTGTGTGTGGCCTCCTACTGGATTGATACCTTGGTTCTCAAAAATTGAGGGAAATACTTACGCTACTCTGCTGCATCATCCTCTCCTCTTCGGGGAAAACTAACGCAAGCTCAAGACGTAGCAAGAAGGATTTCTGGCACCGTTGTTGGGGAGTCTACACAAAAGTCAACATACCAAGTATCCATCACAATCCCTATCTCTTGCATTACATTATTTGCCATTTGCCTCTCGTTTTCCTCTCCCCCACTTCCCCCTTGCCGTTTTATTCGCCCTCTCTCTCCCAATCTCCTCCTCTTTTTCCTGTTGCATTTTCCTCGTCCGTTTGTTCGCTCGTGTGTTGGATTGCTTGCTTGTCGCTATGTCTGAAATTGGGGAAATTATCGCCGATATGGGCGATAATAATATGGAAAATTCTGAAGCTCCTGCTGAAGAATCCCCTACCTATCACACAAAAAGATTTCGAGTCGGTAGTGGTAATATTATTGGAAAAGGAGTTGTTCAAGATTTCTTTACTTGTGCTGGTGCTTTACCCTCTATGGGTGGTTCTATTCTCCATAGAACTAGTAGTCTTGCGGACGCTATTGCCATGCTTATCGTTGAACTTGAAAGGCAATTTATGCATATGCACCCTTCTATACAAAGAATTTTCCTAGAATTTTCTAATATCGAACACTCCTCTGTTAAGCGTGCCACTACTATCTTTTTGGATCATGAATTCAGATTTATAATAAAAGAGGCCAAAGAAATCTTTGCGCATTATAGGGTGGACGCTGGCCGTCCTCCCATAGAATCTATCCTTTTTGATCAAGAAGAAATATTGCGTTTTCAATCTATCGACTATGTTGCTTTCAACGAAAATCTTAGAAAAAAGGTGCCTACCAATATTTTAATTGATAGAATCTATGAGCTTAATGATGATTTTGCTATTCGAAATAATGAGCTAGGATGCTCTCTTGAGTATAGGCTCACAAAGTTCTGTCAAAAGAATGCTTATAATGATGAATTGGTTGTGCAATATGAAGGGCCGAAAGAGGAACCTATACCTCCTAAAATTGATCTTGGGGACTTTTGTCCTATTAAATTTAGCCCTTTTGATTACTTTTGCTTGCCTCAAAGAAAACTTGCTGCCGAACGTAGAGAATATGAAATGAGTTTCACCGATCTATCTTATTACTATGGCAATACCTAGATCTATCCTTGCTTTTATGCCTAGCTAGGGGCGTTAAACGATAGCGCTTGTTGGGAGGCAACCCAATTTTATTTTTAGTTTTTTGTTTTTGCTTATGTTTAGGAATAAATAATCCATCTAGCCTCTGTTTAGATGTGGTTTTATCTTTTAATCAGTGTTTGTGCCAAGTTAAACCTATTGGATCTTCTTGGATGATAGTTATTTGATCTTGCTGTAATTTCCAGAAACTTTGCGCTCAGTGCCCGAATTGTTAAAAATCACCAGAACGTGATAAAATATTGATTCCAATTGCTGCTGATCAATAATTTTTTTTCCAGGCCTTCTAATTTTGGTACAATTTGTTGAGTTCCAGAAGTTTGCGTTAGTTACAGATTTACTACAGACTGTTCGGTTTTTGACAGATTCTGTTTTGCGTGTGTTGTTTGCTTATTTTGATGAATCTATGGCTAGTAAAATAGTTTATGATCCATAGAGAAGTTGGAATACAGTAAGTTTAACACCAATATAAATAAATAATGAGTTCATTACAGTACCTTAAAGTAGTCTTTTGTTTTCTTTGTCTAACAGAGCTCACGAGATTTCTATTGAGTTTTGTGTTGTGAAGTTTTCAAGTTTTGGGTGAATTCTTTTGTTAGATTATGGAACAAGGAGTGGCAAGAGCCTAAGCTTGGGGATGCCCATGGCACCCCCAAGATAATCCAAGGACCCCAAAAAGTGAAATCTTGGGGATGCCCCGAAAGGCATCCCCTCTTTCGTCGACTTCCATCGGTAATTTACTTGGAGCTATATTTTTATTCACCACATGATATGTGTTTTGCTTGGAGCGTCTTGTATTATTTGCGTCTTTGCTTGTTAGTTTACCACAATAATCCTTGCTGTACACACCTTTTGAGAGAGCCATACATGAATTGGAATTTGATAGAATACTCTATGTGCTTCACTTATATCTTTTGAGCTTGATAGTTTTGCTCTATGTGCTTCACTTATATCTTTTGAGCGTGATAATTTTTGCTCTAGTGCTTCACTTAGATCTTTTAGAGCACGGTGGTGGATTTGTTTTAAAGAAACTTGATCTCTCATGCTTCACTTAGATTATTTTGAGAGTCGTTAATAGCATGGCAATTTGCTTAATATTAATATACTTGGTATTCAAGATATGTGAAACTTTCTTTTGAGTGCGTTGAATACTAAGATAAGTTTGATGCTTGATAATTGTTTTAAGATATGAAGATAGTGATATTAGAGTCATGCTAGTTTAGTAGTTGTGAATTTAAAGAATACTTGTGTTGAAGTTTGTGATTCCCGTAGCATGCACGTATGATGAACCGTTATGTGATGAACTCGGAGCATGATTTATTTATTGATTGTCTTCCTTATGAGTGGCGGTCGGGGACGAGCGATGGTCTTTTCCTACCAATCTATCCCCCTAGGAGCATGCGCGTAATACTTTGCTTTGATAACTTCTAGATTTTTGCAATAAGTATATGAGTTCTTTATGACTAATGTTGAGTCCATGGATTATACGCACTTTTCACCCTTCCACCATTGCTAGCCTCTTTAATACCGCACACTTTTCGCCGGTATCATACACCCACCATATATATTCCTCAAAACAGCCACCATACCTACCTATCATGGCATTTCCATAGCCATTCCGAGATATATTGCCATGCAACTTTCCACCGCTCCGTTTATTATGACACGCTCCATCATTGTCATATTGCTAGCATGATCATGTAGTTGACATTGTATTTGTGGCAAAGCCACCTTTCATAATTCTTTCATACATGTCACTCATGTTTCATTGCATATCCTGGTACACCGCTGGAGGCATTCATATAGAGTCATACGTTGTTCTAAGTATCGAGTTGTAATTGTTGAGTTGTAAGAAAAATAAAAGTGTGATGATCATCATTATTAGAGCATTGTCCCAAGTGAGGAAAGGATGATGGATACTATGATTCCCCCACAAGTCGGGATGAGACTCCGGACGAAAAATAAAATAAAATAAAAAAAGAGGCCATAAAAAAAGGCCCAAATAAAAAAAATGAGAGAAAAGGAGAGAAGGGATAATGTTACTATCCTTTTACCACACTTGTGCTTCAATGTAGCACCATGATCTTCATGATAGAGAGTCTCTCATTTTGTCACTTTCATATACTAGTGGGCATTTTTCATTATAGAACTTGGCTTGTATATTCCAATGATGGGCTTCCTCAAAATGCCCTAGGTCTTCGTGAGCAAGCGAGTTGGATGCACACCCACTGAGTTTCTTTTGTTGAGCTTTCATATGCTTATAGCTCTAGTGCATCCGTTGCATGGCAATCCCTACTCACTCACATTGATATCTATTGATGGGCATCTCCATAGCCCGTTGATACACCTAGTTGATGTGAGACTATCTTCCCTCTTTTTGTCTTCTCCACAACCACCATCCTATTCCACATATAGTGCTATATCCATGGCTCACGCTCATGTATTGCGTGAAGATTGAAAAAGTTTTGAAAATGTTAAAGTATGAAACAATTGCTTGGCTTGTCATCGGGGTTGTGCATGATTTAAATACTTTATGTGGGGAAGATGGAGCATAGCCAGACCATATGATTTTGTAGGGATAACTTTCTTTGGCCATGTTATTTTGAGAAGACATAATTGCTTAGTTAGTATGCTTAAAGTATTATTATTTTTATGTCAATATGAACTTTTGTCTTGAATCTTTCAAATCTGAATATTCATACCATGATTAAGAAGATTTACATTGAAATTATGCCAAAGTATCACTTCGCATCAAAAATTCTCTTTTTATCATTTACCTACTCGAGGACGAGCAGGAATTGAGCTTGGGGATGCCTGATACGTCTCCAACGTATCTATAATTTTTGATTGCTCCATGCTACTTTATCTATTGTTTTGGACTATATCGGGCTTTATTTTCCACTTTTATATTACTTTTGGGACTAACCTATTAACCGGAGGCCCAGCCCAGAATTGCGGTTTTTTGCCTTTTTCAGTGTTCCAAAGAAACAAAATATCAAACGGAGTCCAAACGGAATGAAACCTTCAGAAACGTGATTTTCTCACCGAACGTGATCCAGGAGACTTGGACCCTACGCCAAGGCACAAGAGAGGCGGTCACGAGGTGGGGCGCCCCTAGGGCGTGCCCCCTCGTGGGCCCCTGTTGCTCCACCGACGCATCCTTCCTCCTATATATACCTCGCACTTCAAACGATCGAACAGGAGCCAAAACCTAATTCCACCGCCGCAACTTCATGTATCCACGAGATCCCATCTTGGGGCCTATTCCGGAGCTCCGCCGGAGGGGGCATCCACCACGGAGGGCTTCTACATCAACACCATAGCCTCTTCGATGAAGTGTGAGTAGTTTACTTCAGACCTTCGGTTCCATAGCTAGTAGCTAGATGGCTTCTTCTCTCTTTTTGGATCTCAATACAATGTTCTCCCCCTCTCTCGTGGAGATCTATTCGATGTAATCTTCTTTTTGCCGTGTGTTTGTTGAGACCGATGAATTGTGGGTTTATGATCCAGCTTATCTATGAAAAATATTTGAATCTTCTCTGAATTCTTTTATGTATGATTGAGTTATCTTTGCAATTCTCTTCAAATTATCCGTTTGGTTTGGCCAACTAGATTGGTAGTTCTTGCAATAGGAGAAATGCATGGCTTTGGGTTCAATCTTGCGGTGTCCTTACCCGGTGACAGAAAGGGTTGCAAGGCATGTATTGTATTGTTGCCATCGAGGATAACAAGATGGGGTATTTATCATATTGCATGAATTTATTCCTCTACATCATGTCATCTTGCTTAAGGCGTTACTCTGTTTTTAACTTAATACTCTAGATGCATCTTTGGATAGCGATCGATGAGTGGAGTAATAGTAGTAGATGCAGAATCGTTTGGTCTACTTGTCTCGGACGTGATGCCTATATACATGATCATACCTAGATATACTCATAACTATGCTCAATTCTGTCAATTGCTCAACAGTAATTTGTTCACCCACCGTAGAATACTTATGCTCTTGAGAGAAGCCACTAGTGAAACCTATGGCCCCGGGGTCTATTCTCATCATATCAATCTCCATCACTTCAATACGTGCTTTGTTTTTACTTTGCTTTTACTTTTTACTTTGCATCTTTATACCAAAAATACCAAAAATATTATCTCTATCAGATCTCACTCTCGTAAGTGACCTGAAGGGATTGACAACCCCTAATCGCGTTGGTTGCGAGTAGCTATCATTTTGTGCAGTGTACGAGGGACTTGTGCGTGGCCTCCTCTTGGATTGATACCTTGGTTCTCAAAACTGAGGGAAATACTTACACTACTCTGCTGCATCATCCTCTCTTCTTCGGGGAAAACCAACGCAAGCTCAAGACGTAGCATTGACCAGTTAAACGCTCCACGTGGCACCTCTAGTGTTGCATCACATTATCTCACTACCATCGGGCCCACCTGTCGGCTTGTATCTACTCTACATCTACACTCTTATAAAATACACTCTTATAAAAACAGAGTTGGTGATGATGGTGTGTCTGCCATCCTGCAATATAGGCCGTCCAATTTATATCTGACAGATAGGAAAGGAACTATGGCAATTTTGCAAAAAGGTACCCACACACCTCTCCACATTTGCAAATAAGGCCTTCCCTCATTCATCCTTTTCTCTCACAAGATAAACTAGTCATACAAATGCATCTTGATGTTACGTGCAATGCACGGGCATCTTGCTAGTAAGAATGAAAACAAACGACAAAAAAATTTTGGACGGTGGTTCGAAGTCATGACCGCGGGCACAGCGGACAAGGTGGCCTTGTATTGGTATGCTGAGCCGTCTGTTTTAACACACAGGAGTGGTGTGGTGATTATACACACACGCATGCATGCACATGAACTGCATGCACGCAACACTCACACGAACACATGCACCCATGCACGCACGCAACACTCACATGTACACACGCGGCCACGCATGCACGCAACACTCGCACGCACACACACACGCATGCATGCATGCACCAGTACACCACACGACCAACACACACTCTCACGCTCAAGTGCTCAACCTACACGTGCATGCGCACACATCAGGCCCTGACAGACACATACACAACGTGGTGATTCCCACACGGACGAAGCAACCATCATTTCACTCGTTGCTGACTCCGCTTCTCCATCGTCTTCTTCAAGAAACCATCTCACCGCACTAAGCTGGACAGACGACGCTATTGTGTACTAGTAGTACTAGTACATTTACACATCCTTGTTCGAGAAATTTGCTTTTTTTGCACGAATTTCGTCCGGTTAGTTCATATAGTTGTCGAAAGGTATGCGGGAAGCATTGGATGGCATCATCAGTGTCCTCGGGCAGATGCCGGTGTAAATTTGAGGGCCAGTGCTGGAGATGCCCTAAGTATCATGCTATAATCGCTAACAGTGCTCCATTATTTCGCAGGGAACCGTTTTCCCTCGATCAAAATCAGATCCGCCGTGTTTCGCACTCCTCCCACGTAAGAGTGTAGACTCTTGCTTACATAAAAATGGAGCAAGTGGACGGCACTGTAGCACGTCATATCACTCAAACTAGCCCGCCTAACACGCGGGAAAGCACCGCCCTCGTCATTTTGTTCTGGATTTCTATGATCGATCGCACGTAAATGTTACGCTTTGCAAGTTCAAAAGGAAAAGGCGGCACACTTACGACTCATACGCGTCGCACCCCCGACAGTTCGGCTCGCACACCTCTCACCAGAGGGGACACGCGTTGTCCCGCATTTTCACTAACATGTGGGACTGCAATTGAATGAACCGTCGATAGCCGAAATCTAATCGCTCGGCGGGCGTCGGCTAAGAAGAGAGAGATGGGGGAGGGAGAAGAGATCGCCCGCTCGCCGCGCACGGACTCCAAGAAATATATATGGAGTCCGGAGTAAGTGAAGTAGAAAGGCACAAATGGTAGGAACATGCATGGCATACAGGGTGTGTTTGTTTGCGTTCGCGTCTCAGCATAGTTGTTCCCTCTTCATGCATGCTCAACTCAACACCCCTCTTCATGCATGCTCTCTTCATGCATGCTTCTAGTGTATTTGTGCTAAACTAGTGTGGACTCATGCACCCTCCATACACTCTACCAAACACCCAAAAGTGGGTCGAGAAGGGAACTCTTGGGCGGCATTTGTCTCTTACTACGTAATGTGCATGCAACTAGACGTGTCTAAGTACCACTAAATGTTGTACCTGCAATGCACGGTGATATTGTGGAGTACGTGCCTAAGTACTCTACTACTACTATATTAGTTGGAGGCACATATTAGCTTTTATATTTGTTTACGTGTATGCCCCGAGACCTTTCAACTAGACGTGTCTTTCTCTCCAGGTCGCACTTTGTATCGTTCATACCACTAGTACTACTACGTGTGGTCTCCGACCCAGAAGTGGAAGAAGTGGAGAAGCTCTACCACGCTGTTTTTTTTGCGCTGGCCTCTACCACGTTGTTCATGTCCCACTCCTTTCGCTGACGTGTGGGACATCCAACACGTGTCGTGTTTGGCACTCTTCGTCGTAAGAGTTGAAACGCTAGCATTCATCAGAAATAAAAAATAAATATAAATCAGAAGTGATACTATTTTTTTTGAAAAAATTATCCTGGTCTACCCCGGTCATATCACAGGCCCAACCTTTCCCACTGTAAGTTGGTCGGATGAAGGAACCATCATGACTTCGTTGAATTCCGCTTCTTCAAGAAAACTTACTGTACCCGCAATACTGCTACCTCACGCAAAGACTGGACGACACTGTACCACGTCATATCACTGAAACCCACTAGGCCATCCTAAAAAAACCACTAGGCCAAACTAGCCGCCTATAGGTCATCTATTTTGGAATGGAGGGAGTACGTCTCTGTACTGCTATGACTTTCTGTTGTACGTCTCTGTACTTTTGCTATGATTTTCCTACCCTATGAACCAAATGAGGCCTGAATGTATCCATGTCGACTAAGCCTACAATTTTAGGAGCTTGGGCTATTGGCCGATCGACGACGGATAAGTATAAGCGTACCACGAGCTCATCAGCACCAACGTTTCTCTTTGGTGAGTGTTTTGCAAGTACTATAGCTCGCACAGTAGCTAGCCTACTAACACCAAGAATCATCAAACAAGACCTGCTGATATGATAAACAGTTCAAACTTACATCTAAGCATGCCATATATTACATCAAAAGCTGGTGAGGATACATCTGTTTCCATAACTCGGAGAGGGTTCACATGATTCACTATCAAACAAAAGTAGGAAGTACCGCCCACACAAGACAGTGCACTAGCCCTAATATGGTTTGATAACACGCATCGTTCTGGTAATTAAACACAGGGTAATGCAAACTACCCTGAAGGATTAGCGCGACCAACTATTTCTTGTCATCGATCTCTCGGGCAATGACCACAGCACGGACAACGGCATGGGAATCAATCTCTGGGCGATGTCCATAGGACTGACCGCGACATTGGTATCGATCTCTGGGGCGATGTCCACATGATGGACAGCGGCATCAAAATCGATCTCTGTGGCGGTGCCAACAGGACGGACCACGACATCGAAAACGATCTCTGCGGTGTTGTCCACAGGACGGGCCACGACATCGGAATCATCAAGGATGTCCACCGGCACCTGCACAACCCTAAAAAATTAGCAAGCACATTGCAAATAATCAAAAACCACAACTATGGTAATAAGCCATTATTTTTTACCTTATGCAGCTCACCGGGGGATCCCATCCCTCCGGGGGCCATCTCCTCGTCCTTGATGGGGGCCATCACCTTACCAGGGGAACACTGCTTCTCAACGGCGACTATCTCCTCAAACTCGGCCTTGAGCCTCGCATAGGTGGCCATCGGAGTTTCTGGGGTAGGCACGGTGGGGCCCTTGCTGTTCTTCCAACTTTCTTTGAGGAGTTCGTCCGCCAACGTCGTCAACTCTTTGGCCAGTGCTTGTTTCTTGGAGTTCTTCGTCTCCATGGGTTCACCCGCCAACATGGTCAAATCGTTGGTCGGTGCCCAATTCCTGGAGATCGCTGTCTCCAGTGGGTTGTTCGCCGGCAACTCTTTGCCTAGTGCTCCAGGATCCATCAATGAACTGACAAACAAAAAGCAATCGAAAGGAAACCACAATCGCAATGAAAACGGGAAAAGAATAGGCTGTAAGAATCGGTCAGTGCTTCGCAAAAAGAAGATTCTTGGTATGAAAATATAGCAGCATCACTAATTCGCCCACCTTTCCTTCGTCGGCACAGAAGAAAAATGGCAGAAGTGAGTAGCCTGGAGTGAGGTTTTCTTCAAGAAAGGGGAGAAAGGGCTTCAACGAGCGTTCCAGTGAAATGATGGTTGCTTCGTCCAGTCCAACTTCGAGGCCAATTTACCACTGATGGTTAAGGTGTGGGTTTTGTGAAATGACGGGCCATGACGGCCACACCGGGGTGACCAGTGAGTTTTGACTGTAGCACCTCGCTGTGATTTGGTGGATGGCACGCGGGCCCGGATGCTTTGATGTCCCGCATGTAGATAGAGCGGCTAGTCATATAGGAGTGCTCAATATTGTGCACCGAGACCAAGGCGGAGAGGAAAACAAGAGAACTATGTAATTAATGCATGAGTTTAATTAGGGTAGTTTTGTAAAGTACGAGATACATTCCTCCAATCGCAAAATGCCTTGGTTGATGAGATTTGAGATTTGAGCCCTATAAACCGGAAGGGAGGGAGTACTGCACGTAGTGTAGTCTAGTCACTTGTTGAAATCTCTAGAAAGGAAAATACTCCTTTCCGGTTTACATGTCTATACTAGCAAGTACTTGTTGGGGAACGTAGTAATTTCAAAATTTTCCTACGCACACGCAAGATCATGGTGATGCATAGCAACGAGAAGGGAGAGTGTTGTCCACGTACCTTCGTAGACCGTAAGCGGAAGCGTTATGACAACGCGGTTGATGTAGTCGTACGTCTTCACGATCCGACCGATCCAAGTACCGAACGTACGACACCTCCGAGTTCAGCACACGTTCAGCTCGATGACGATCCCCGGACTCCGATCCAGCAGGGTGTCGGGGATGAGTTCCGTTAGCACGACGGCGTGGTGAAGATGATGATGTTCTACCGACGCAGGGCTTCGCCTAAGCACCGCAATGATATGACCGAGGTGGAATATGGTGGAGGGGGGCACCGCACACGGCTAAGGAACGATCACGAAGATCAACTTGTGTGTTCTAGGGTGCCCCCCTGCCCCCGTATATAAAGGAGCAAGGGGGAGGCTGGACGGCCCTTGGGGCGCGCCAAGGAGGAGGAGTCCTCCTTCTAGTAGGAGTAGGACTCCCTCTTTCCTACTCCTACTAGGAGGGGGAAAGGAAGGGGGAGAGTTAGAGGAAAGAGGCGGCGCCCCCTCTCTAGTCCAGTCGGACCAGAGGGGAGGGGCGCGGCCCATCCTGGCTGCCCTCTCTCTCTCACTAAAGCCCATAAGGCCCATTACTTCTCTCGGGGGGGGGGGGGGTGGTTCCGGTAACCCTCTAGCACTCCGGTTTTCTCCGAAATCACCCGGAACACTTCTAGTGTCCGAATATAGTCGTCCAATATATCAATCTTTATGTCTCGACCATTTCGAGACTCCTCATCATGTTCGTGATCATATCCGGGACTCCGAACAACCTTCGGTACATCAAAACTTATAAACCCATAATAAAGCTGTCATCGTAACGTTAAGCGTGCGGACCCTACGGGTTCGAGAACTATGTAGACATGACCTAGAACTGTTTCCGGTCAATAACCAATAGCGGAACCTGGATGCTCATATTGGCTCCTACATATTCTACGAAGATCTTTGTCGGTCAAACCGCATAACAACATACGTTGTTCCCTTTGTCATCGGTATGTTACTTGCCCGAGATTCGATCGTCGGTATCCAATACCTAGTTCAATCTCGTTACCGGCAAGTCTCTTTACTCGTTCCGAAATGCGTCATTCCGTAACCAACTCATTGGCCACATTTCTTGCAAGGCTTATAGTGATGTGCATTACCGAGAGGGCCTAGAGATACCTCTCCGACAATCAGAGTGACAAAACCTAATCTTGAAATATGCCAACCCAACATGTACCTTCGGAGACACCTGTAGAGCACCTTTATAATCACCCAGTTACGTTGTGGCATTTGGTAGCACACAAAGTGTTCCTCCTGTAAATGGGAGTTGCATAATCTGATAGTTGTAGGAACTTTGTATAAGTCGTGGAGAAAGCAATAGCAACATACTAAACGATCAAGTGCTAGGCTAACGGAATGGGTCAAGTCAATCACATCATTCTCCTAATGATGTGATCCCGTTAATCAAATGACAACACATGTCTATGGTTAGGAAACATAACCATCTTTGATTAATGAGCTAGTCAAGTAGAGGCATACTAGTGACATTATGTTTGTCTATGTATTCACACATGTATCATGTTTCCGGGTAATAAAATTCTAGCATGAATAATAAACATTTATCATGATATGAGGAAATAAATAATAACTTTATTATTGCCTCTAGGGCATATTTCCTTCAGTCTCCCCCTTGCACTAGAGTCAATAATCTAGATTACACAGCCATGTGATTTAACACCAATATTCATATATGTATATTATTAATACCCATAGTTCACATCGTCATGTGACCAACACCCAAAGGGTTTACTAGAGTCAATAATCTAGTTCACATCGCTATGTGATTAACACCCAAAGAGTACTAAGGTGTGATCATGTTTTGCTCGTGAGAGAAGCTTAGTCAACGGGTCTGTCATATTCAGAGCCATATGTATTTTGCAAATATTCTATGTCTACAATGCTCTGCACGGAGCTACTCTAGCTAATTGCTCCCACTTTCAATATGTATCCAGATTGAGACTTAGAGTCATCTGGATCGGTATAAAAGCTTGCACTGTTGTAACTCTTTACGACGGGCTCTTTTATCACCTCCATAATCGAGAAACATATCCTTATTCCACTAAGGATAATTTTGACCAATGTCCGGTGATCTACTCCTAGATCACTATTGTACTCCCTTGCCAAAACAGGGCAGAGTATACAATAGGTCTGGTCCATAGCATGCATACTTTTATAGAACCTATGATTGAAGCGTAGGGAATGAATTTCATTCTCTTTCTATTTTCTGCCGTGGTCGAGATTTGAGTCTTACTCAATTTCACACCTTGTAACACAGGCAAGAAACTCATTCTTTGACTGTTCCATTTTGAACTACTTCAAAATCTTGTCAAGGTATGTACTCATTGAAAAAACTTATCAAGCCTCTTGATCTATCTCCATAGATCTTGATGCTCAATATGTAAGTAGCTTTACTGAGGTCTTTCTTTTAAAGAAATCCTTTCAAATACTCCTTTATGCTTTCAAGAAAAATTCTACATCCTTTCTGATTAACAATATGTCACTCACATATACTTATCAAAAAGGCTGTAGTGCTCCCACTCACTTTATTGTAAATACAGGCCTTTCCAAAAGTCTGTATAAAACCATATGCTTTGATCAACTCATCAAAGCGTATATTCCAACTCCGAGATGCTTGCACCAGTCCATCGTTGGATCTCTGGAGCTTGCACATTTTGTTAGCACCTTTCGGATCGACAAATCCTTCTGGTTGCATCATATACAACTCTTCTTCCAGAAATCCATTCAGAACACAGTTTTGATATCCATTTGCCGATTTCATAAAATGTGGCAATTGCTAACATGATTCGGACAGACTTAAGCATCGTTACGAGTGAGAAAATCTCATCATATTCAACACCTTGAACTTGTCGAAAACCTTTCGCAACAAGTCGAGCTTTGTAGATAGTAACACTACTATCAGTGTCCGTCTTCCTCTTGAAGATCCATTTATTTAACATGGCTTGCTGATCATCGAGCAAGTCAACCAAAGTCCATACTTTGTTTTCATACATGGATCCCATCTCAGATTTCATGGCTTCAAGCCATTTTGCGGAATCTGGGCTCATCATTGCTTCCTCATAGTTCGTAGGCTCGTCATGGTCAAGTAACATGACTTCCAGAATAGGATTACCGTACCACTCTGGTGCGGATCTTACTCTGGTAGACCTACAAGGTTCGGTAGTAACTTGATCTGAAGTTACATGATCATCATCATTAGCTTCCTCACTAATTGGTGTAGGAATCACAGGAACTGATTTCTGTGATGAACTACTTTCCAATTTGGGAGAAGGTACAATTACCTCATCAAGTTCTACTTTCCTCCCACTCACTTCTTTCGAGAGAAACTCCTTCTCTAGAAAGGATCCATTATAAGCAACGAATGTTTTGCCTTCGGATCTGTGATAGAAGGTGTACCCAACAGTTTCCTTTGGGTATTATATGAAGACGCACTTCTCTGAAACCTTTTCATATAAGCATCGCAACTCCAAGCTTTAAGAAACGACCGCTTAGGTTTACTGCTAAACCATAGTTCATACATTGTCGTCTCAACAGATTTAGATGGTGCCCTATTTAAAGTGAATGCAGCTATCTCTAATGCATAACCCCATAATGATAGTGGTAAATCGGTAAGATACATCATAGATCGCACCATATCCAATAAAGTGCGGTTACGACGTTCGGACACATCATTACACTGTGGTGTTCCATGTGGCGTGAGTTGTGAAACTATTCCACATTGTTTAAAATGAAGGCCAAACTCGTAGCTCGAATATTCATCTCTACGATCAGATCATAGAAACTTTATTTTCTTGTTACGATGATTTTTCCAATTCACTCTGAAATTCATTGAACCTTTCAACTATTTCAGACTTATGTTTCATCAAGTAGATATACCCATATCTTCTCAAATCATCTTGTGAAGTTCAGAAAATAATGATACTTGCCACGAGCATCAACACTCATTGGATCGCATACATCGGAATGTATTATTTTCAATAAGTCAGTAGCTCGTTCCATTGTTCCGGAGAACGGAGTTTTAGTCATCTTGCCCAAAAGGCACGGTTCGCAAGCATCAAATGATTCATAACCAATTGGTTCAAAAAAAATCCATCTTAATGGAGTTTCTTCATGCGCTTTACACCGATATGATCCAAACGGCAGTGCCACAAATAAGTTGCACTATCATTATCAACTTTGCATCTTTTGGCATCAATATTATGAATATGTGTATCACCATGATCAAGATTTAATAAACCATCAACATTGGGTGTATGACCATAGAAGGTTTTATTCATGTAAACAGAATAACAATTTATTCACTAACTTAGATGAATAATCGTATTGCAATAAACATGATCTAATCATATTTATGCTCAACGCAAACACCAAATAACAATTATTTTGGTTCAACACTAATCTCGAAAATATAGGGAGTGTACGATGATGATCATATCAATCTTGGAATCACTTCCAACACACATCGTTACTTCACCCTCAACTAGTCTCTGTTTATTCTGTAACTCTTGTTTCGAGTTACTAATCTTAGCAACCGAACAAGTATCAAATACTCAGGGGCTACTATAAACACTAGTAAGGTACACATCAATAACATGTATATCAAATATACCCTTGTTCACTTTGCCATCCTTCTTATCCACCAAATATTCAGGGCATTTCAGCTTCCAGTGACCATTTCCTTTGCAGTGTAAGCACTCAGTTTTAGGCTTTGGTCCAGCTTTGGGCTTCTTCGCAGGTGTCAGGACCCCGATTCCAAGTCACATCGATCTAGCTGGTAACACCTCGTATCACTTTGCGGCCTCACGCACGGTATTCCCACGGGTGTCGCCTTACCATGGCCCGGGACCGTTTATGCCTTTTGGCTCACGATATGATAGTGTCGCTAGCATCCATATGATCGAGAACCCGGGCCGACATGGCTAGTCGTGAACCCAAAGCGGCACTAACCCATGGGGACAGGCATACATGAATCAACTTCGAGCATGTCGATCAAGCGTGTGAATCCGGGTTGTAGCACTGGGCTAACAGGATCAAGGGTTGTAGCAGGCCAGCAGGACTCCGGATGTCACCGCTGTGACATTTCCCGAAGGATGTAGACAAGAACGAAGTGAAACACATGCCAACCAATCAAGCGCCCCGAGCGGTAGTCTGGGCTAGCGTGACTCGGTGAACCGGGCAGAAGCGGACTACTATGGCTCATGGAAGCACAAGACTACATTTCCCCATAAGAGAGGCTACCAAGGATAAACAACTAGGTTGTCGGATCCCACACATACCAAGCATTTCAATCATACACACAATATGCTCAATATGTGCAAATACAACATGGCATCACAACAAGACTCTACGACTCGAAGTATTTATTCATTAGGTTCCGAGGAGCGAGATATTACAAACATGGGTCTCATCACCCAACATACAGAACATACAAGCAACCAGCACAAGCGGAAGCTTAACATGTCTGAGTACAGACATCTACAAATGAAAAAGGCTGAGAAGCCTGACTATCTACCAGATCCTGCCGAGGGCACAAGATCGTAGCTGAGGTATCAAGCTAAACGTCGAAGTCCACGTGGAACTACTAGCGAGACTGACATCTCTCTGCAAAACATAAAATAGGCAAACGTGAGTACAAATGTACTCAGCAAGACTTACATCAGAACTAACTACATATGCATCATTATCAACAAAGGGGGGGGGTGGTGTTTAACTGCAGCAAGCCAGCTTTGACTCGGTGGCTATCCTGAACTACGACTGCAAGTAACTCTTTTGAGGTGGCGCACATGAGTCCACATATTCACCATATCAATACACCACTAGGGATCCGCTCCGCCTTCCCGACGAACGCCATCCATAGCACTCACGCTTATCTTGCGCATTTTAGAGTATCCACTTTCACTTGTCCATGAACTGTACAGGCAACCCAGAAGTCCTTTACCATTGACACGGCTATTCGAATAGATCATATTAACCCTGCAGGGGTGTACTTCTTCACACACGCTCTCGCCACTTACCACCATGTACACGACATGTATCGTATCTCGGCAACCTTCAAGCGGAAGCCTGGCGAGGGAGTCGGCCACGACCTGACTAACCACACAAGTCTCTAGTCCAGGTTTATCGCCTATTCGGGTTCCATCCGCAAGGAGATCCGGCCGGGGTGTCGCTCACGGCCCCAAATGATGTGTGCATGGTTCCCAAGCCCACCTCGACGGGTGGTTCTACGCTTGGTACACCGTGCCACGGTGCCTAGTCTGTCCCAAGCCCACCTGTACCGGGTGCCACTTGGTAGACTACTAACACTACCCACAAACACCAGAAACTAGTTGCAACTCCTGGACAGAGATCAAGTTGATTAATAAGCCGAGAGGGGCTGAGTTACCGGAACCCAATGTGTGGTAGTAACTGTTCATGGATCACAAACACAGAACTCAGTTCCTGAGGACGGTTTCAATGAGACAACCCACCATGTACTCCTACATGGCCTCTCACCGCTACCTTTACCAAATCGTGTTCACACACTTAGCTCTCAATAGTAGGACATGTTCATACACCTCCGATTCATCCCCGATGAATCAGACCTGACACAACTCTAAGCAATAGCAGGCATGACAAACAAGCATGAATGAGTAGGCACATCAGGGCTCAAACAACTCCTACTCATGCTAGTGGGTTTCATCTATTTACTGTGGCAATGACAGGTCATGCAGAGGAAAGGGGTTCAACTACCGCAGCATGTAACAGTTGAAACGTTGTTGTCCTAATGCAGTAAAAGAGAGCAGGAGCGAGAGAATGGGATTGTATCGGAATGAACAAGGGGGTTTTGCTTGCCTGGCACTTCTGAAGATAATAAAATTCTTCATCGGTGTCATCGAACACGTCCTCGGAACGTCGTCTACCGGGAGGGAACAAATACCGGCAAACAAGGAAGGACACAATCAATGCAATGCAACAATATGATGCATGATCATGACATGGAAATATGTTGTGTTTGGCCTAATGCATCTAGCAACAAGTTAAATGGGGTTGGTTTGAACACTAAGTTCAAATTCAAACTCCATATGTGAGAGTTTAAATGCCATTTAATTGATTTGACCTGATCAGCATGTATAAGTTGTTCTAAAATGCATGAAAATGGTACATATGGATAGATTGGATTTTTTTTGATAATTTTTCATATATAAATTATTTCATTTGGAGTTACGGTTGAATTTCTATGATTTTTAGAAGTTTGAATCATTTTCTGGAATTTCCTTATTAAAATTATATCCAGAAAATGAATAAGCTGCGTCCTTGTGACGTCGACAAGTCAATCTATGCTGCCAGGTCAAACCTAACCAAGGGGTCCACCGGTCACCCTGAGGGCTGGTTTGGGTGGATGACATGTGGGACCTATCAACGGCCACGTCAGCAAGGTCAATGCTGACGTGTGGGTCCCGTGTGATTATAAACTAATCTAAACAAAAATAAAACCTAGATTATTTAGGGCGTGGGGCCCAGGTGTCAGTGAGCTAGGTGGGTTGGTTAGTGGGGCTGTTAGCTGCTAATGACGAGCCACGTCATCTCACCGGAGTTTAGCGCCGACGAGCACACAGACGCGGCGGCGGCTCCGGCGATCAAATCGATGGCCGAGCCCATCTATGAGGAGCTGGGGCTCGTGCGCATCCAATGGTGGCAGGGGGAGGGCGCAAGGTAGCCGGTCTTGGCATGGGGAGGTCATCCGCGGCGGCCGGAGTTCGGCTGGGGTCGGGCTTGGCGCTACGGTGCGGGGGCGAGCAAAAGGAGGGAGGGAAAACACAGTGGAGCTCACAGTGAGGGCGATGAGGTGGTCAGCGAGCTCGGGGATACGCTGGGGTCGGCGAATCCACACCGGCGATCTTCGGTGCCCGTCGGTGAAGACGACGACGATGGCGTCACTGCAGGGATCCTGGCGTCGCTTGGTGCGGTGAGGAGGAAGAGTAGGTCAAGGCGGAGCTTTGGGATGCGTCGGGGAGGTGAGGCGGTGGATGTGGCTGCGGCAACGGCGAGCGGCGGCGACGGGCATGTTCGGGAAGAGAGAAGAGAGGGGGGAAGAGAGCTGCGAGGAGGGAGGAGGTGCAGAGGGTCGAGGGGGGGTGCGTGGCGTCTTCTGGGCGTTCCCGGGCAACGAGGAGGAGAAGCAGGAGGTGGCCGTCGGTGGCCGTGCGCGTGCGTCGACACGCCTCTGCCAGTAGGCAGAGGTTGAAGAACAGCAGTGCCCTCGTGGGTGGGCATAAAGTGGATCTGGCAGTGGGTTGGGCCAAGCATGTAAGGCCTGTGGGTTTCTCTCTCTCTCTTCTCTGCTTTCTAATTTAGTTTCTGTTTTCTATTTTCTGCTTTATGTTTGGAAATAAAATACCAACCAAAACACTTTGGTTAATTCTGCAAATTTTTGTGAGGAATATTTGAATTGTTTTCAAACCACACAATAAATTTCAGAATATTTGGAGCAACCAATATTTAATGGTAACTTTTAAACTCCAACTCAAATATCAAATGATTTAATTCAATGACCAAAATGTCCATGAAAAATATGCATCATCTCTGGTAGAGGCTTTCACCTGTTTCCATAAATCATGAACATTTTAAAAGGATATTTTGAGGTCACTGAAAATATTTTGGTTGAACCTATTTGAGTTCTTCTAGTGCTAGGGTTTTATCACCCCCATTTCAACTTTCTGAGAAATGTAAACATGATGCACAAATGAAGGGCTAGCCTAGAGCATACTAGAACTAGGTATGTGACAGCTCACCCCTACTAAACAAGAATCTCATCCCGAGATTCAAGTCGTGAGGTAAGAAGTCAGAGGGTTCACAAGCTAAAACGATCTTCATGATCCAACTGTCCTTCTCAAGATGTTGATTCATTGCTTCATATTGATCTTGACGTCTTTGCTTTCTAGATCTTCATCCAACTCGATGATGTTAGAAAGAAACTCTATCGGAAAGGATCATTAAAACTCTCCATACCAGGCTAAGACAATTCACAACGATCGTTTGAAAGGGATTCGGGGAAATGGCATACTCAGTTCGTAAAGGAAACTATGGTTATAGAACAACTCAATAAACGGGAGGCACATTCCAATTGATACCGAGGATATAACCTAGTGACTGAGTGTGCTCTCAAGAACTTGAGCATTTCCATAGTCATCAAGGTTTTACCAACATCCGTGCCGAGGATCCTGGCAACACATCTTACTACCATGATGAATAGTGATGGATGATGCGGATACAAGGAAGATAACACCTTCTCAGACTTCACCTTAGCAATGCCAAGGTCACAAAATCTGGTTAATCGACCGAGAGACATTTAGCACTCCGCTTCTAATGTTCTCCTTGATTTGCTAGTGTATCCCATTCATAGATATGGTTTGATTTCTAGAACATCAAGTAAAAGGTCTGACTTCGGGAGAACAAAGGATCCATAAGGAACAACTTCTAAAATAAGTCGCACGACATCCTTATGGAGAGGATGGTCAACTTGCTCAGTTAAGATGCTACAATAATAGATCTTCGGCTAGGTGTGTCGGCCAACATCAACCTTGTCGGGACCCACATCATAGATCTTGGAATAGTTCCAACCATCATATCTGCCTGAGATTCAGATCTGGTCGGTAACAGGACATTTCAGACATCATGTCTGGAAAAGAAATTTTGCAACACAAATCGACAAGACGATGTTGCGACATTCTCAAGAAATGAAATACGATAGCAAGCTCCAAAACATGAGCTGGTTCCGCTACACACATGTGAACACGCTGTCCTAGACAAGCATGACCATATAGTAGTCTTACAGTAAAACACTACCGAGTTAAGATGGGGAACCATCGTTGGGGATATCGAAGTCCTTGTATAAGCCCGGGTCTTAGGAAGGAACTTCTTTTCCTTGAACAAATCAACCAGTGGCTTGGTGTGCTAGGAAACACATATGGAGTGGAGGCGGCCAACCTATCAAACCATAGAGTACTTCGCACATATGCGTGACTAACTTGGGATGATTCCAGAGGGATCAAAAACAAGCTTCCTTGAATTCACGGCGGCAACTTACATCAAGTGCACGTGAATTAGAGAAAGTCACTTCTTTCATCCAACATATTCTTCACGAATGGGACATGAAGATAATGCTTATAAAAGTTTCCAACACTAGGTTGATGTTCAACATGAGTCATGGGGAGACAAAATGCTGCGATGGGCTCAACACAACTCATCGGAATTTCCATATCCTTTGGACTTCCGCCATCATGTGAACACGGTGATAGTATTGGTCGACCAAAAGATGTAATGGTGTATGCTCGAGGGATCAACCACGAGTAAGACAACATTACGAACATCGATGGTACTGATTTGATTTGGTGATAGCCCATACTCAAATCAAAGTTTTGGTTAGGATGATAGGTCCAGCAATTGATCGCGAGGATCAATCAATGAAGACATCACCTTTCTTCAACACACGTACAAGATATCCCTTAGAATGAACTAAGTCGGACAAGCTTCCATCTTCCAACTCTCCAAGTTATTGTTTAGCTTAACCAACTAGCTCAGGGGTATCCAACACAGATTCTTGGAGAAGGGGGTGGTTAAAAGGAACCAACTTGATCACGAGCTCAACATAGCGGTCAGGTGACAACCTGGTGATACCTCCGAGAAGATATTCAGAAAATCATGAACCACCGATATGTTACTAAGCTTGAGAACAATCTTGCTTTTCATAGCAAGACGATATGATCAAATAAGCAAGGGATTGATACAATCCTAACTCATTGATCGAAGAGTGCACCAGAAATAAGGACTAGGTAGCACAATCTTGGAATGATGATTCAAGAACCAACACGCTAAGAATGAAATTATTGTCCTTTAACTACCAAGCAACAGAGTTGCTAGGAGTATTGATTTCACACATCACGACTCACTTGCCGGCATTCCGATTACAATAACACGGGAGCTGAGGAATGAACAATGATGGCAATAAGTATCACTGCGTCAAAAATTCATAAGAGATGGTGCAATTCCTATGATATTCTTGACATAAATAGGGTAATACTCCAAGGTAGAACAGAACAAAAGCTGGTTTGGCATTTTGACCTGCGGAAAACAACTGCTTTGACCCAATCCTAAATATGGATGAGGTACTGGAGTTTGTTTCTCCTAGTCATTCCGGAATAGAATGGCTTGACGGACCACAAGAGTAAAGGCAACAATGAACGAATGCACACATACTCTTGACTATCAACTGATAGGCTAAGGTCGGAATACAACTAAAGAGGGACAACTCAAGGGAACATATATTTTTCTGAGTTGAGGATGCATAGATTAGTATGTCGAGCGAGGCTCAACATTTCTTTCGGATAACCCATGCGGAAAGGGTGGAACTGGCAGATTCACAATTCTTGAATGGAGAACCCATTAAGAGCACTCTTATTGTGATCTTTTGGTTCAAAGGCTTTTGCCATATTGGTTCATGGTATTGGAAGAAGGAGATACCACGGATCTCGAGGACTATCGTAAAGGTTACTAATATCTTAAGGGAACTAGCAAATACTAACAGCATGAAGTAGGGTGAATCTCGGGTTCAAAACCCAGGAGTAGAATACCTACTAACTAAATGGCATCACGTGATGCTTTCGAGATGATGGCCAGAATCATCACACTGGGAACACAAAGCATGGCTGGATTACTAGGTGATACTCTAGACACCTAGGGTCATAATAATAGCTCCAACATAAATGTTAAGGCAATAAATTACCTCAACGCACCGGTTAGTGTGCTTATTCTAACCATAAAGGACATCGGGAATGGAAAGAAAGGATTTGCAAATGCATCAGATTATTTAGAGACCTGGGATGGCTCGGACAGCATAACGGCTGTAAATGCTCGAAACGATTTGAGACATCCTGCAAAATAGTGGCATGACCACTCAACATCACAATAACAAGGTTCTGAGATCAACTAACAACACACGGAAGTAGTAGGAACTGAACTGGGGCTTGAAACCAACAATCCTATAAGTCTATGGATTAGTAACACATCATCCTGATAGATAGATGAGAAGCCTAGTTCTTAATCCCCTTAGAAGAGAAGAGGTTGACTCAGATCAGAAGGGCATAAGGTAAAGGAGTAAAAAGAGCCTTACGTTCCCTTCCAAAATCAATTCCCTTACATAACTAAAGCATTTCTAGACACAACTTCGACCAGTTTGGCTTGGTAATCCTACAGGCAGTCAGGCTCTGATACCTAAGCTGTCAGGACCCCGATTCCAAGTCACATCGATCTAGCTGGTAACACCTCATATCACTTTGCGGCCTCACGCACGGTATTCCCACAGGTGTCGCCTTACCATGGCCCGGGACCGTTTGCCTTTTGGCTCACGTATATGATAGTGTCGCTAGCATCCATATGACGAAGAACCGGGCCGACATGGCTAGTCGTGAACCCAAAGTGGCACTAACCCATGGGGACAGCATACATGAATCAACTTGAGCATGTCGGTCAGCAGCGTGTTAATCCGGGCTGTAGCACTGGGCTAACAGGACTCAGGGAACCCGGTTGTAGCAGGCTAGGCAGGACTCGGATGTCACCGCGTGACATTTCCCGAAGGACAGACACAGAGCGAAGTGAAACACATGCCGGCCAATCAAGCGTCTGAGCGGTAGTCTTTGGGCTAGCGGGACTCACAGTGAACCAGTCAGAAGCGGACTACTATGGCTCATGGAAGCACAAGACTACATTTTCCCATAAGAGAGGCTACCAAGGATAAACAACTAGGTTGTCGGATCCCACACATACCAAGCATTTCAATCATACACACAATATGCTCAATATGTGCAAATACAACATGGCATCACAACAAGACTCTACGACTCAAGTATTTATTCATTAGGCTCCGAGGAGCGAGATATTACAAACATGGGTCTCATGACCCAACATACTGAGCATACAAGCAACAAGCACAAGCGGAAGCTTAACATGTTTGAGTGAGACATCTACAAATGAAAAAGGCTGAGAAGCGACTATCTACCAGATCTGCCGAGGGCACAAGATCGTGCTGAGGTATCAAGCTAAATGTCAAGTCCACGCGGAACTACTAACGAGGCCGCGTCTCTCGCAAAACATAAAATAGGCAAACGTGAGTACAAATGTACTCAGCAAGACTTACATCGAAACTAACTACATATGCATCATTATCA
Source organism: Aegilops longissima (assembly GCA_021605205.1). NCBI lineage: Eukaryota > Viridiplantae > Streptophyta > Magnoliopsida > Poales > Poaceae > Aegilops > Aegilops longissima. The sequence goes on along the minus strand of CM038678.1, from coordinate 593,626,971 downwards.
ACAAAGGGGGTGGTGTTTAGCTGCAGCAAGCCAGCTTTGACTCGGTGGCTATCTGAACTACATTGCAAGTAACTCTTTTGAGGTGGCGCACACGAGTCCACATATTCACCATATCAATACACCACTATGGATCCGCTCCGTCTTCCTCACGAGAACGCCATCCATAGCACTCACGCTTATCTTGCGTATTTTAGAGTATCCACTTTCACTTGTCTATGAACTGTACAGGCAACCCAGAAGTCCTTTACCGCGGACACGGCTATTCGAATAGATCATATTAACCCTGCAGGGGTGTACTTATTCACACACGCTCTCGCCACTTACCACCATGTACACGACGTGTATCTCGGCAACCTTCAAGCAGAAGCCTGTTGAGGGAGTTGGCCACGACCTGACTAACCACACAAGTCTCTAGTCCAGGTTTATCGCCTATTCGGGTTCCATCCGTAAGGATATCCGGCCGGGGTGTCGTTCACGGCCCCAAACGATGTGTGCAGGGTTCCCAAGCCCACCTCGACGGGTGGTTCTACGCTTGGTACACCGTGCCACGATGCCTAATCCGTCCCAAGCCCACATGCATCGGGTGCCACTTGGTAGACTACTAACACTACCTACAAACACGAAACTAGTTGCAACTCCCGGGCCAGAGATCAAGTTGATTAATAAGCGAGAGGGGCGAGTTACAGAACCCAATGTGTGGTAGTAACTGTTCATGGATCACAAACACGAACTCAGTTCCTGAGGACGGTTTCAATGAGACAACCCACCATGTACTCCTACATGGCCTCTCACCGCTACCTTTACCAAATTGTGTTCACACACTTAGCTCTCAACAGTAGGACATGTTCACACACCTCTGATTCATCCCTGATGAATCAGACCTGACACAACTCTAAGCAATAGCAGGCATGACAAACAAGCATGAATAAGTAGGCACATCAGGGCTCAAACAACTCCTACTCATGCTAGTGGGTTTCATCTATTTACTGTGGCAATGACAGGTCATGCAGAGGAAAAGGGTTCAACTACCGCAACATGTAACAGTTGAAACGTTGTTGTCATAATGCAGTAAAAGAGAGCAAGAGCGAGAGAATGGGATTGTATCGGAATGAACAAGGGGGTCTTGCTTGCCTGGCACTTCTGAAGATAATATAATTCTTCATCGGTGTCATCGAACACGTCGTCGAAACGTCGTCTACCGGGAGGGAACAAATACTGGCAAACAAGGAAGAACACAATCAATGCAATGCAACAATATGATGCATGATCATGACATGGAAATATGTTGTGTTTGGCCTAATGCATCTAGCAACAAGTTAAATGGGGTTGGTTTGAACACTAAGTTCAAATTCAAACTCCATATGTGAGAGTTTAAATGCCATTTAATTGATTTGACCTGATCAGCAGGTATAAGTTGTTCTAACATGCATGAAAATGGTACAGATGGATAGATTGGATTTTTCTGATAATTTTTCATATATAAATTATTTCATTTGGAGTTACGGTTGAATTTCTATGATTTTTAGAAGTTTGAATCATTTTCTGGAATTTCCTGATTAAAATTAAATCCAGAAAATGAATAACTGCGTCAGCACTGCATCACTGTGACGTCAGCAAGTCAACTGCGGTTGACCAGGTCAAACCTGACCAGTGGGGTCCACTGGTCAGTCACACAGGGCTGGTTTGGGTGGATGACATGTGGGACCAATCAACGGCCACGTCAGCAAGTTCAATGCTGACGTGTGGGTCCCGTGTGATTATAAACTAATCTAAATGGAAATAAAACCTAGATTATTTAGGGCGTGGGGCCCAGGTGTCAGTGAGCTAGGTGGGTTGGTTAGTGGGGCTGTTAGCTGCTAATGACGAGCCACGTCATCTCATCGGAGTTCAGCGCCGGCGAGCACACAGACGCGGCGGTGATGATCGGGACGGCGGCTCCGGCGATCAAATCGATGGCCGAGCCCATCTACGAGGAGCTGGGGCTCGTGCGCATCCAACGGTGGCAGCGGGAGGGCGCGAGGTAGCCGGACTTGGGCATGGCGAGGTCATCTGCGGCGCCGAGTTCGGTGGGTCGGGCTTGGCGCTTCGGTGCGGGGCGAGCAAAGGAGGAGGAAAATGCAGTGGAGCTCACAGCGAGGGTGATGAGGTGGTCAGCGAGCTCGGGGATACGCCGGGGTCGGCAAATCGACGCCGGCGATCTTCGGTGCCCGTCGGTGAAGACGACGGCGATGGCGTCACTGCAGGGATCCTCGCATCGCTTGGTGCGGTGAGGAGGAAGAGTAGGTCGAGGCGGAGCTTTGGGATGCGTCGGGGAGGTGAGGCGGTGGCTTTGGCCGCGGCAACGGCGAGCGGCGGCGACGGGCGTGTTCGGGAAGAGAGAAGAGAGGGGGGGAAGAGAGCTGCGAGGAGGGAGGAGGTGCAGAGGGTCGAGGGGGGGGGGGTGCGTGGCGTCTTCTGGGTGTTCCAGGGCGACGAGGAGGAGAAGCAGGAGGTGGCCGTCGGTGGCCGTGCGCGTGCGTCGACACGCCTCTGCCAGTAGGCAGAGGTTGAAGACAGCAGTGCCCCTGGTGGGCTGGGCCGCCAAGTGGACTGGCTAGGTGGGCTGGGCCAGCACAGGTAAGGCCCAGGTGGGTTTCTCTCTCTCTCTTCTCTGCTTTCTAATTTAGTTTCTGTTTTCTATTTTCTGCTTTATGTTTGGAAATAAAATACCAACCAAAACACTTTGGTTAATTCTGCAAATTTTTGTGAGGAATATTTGAATTGTTTTCAAACCACACAATAAATTTCAGAATATTTGGAGCAACCAATATTTAATGGTAACTTTTAAACTCCAACTCAAATATCATAATGATTTAATTCAATGACCAAATGTCACGGAAAAATATGCATCATCTCTGGTAGAGGCTTTCACCTTTTTCCATAAATCATGAACATTTTAAAAGGATGTTTTGAGGTCACTGAAAATATTTTGGTTGAACCTATTTGAGTTCTTCTGGTGCTAGGGTTTTATCATCCCCATTTCAACTTTCTGAGAAATGTAAACATGATGCACACATGAAGGGCTAGCCTAGAGCATACCAGAACTAGGGATGTGACAGCAGGAGTGACAACTTGCTTGCCATTCTACTTGAAGTTCCCTTTCTTTTCTTTTGCCCTTTTCTTGAAACTAGTGGTCTTGTCAATCATCAACACTTGATGCTCTTTCTTGATTTCTACCTTCGTCGATTTCAGCATCACGAAGAGTTTGGGAATCGTTTTCGTCATCCCTTGCATTATAGTTCATCACGAAGTTCCAGTAACTTGGTGATGGTGACTAGAGAATTCTGTCAATCACTATCTTATCTGGAAGATTAACTCCCACTTGATTCAAGCGATTGAAGTACCCAGACAATCTGAGCACATGCTCACTAGTTGAGCGATTCTCCTCCATCTTTTAGCTATAGAACTTGTTGGAGACTTCATATCTCCCAACTCGGGTATTTGCTGGAAATATTAACTTCAACTCCTGGAACATCTCATATGGCCCATGACGTTCAAAACGTCTTTGAAGTCCCGATTCTAAGCCGTTTAAGCATGGTGCACTAAACTATCAAGTAGTCATCTTTTTGAGCTAGCCAAACGTTCATAACGTCTGCATCTGCTCCTGCAATAGGTCTGTCACCTAGCGGTGCATCAAGGACATAATTCTTCTGTGCAACAATGAGGATAAACCTTAGATCACGGATCCAATCCGCATCATTTCTACCTACATATTTCAACACAGTTTTCTCTAGGAACATATCAAAATAAACATATGATAGCAACAACGCGAGCTATTGATCTACAACATAATTTGCAAAATACTACCATGACTAAGTTCACGATAAATTTAAGTTCAATTAATCATATTACTTAAGAACTCCCACTTAGAAAGACATCCCTCTAATCTTCTAAGTGATCACGTGATCCAAATCAACTAAACCATAACCGATCATCACGTGAAATGGAGTAGTTTTCAATGGTGAACATCACTATGTTGATCATATCTACTATATGATTCACGCTCGACCTTTCAGTCTCGGTGTTCGAGGCCATATCTGCATATGCTAGGCTCGTCAAGTTTAACTCGAGTATTCTGCGTGTGCAAAACTGGCTTGCACCCGTTGTAGATGGACGTGAGCTTATCACACCCGATCATCACGTGGTGTGCAGGCACGACGAACTTTGGCAGCGGTGCATACTCAGGAGAACACTTTTATCTTGAAATTTAGTGAGAGATCATCTTATAATGCTACCGTCAATCAAAGCAAGATAAGATGCATAAAGGATAAACATCACATGCAATCAATATAAGTGATATGATATGGCCATCATCATCTTGTGCTTGTGATCTCCATCTTCAAGCACCGCCATGATCACCATCGTCACCGTAGCGACACCTTGATCTCCATCGTAGCATCGTTGTCGTCTCGCCAATCTTATGCTTCTACGACTATCGCTACCGCTTAGTGATAAAGTAAAGCATTATAGGGCGATTGCATTGCATACAATAAAGCGACAACCATATGGCTCCTGCCAGTTGCCGATAACTCGGTTATAAAACATGATCATCTCATAAAATATAGCATCACGCTTGACCATATCACATCACAACATGCCCTGCAAAAACAAGTTAGACGTCCTCTACTTTGTTGTTGCAAGTTTTACGTGGCTGCTATGGGCTTAGCAAGAACCGTTCTTACCTACGCATCAAAAACCACAACGATAGTTTGTCAAGTTGGTGCTGTTTTAACCTTCGCAAGGACCGGGCGTAGACACACTCGGTTCTACTGAAGTTGGAGAAACCGACACCTGCCTGTCACAGCCCCAGATCGGCCTTGCTTGACTTTGCTTGCTCATCATGTCATCATGTTTAAACTTCTAAGAAACTTGAAATGGGGATTGCCTAAACCCTAGCATTAAAGGAATTCACTAGGTTCAACCAAAATATTTCCAAGAAATCCAAATGACTTCCAAAATGTTCATCATTCTTGGAAAATCTTTGAAACAAGATAACCGTAGGTGATGCACATTTTCCATGACATATTGGGCTTTGGATTTAAATCATACCTTATTTGCATTTGGGCATTTAAATTTTATATATTATATTAAATGTCTAAATATTCATGAACTGAAATTCTGGTTATTGGAAATAATCCAAATAGTAGCCTAAGCAGTCTCATGATTTTTGAAAGTGCATAGGTATTTTTAATAAAGCCACGAAAGTTTACTGAGAATAATAGAAAACTGAAATAATTAGAAAAGGAGAGAGAAAACCTACAGCCAAATTTACCCGGCAGCCCACTTACCTAGCCAAACCCACAGAGCCAGCCCAGCCCACCACCTGGCCCGTGCAGTCATCACCTACCTCTGCCAAGGGCGAGGAGGAGACAGCATCTGCGACGCCGCAAGGCGCCACGCCTCCTCCTGCTACGCTTTGCCTCACCAAGGCGCCTCAAGCCCTCCTCGGTGTCGCTCTGGACCCCCCAGACCCCTCGCTTCTCCCTCTCTCTGGATCTCTCTTCCCTTGCTCCTCTGCTTCCTTCCTGGCCGGAGCTCGCGCCCTTGCCGACGCCACAGCCAGCCACCCTCTCGCCTCGTCGCCGTGCCCACGCGCCCGCCATCAGGCTCGCCTCCTCGTGAGACGCACGGCGCCGGGCGCCCGAACGCCGCCATCACCATCGTCTTCCTCCTCGGGCTCCGCCGCCCGCCGCCGCCGATTCGCCGTCACCGAGTCTTCCCCGAGCACGCCGAGGCCACCTCTGCACTCGCCGTGAGCCCCTCTTCCTCTCCCCTCTTCTCTCAAGCTCGCGGTCGTTCCCTACCTTCATTCCCCATCACGGCCGAGAACATCTCGCCTACGCCATGGCCACAGCCACTAGAGCTCCCACCCGAGTACACCATCATGCTCAGGACGTCTCCACGAGCCCGTTGCATGCCGCAGCTCGCCTTCCCGTGCCCCCTAGCGGTCGCCCGTGTCTCACCCGAGCTCCGGCCGCCGCCAAACACGTCGCCGGCGCCTTTTCCGGCGACCCCGAGCCCAACTACATGCACCACCCGCCGCGGCTCGCCCCTAGCTACCTTTAGAGCCCAACGGCGCCCTGAACGGTGCAGTGTAGGCGAGACCCGAGCCACCCCGGCGCGTCTCCGCCGCGTTTTTGGTCGTCGCCGGCGAAACTCCGGCGAGCCAACGTGGCACATTTAGTTAACACTAATGACGCCATTAGCTGATCACTGTGCCACTGACGGACGGGCCCCACGCGCTAGATTAACCCCGGAATTATTTCCTGTTTAAATTAGACTAACCCACCGGGCCCACATGTCAGGTTGACTTTGCTGGCGTGGCAGTTGACTAGGCCCACCTATCATCCACCCAAACCAGTCTGTGTCACTGACGTGGGGATCCCACACGTCAGGTTTGACCTAGAACCGCCTGTTGACCTCTTTGAGGTCAAGCATGACCTAATCCTGACGCAATAACTCTTTTTCGGATTTATTTTAATTCAGGAAATTCCGGAAAATATCCTAAACTTCTAAAATTCATAGTAATTCAACCGTAGCTCAGATTGAAATAATTTATATATGAAAAATTATCAGAAAAATCCAATCTATCCATCTGTACCATTTCCATGCATGTTCGAACAAGTTAACCTCACTGTTTAGGATGAAACATGAATAGGGCAATTTTGATAATAGTTATGGAGTTGGGATTTGATATAGTTTTGAATTCCACTTCAATCAAAATGACTTGTTGTTGCATTAGCCCAAATCACAGCATATTGCCATGTCATGATCATGCATCATATTGCTGCATTGCATCGATTGTGTTTCTTCCTTGTTTGTCGGTGCTTGTTCCCTCTCGGTAGGCGTATCCCGACGATGAGTTCGATGACACCGATGAAGAACTATATTATCTTCAGAAGTGCCAGGCAAGCAAAACCCCCTTGTTCATTCCGATACAATCCCACTCTCTCGCTTCTGCTCTCTTTTACTGCATTAGGACAACAACGATTCATCTGTTACTTGCTGCGGTAGCTGAACCCCTTATCCTCTGCATGACTGTCATTCCACAAAATAGATGAAACCCACTAGCATGAGTAGGAGTTGTTTGAGCCTGTTGTGCCTACTCATTCATGCTTGTTTGTCATGCACTGCTCTTTGCTTAGAGTTGAGTCAGGTCTGATTCATCGAGAATGAATTGGAATGGTTGTGTGAACATGTCCTCATGTGTGTGAGATAAGTGTGTGAACACGATTTGTTAAAGGTAGCGGTGAGAGGCCATGTAGGAGTACATGGTGGGTTGTCTCATTGCACCGTCCTCGAGAACTGAGTTCTGTGTTTGTGATCCATGAAACAGTTACTACCACGCATTGGGCCCAAACTAGTGGACCCTCTCGCTTCTTAACCACCCTTGTTCTCTATCCAGAGTTGCAACAAGTTTACGGTGTTTGTAGGATATGTGTTGGAGGCCATGCGTGGCGCTGACCCTAGGGGTGGGCTATGATGCGGTAGATACACCGTGGCTGGTGTACGAATGCCCGTTTGGTATCTCGGGAACCCTGCACACATCGTTCGGGGCGTTAGTGGAAACCTCGGCGGACTCCTGGATGGAACCCTAATAGGCGATAAACCTGGACTAGGGACTTGAGTGTTTAGGTAGGCCGTGGCCGACACCCACGTTGGGCTTCCGCTTGAAGGTTGCCGAGTACATGTCGTGTAAACGGTAAGTGGTGAGGCGTGTGTGAAGAAGTACACCCTGCGGGGTTAATATGATCTATTGAATAGCCGTGTCCGGGAAAGGACTTCTGGGTTGCCTATAACAGTTCATAGACAAGTGAAAGTGGATATTCTAAAATGCGCAAGATAAGCGTGAGTGCTATGGACGGCGTTCTCGTAGGGAGACGGAAGCGGATCCATAGTGGTGTTTTGATATGGTGAATATGTGGACTCGTGTGCGCCACCTCAAAAGAGTTACTTGCAGTCGTAGTTCAGGATAGCCACCGAGTCAAAGCTGGCTTGCTGCAGTCAAACTCCACCACCCCCTTTGATGATAATGATGCATATGTAGTTAGTTCTGATGTAAGTCTTGCTGAATACGTTTGTAATCACGTTTGCTTATTTTATGTTTTGCATAGAGACGTCAGTCTCGCTAGCAGTTCCGCTTGGACTTCGACGTTTAGTTTGTTACCTCAGCTACGATCTTGTGCCCTCGGTAGGATCTGGTAGATAGTCAGGCTTCTCAGCCTCCTTTTCATTTGTAGATGTCTGTACTCAGACATGTTAAGCTTCCGCTTGTGCTTTGACTTGTATGCTCTGAGTGTTGGGTCATGAGACCCATGTTTGTAATATCTCGCTCCTCGGAGCCTAATGAATAAATATTTGAGTCGTAGAGTTATGTTGTGATGCCATGTTGTATTTACACATATTGAGCATATTGTGTGTATGTTTGAAATGCTTGGTATGTGGGATCCAACAATCTAGTTGTTTATCCTTGGCAGCCTCTCATATGGGAAATGTAGTCTAGTGCTTCATGAGCGATAGTAGTCCGCTACAGCCCGGTTCACGGAGTCCTGCTAGCCCAAAGACTACTGCTCGGACACTTGACTGGCGGTATGTGTTTCACCGTTCTCGTATGGTTCGTCCCTTCGGGAAATGTCACGCGGTGACATCCGAGTCCTGCCTAGCCTGCTACAGCCGGGATACCGGAGTCTGTTAGCCAGTGCTACAGCCCGGATTCACACGTTGATGACCGACATGCTCGATGTGATTCATGTATGCTGTCCCCATGGGTTAGTGCCGCTTTGGGTTCACGACTAGCCATGTCGGCCCGGTTCTCTGTCATATGGATGCTAGCGACACTATCATATCGTGAGCCAAAAGGCGCAAACGTTCCCGGGCCATGGTAAGACGACACCCGTGGAATACCGTGCGTGAGGGAAAGGAAGGGGAGAGGAGAGGGAAGAGGGCGCCGCCCCTCTCTAGTCAATTCGGACCATAGGGGAGGGGGCGCGCCCATCCTGGCTGCCCTCTCTCTCTCCACTAAAGCCCATAAGGCCCATTACTTCTCCCGGGGGTTCCGTAACCCTCCGGCACTCGGTTTTCTCCAAATCACCGGAACACTTCCGGTGTCCGAATATAGTCGTCAATATAACAATCTTTATGTCTCGACCATTTCGAGACTCCTCGTCATGTCGTGATCATATCCGGACTCGAACAACCTTCGTACATCAAAACTTATAAACTCGTAATAAAACTGTCATCGTAACGTTAAGCGTGCGGACCCTACGGGTTCGAGAACTATGTAGACATGACCTAGAACTGTTTCCGTCAATAACCAATAGCGGAACCTGGATGCTCATATTGGCTCCTACATATTCTCGAAGATCTTTATCGGTCAAACCGCATAACAACATCGTTGTTCCCTTTGTCATCGGTATGTTACTAGCCGAGATTCGATCGTCGGTATCAATACCTAGTTCAATCTCGTTGCCGACAAGTCTCTTTACTCGTTCCGTAATGCATCATTCCGTAACCAACTCATTGGCCACATTGCTTGCAAGGCTTATAGTGATGTGCATTACCGAGAGGGCCCGAGATACCTCTCCGACAATCGGAGTGACAAAACCTAATCTTGAAATCGCCAACCCAACATGTACCTTCGAGACACCTGAGAGCACCTTTATAATCACCCGATTCGTTGTAACGTTTGGTAGCACAAAAGTGTTCCTCCGTAAACAGGAGTTGCATAATCTCATAGTTGTAGGAACTTTGTATAAGTCATGAAGAAAGCAATAGCAACATACTAAGCGATCAAGTGCTAGGCTAACGGAATGGGTCAAGTCAATCACATCATTCTCCTAATGATGTGATCCCGTTAATCAAATGACAATACATGTCTATGGTTAGGAAACATAACCATCTTTGATTAATGAGCTAGTCAAGTAGAGGCATACTAGTGACATTATGTTTGTCTATGTATTCACACATGTATCATGTTTTCGGGTAATACAATTCTAGCATGAATAATAAAAATTTATCATGATATGAGGAAATAAATAATAACTTTATTATTGCCTCTAGGGCATATTTCCTTCAGTACTAGTACTACAATAGTGGGCTCAAATAGCAATTTTGTCTCATGCAAGAGCCTGGCTATATGCGTGCTCCAAGGCACCGCACCACGCGAGTGTTCGCAACTGCCACATACGGGTTGCGCTTGACTATTCGCCTCTTCGAGAAGACGGACAATGATGTTACTCCTACTTCTACAGTATCGAATCCACTGCTGCATGTCCGTCCACCTCGTGTAGCGAAAGCTCTTACTAGTCCTGCCAGCCACCACGCTCATGCGCGAGGGAGGGACGCAGCTTCATCGACTTACTGCTCCTGCCTTTGCGTCTATGATAGGTGGTCCCAACAGGTGGTTGGCCCACCTGTCATGCAGCTAAAGGCAGGTGCAGGTGTTGTAGTAATCAAACTTCTCAGTCTTGTACGAGTTGACGCGACACATCAAAGCACTGCACTCGGTATAAGGCTTTTTACACATTTCAAATGGATTACAACATACGGATGTATGTAGACATATTGTGCTTCGTATGTAGTCACTTGTTGCAATCTCTAAAAAGACATATTTGGAAATAGAGGGAGTACAACGCATGCACGCATGTCGTGACTTCCCTTTTGATACTTGCATGTGTTGATTTGATGCACCTTGCCAAATTCTGACTATGAATTTAACTAACCAAATTTTCATGCATGTCACAAAAAATTACGGGGCTGTTTGGATTGTGACTATGTTTGTCTTATGTTGCCACATTATTTTTCCCACACTTGCCACAATAGCCTAACTTCAGTTGCTCAAATTGTTAGACACACTTTGGCTTGCCTAAGGGAATCTTGTCACACTTTTTGTGTCTATGACATGTGGGGTTCACTGCTAATAAAAAAATTCTTGTCTTAGGTGTGGCTAATAAAAAAGACTTATATTTAGGAACGGAGGGAGTAGAAAATATAAATAATAATGCATGTTGGGGCAACCCACGTTTCTGATAAGTTTAGCCGTGGGCTTGTTCACAATTTTTACGAGGGGGTGGTTGTTCATTTAATGGAGGGACTTGTACCAGACTTGAACAATACAAAGTGCAACCTGGCACACCGTAACACCACTTGGAACAAGCGGGTAGCTATCTCAAAAAACAATCAACAACTAAAAAAACGGCGACCTGGCACATAGTACACAATTTTAAACGATTGTTTTGATGGAGTGAAAAAGGAAAACTGCCCCACTACGTATATATAGGCCGGAGCCACCGCGCTTGCTTGCTAGGGTTGCTCTATTCACACACTCTCATCCACTCCAGATCTAAACAAGATAGGGGTGGTAACACTGTCTTTCACCCTTCAAAAAACACTATCTTTCTATCCTCACCACTAGTTACAGATGCGGACGTATCCCCCTCCACCGGTGAAGGGGAGGAGGGGCAGCGTTTAGGCCGTCGTCGACAGCAAGGGAGGAGACCCACTGCCGGCCGCACCGTTATCTCTGGGCGAGCGCTGGCGTGGGAGGTGCTCCGATCCCTTCGTCGTTGCCCTAGTGTGGGAGGATCCGGCCTCTCGCCGCCCACCTATCCACATCCCAATGACCTTCAGGTTTATCTTCCTTCGAAACCGCCTTAGCTCTACTTCCCCAGCTTGCTACGTCGCTGCATGTGCATCATTTTCTACCTCTCAGCCCCTCTCGATCAGATGGTCCAACATCACCTATTTTTTTTCTTCTATTGTTAGAGGTAAAGCTACTTCATGGAGTCGAATCTTGTACTTGGTTCAAACAAGAAATAAAGTGGGGGTGGGGGAATTTAGTATGTACATCGGACTTGGTACAAACAACAAGGAAAGGGGGTGAAAGTAGTACAGACTGGTCATCCAACTGGTCTCTTGGTCGAAAAGGGAAATATCGGCGTAACGCGGTACACAGTGGTATGACCAGGACTAGATTTGCTATCCACATATAGGAGTAGGTGGCTAGAGTGAACAAAAATGGGACCAACCTAGATATGTTTCTTGGATGTTTGTTTCTCAGGGCAACAAACTCTGAATCACCACTTTATGCCCCTGTTTAGGTACATGGTGCTGGACTGCTGGTGCACCCACTGTCCCATGCCATTATACCAAATATTTATCTGTTCTTAATCTAATGCCCCTGGTAAAATGAAGCCATGCCACTGTTATAAGCCATGACAAGTTTAGCCAAATGTTTTTGCTTGTAATTGTTTGAGACTTTGACTGTTTCCATTGTAGCTTTTTGTGCAAACAGGGATATCCATTTCACCAGGTTGTTGTTGTGACCTTTTGGTGCACTGCACAAAACACTTCTTAAAAGAAGTGACTTTTGTGCTATTTAACTGGAATGTCAGAATGGAATAGTTAATTCATTTCGGTGGAACTGCACAAAGGGAGATATGTGTTCCAATCCTCATCATCCATATTGGCGCCATAACCTTCCTTTAGGTAAGAATGATATTTAATACATGTGTTCATCTCTATTTTGTGACTCCAATGAGAAAATAATGCTATTGTTTACTAGTACACTTGTACTCCCTCACTGACAAAACCAATTCAGAAATAGAAGGCCAATCATGTACTTTGTTTCACCAACTGGTGAGGAGGAGAAACAGAGGAAGAAGAGGAAGAAGAAGAATAAACAGTGCCAAGGTGATCTTGCTGATGCCAGAGGCCTCAGTCGAGGCCATTCTAGGGCTCCGGCAACATCTACCTTACATGTGAGACGATCCTCCAGGGAGCCCTTCCACTTCTGCTGTCTCTCCTGTAAGGTCACTTAATTAATTAGGAGTACTTAAGTACCACTAATTTATTGCTGCCTAATTTTCCTGTCAGAGTTAAACAAATCTTTAGTAGCACCTTATGCTGAATCATGTACGTGTGTATGTTTGTCTATGTAGGTGAATCATGTGGTGGAGCAGGGAGGGAATATTATTAGTGTCATGACATAATAGTGCTATTGTTTTGCATGTCAATTTATTGCCATTGGTTTAATGAGGCAATGTTTTGCGTATTGTCCATCATGAATTTGATGCTACTGTTAGAGTAATGTGCTAATATCTTTCTATCCTTTCTCACCAAGCTAATGAAGGTTTCACCTTGTTCCTACTTGTGCAAACAGGGATCATGTTGTGCCAATCATACATTCTAGTGGAACTACACAAGACAATACAATGAACTGTATCCCAGCCAGTGCTTTAACTCTGCTGGAAGTTCTTGATAATCTTTCAATATAATCTCAGCACTGGTAAACAAGAGTGATTTCAACCATACATTTAAAGTGCACAAAAATATACACTATTGAGTGATTCCAGTGAGTGCTTTACCATCTCTGATGGGACTACATGAACAAGCTTTTTAACTCAGGTTTGTACCGGCCAAGGGATTTCATTCATATTAGTTTGATGTCATCTCTATTTGTATCGTGCTACTGTCATGAGAAACTCCGTTATCTTTGCACGTTAAAGTTTTACAACCTATGATACATGGCAATGCTTTGAGTGTTGAGCTAATTGGCACTGATTAAATAAACAAATACCTCTCTTTAAGCAAGACTACTATGTTGCTAAATTTACCCATTAAGATAATGAGGGTGCTTCTATTTGTTAGTGTATGTTTCATCAACTAGTCCCACTATTACAGTAATCTCACTCTCTCAATATATGTGCCAACAGGGATGCTCGATTTTGGTGGAAATGCACAAAAACTTTGGGTGTTTCATTGCCTCGACAGCTTCCTTCCATTCCTGTCAGTCGCTAATCCGGGCTTGCATTCTTCCTTTGCTGTCAGTCGCTTGGCTTATCTCGGCTTCCAGTCAAAGGAAATAGTAATTGATATGCTACCTCACACAGGTTGGTACTGGTATTTATCCTGATTATTGTGCTTGTCATATGTATTGGTAATTTGGTATTGTGCTACTGTTTGCCGATTTCATAAAGGAGTAACTTGGAGCCTAAACTCACAGGCAAATACATTGGGTGATTTCAGTAGAACTGCACAAAAAGATCAGATGGACAGGTACTTATGTTGCTGCTATGTACTCCAAAGTTCACTCAGACAAGCATCGATGTTGACAAGAAGAAGTGCCTATATTCATTCGAGTATCAACTGGCGTCAACCAGTTGTCAAACTCCAAGTTTTAGGAGAGTGAACGCCAAAAATATTGCTTGGCGCATAGCCCACAAAAACACAGTCCAGTCTTTGGTCCCAACTTGTGCCTTTTGGTTATCGACAGATATGGTAGCGAACTGTATGGCATGGAGTCTAAAGATTCCAGACAAGTTGGTTGACGCATATATTCATCTGGCACTTAATTAGACTGCACGCCAGGGATGCTCCATTTCAGTTGAACTGCACAAAAAAATTGGGTGGTTCATTTTCTCAACTGCCTCCTTTCTCGTCTGCAATGTAGAATTTTGGCGAGCTACAAGACCAAGATGAGCCAGTAAACTAGTTGGATGAAAGTAGTGGCCAAGTTGCTCAAACCTCCTCGCACGAGGCCACTATTTGAGGATAAACCTACAAGAAAAGTTCAGATTATGCATGCTGCCTCTTATGTACTCGAAAGTTTACTCGTACAAGCATTAATTTTAGCAAGAAGTACCTCCATTGAACACCATTTACCAAATTGTACCCTAGGTAATTAAAGTTAGTCCATGGATCATATTGGCTGTGATCTCAATCATTTGGATGCATAAACATACTGAACATGTGTATATCTAAATCTTTTTGTGAATTATCTATGAATATTGTTGTGTTATCTATCAATCATTTGGATCCATAGACATGCTGAACTTGTGTATATATGAATCTTTTGAGTTGTTGATAGTGAATGTTGGCTATGAATATGAACGTGTCCTGTGAACCTGAGTTTGATCTGAATGTTTACCATTTCTGTTGTACTTGTGTGTGAACTTGTTAGTATGCCTACTGTGGGGTATGTGACGTGTGGGTGTCAACGGCACACCTTCCTCCCGAGAAGAATTGCACCTACTTTGTTAGGGTAGCAACGGCGCATCAGCTCTTTTTAATCTTTTTGCTCTGTCTTGCCCCCTCCCCCGCTCAACTCCTGTCGTAATGTTTTCGGCCTCAAAACAAACATAGTACTGCGTTGTTTTTGGGGTTTGATGAAAAATCGAGTGCTGGTTTCTGTAGGTTGGCCCACCCAGCAAATGGGCTGCTGGTCCACCACGGACTGGGAGGCTAAAAATACAAGTTGTATGGTTCAGAGGCATGTAAAAACGCCATCGAGAGCCATCCATCAAGAAGAAAAAATCGCTCTGATGTGCTTCTTCATTAGTGCATGACCCCTCTTTAATCCAGTTAAGCTCGGGATCCGGTATCATTTTTTCCGAGAGCAAACAAGTATCAGCTAGGCCTAGGTTTTGTATTTTAACATCGTAGCCCACTTACATCTGGTGACAATGGTTTCAACTTATTTTTTGAGGTCCGTATCGGCCTATGGGCTTTTTCTTAAAGATCGGTAGCCCAATGTATTTTTTAACCACATTATATATATTTATATTATTACTATTATCGTATATTTTATAGAGACTTATATATACATTATCAAAACATCCCACGTGTTATTAACTGAAAGTAAATGTTTAACAGAAGTTGGCAAGGAAAATCCTGGTTGTTTTAACTCACAGGCAAGGAAAATCCTGGTGATTGCGTACAAAAGCTTGCGAAGATTTTAAGACCAATGTAATAATAACACGCTCATTTTTATTTTGAGAAATAACTCGCTAATTTGTTAATTATGTATATAAAAAATGTGCCTCTCTGGTTTATTTTTTGATATTAATTGCTCCTTCTAACATAACATTACATATATAACGATCCCAGCTAATTCGTGTATTTGAAGGAAGTGCAAATGGGCTAGGATTTCTTAGGAAATATAAATGGGCCACATTGACGCGAAATTATTTGTTCACCCAGCCCAGCAAATGGACTGTACATTCTAGAAAACATGGGTTAAATATATGCCACATTTTTTCAGGCTCACATGTGGGCCAATAGGTCGAAGCCTATGCAGGGAGTTGTCAACTTGGTCAATAAATGATTATGACATCCACAGCCATTGGATTTATATCCAACGGCTGGCATGCACCTTCAATCTCTCGTCTTCTTCCTCCAGCGTCGTCGGGACAGCCTGGTCCGGCCTCCAGCAGCTAGCAGCTCTGCTTAGCACGCATCGCTGCGAAGCGCTACCCCACCGCCGGCCAGGCTATCCCTCCACCCCTCCACACCTCCTGTTATTCTCCACCGACTGCAGCCCACGCTGCACCAGAACCAGTTATAACCCTTCTCCTCCTCTCAATCTGCGACTCCACTATCACATCTTCCCATCTCCGAGTCGTTCTCGTCCGGGGCCTCGCCGTCGTCCATCGCCTCGCTGCGCTCGGTGCGGCATGGTCAACAAACGATAGTCATCGGAAGAGGACTGTACGTGGAGAGCCTGACGCCTGGGACCCACGAGGTCCATGGTCGCACGCATGGAAAGTTCCTCCTTATTAAGCTGAAAAAAAATGTGTCCTCCACCTGACAGCTGGGACCCACCGGCTGTATCTTCGCACGGAAGGAAGTGCCTCCTTGTTATGCGAAAAAATTATTCCTCCCGTTGACAGCAGGGACCCGTCAGATTTGGTGGCTGACTTGTGGGCCTACTAAGTGACGTGTACGCAGGGCTTTGTCAACTTAATCAACAAATGATTCTAGCAGCTAGACCATTGGATGTTAATCCAACAACCGTGCTCCTTCTTCAACCTCTGTTCTTGCTCCTGTCTCCCGTGGGCGGCACTGCAGCTGTCTTTGCCAAGACCCAAACCAGTCAAGTTTCCCACTCCTCTCCATCTGCGACTCCACTGCCCCATCTTCCCCATCTCCGTGTCATTCCAGTCTGGGGCCTCGTCGTCGTCCACCGACCTTGGTGCGCTCTGCACGGTGTGGTCAATGTGTTCAACAACCGAGAGTCATCGGAAGATGACTGTACGTGAGAGGCTGACAGTGGGGACGCACCACGCCCATGGACGCATGCATGCAACGGAACGCGGTGTGGTCAACATGGTTAAGGAACGACTTCATTCGGAAGTATACTGTACGTGGAGAGGCTGACAGCTGGGTCCACAGCCGCAGCAAGGAAGTGCCTCCTTATTACGCGGAAAATAATGATTCCTCCACCTGATAGCAGGGACCCACCGGACGGGCCACCTTATTTTCTGAAAAAAATGTTCCCCCCTGACTGCTGGGACCCAGCGGATGGGCCACCGTATTTCACAAAAAAAACGTTCCCCCTGCTGTCAGCTCGGACCCACGGAAGTGCCTCCTTATTACGCAGAAAAAATGAATACTCCCCCTGCTAGCTGGGACCCACCTTGGTGGGAGGCTGACTTGTGGGCCTACTAAGTTGACTGGGACGGAGGGCTTTGTCAACTTAGTCAATATGAACGATTCTAGCTCCAGTGACCGTATGATGTCCATCCAACGGCCGTAGTGCTTTTTCAATCTCTGGTCTTCTTGCTCCAGCCGCCCAAACCAGCACCGGTCGTCCCGCGTGCTCCTGCCTCCCGTGGCCGGCTGTGATGCCGCGGAGGCCTCACCGCCCCCTACTACTCCCACCGCTGGCCAGGCCATCCCTCTAGTCACCCACACCCCCTGTTATTCTGCGGCGACGGCAGCCTCACACCGCAGCCGAACCAGTGAACCCTCATACTCCTCTACGTGTGGGCATCCACTGCCGCGTCTTCCCCGGCTCCGCGTCGTCCCCTTCCTAGGCCTCGCCGTCGTCCACCGCCCTGGTGCTGTCGGTGCGACGTGGTCAACATTGTCACGGAACAACTTCCATCGGAAGAGTACCGTATGTTGATAGGCTGACAGCTGGGTCCATGGCAGCCGCAAGGAATTGGCTCCTTATTACACGCAAAATAATTATTCCTCCACCTGACAGCAGGGACCCACTGGACGGGCAACCGTATTTCGCAAAAAAAACGTTTCCCCCTGACTGCTGGGACCCACCAGCTACATCTTCGCGCTCAAGGAAGTGCGTCCGGGCAAAAAAAACGATTTGCCCCCCTCACTGCTGGGACCCACCAGCTACATCTTTGCACGCAAGGAAGTGCCTGACAGTCGGGACCCACCTGATCGAAGCGTACGTAGCATTGTCATTCTGGTCGCGAACATGTACGTACATACTGGTCGATGTAGAGGCGTGCACGTGTCATAGTAGAGGCGCGCACGTAGCATGTACACGTACGAACAGCGCCCAGGGTGCAAGAAAGTAAATACGGCCACGTACGTACATACGGGCGGGGTCTCGAATGCCTACTCGCGCATACGTACGGCCAGGGCTCGTGTACATGGCTGGGTCATAACGGAGAAACTGCATCATCGTCGTGTTCATGGGGAGGCAACGGAATGTGTCGTGTTCATCGGAGGCAACGGAACGCGTGGGAGCCAACTGGCTTGGACAGAACAGCCGATGGAAAAGAGGCCTGGCGTACCGCCCAATGGAGGAAACGGCCTTGTGTTCAACCGGCCACGGTCGAAACGGGATCCTGTTCATCGGGAGGGGTCTGGCGTACCGCAAAACGAATGAAACAGACTTGTGTTGGACCTCGTACAGTTGAAACGGGGTTCTGTTGATCGGGAGGGGTGTGGCGTATCACAAAACGGAGGAAACGAAGGAAACATACTTGTGTTGGAGTGCTACGGTCGAAACGGGGGTCATGTTCATCAGGAGGGGTGTGGCGTACCGCAAAACGAGACTCCACGGGATACTGTTCATCTCCATCGTCGACCCCCTCCAGCCTCCACAGGCTACTGTTCATCCACCGTTGACCTCCTCCAGCCTCCACCTACGACTGTTCATCCACGGGCTCCTGTTCATCCAGCCTCCACCGCGCGCTACTCCACTGGCTACTGTTCAACCAACCCTCTCCACGGGCTCCTGTTCAACCACCCTTCCACGGGCTACTGTTCATCCAGCCCTCCACCATCTACTGTTCATCCAGCCCTCCACGGGGCGGTCCTGTTCATCCATCCCTCCACGGGGTCCTGTTCATCCAGCCCCAACCGGCTCGATCGATCGGGGTCCTGTTCATCCACTCCACAGGGTGGTCCTGTTCATCCAGCCCTCCACGGGGTCCTGTTCATCCAGCCCCAACCAGCTCGATCGATCGGGGTCCTGTTCATCCAGAGGCAACACCACGGGGTCCTGTTCATCCACCCCACCGGGAACTGTTCATCCAAACCCCCCCAACAACATTCACTGTTCATCTAGAGGCAGCATCGATTGGCTTCAGTTAGCAGCAGTAGCGAAGGAATTGCTCGATCGGGTTCAGTTAACAGCCATCGATCGATCGCTCGGGTTTAGTAACATGTAGCTTGAAGTGCAATCGCTTGGGTTCTGTAGGTGAACGCCTCGCTCGGGTTCAGTTAGAGCCCAACACCTCGCACCCACGCGCGTGCATGTTCGAGAGAAACGCGCAAACCTCCGTGCATCGCTCGGCCCCGACCACCCACCGTAACCAGGAACACCCCAATATTTTCCTAGCCCTTGCTTCTACCACGGTTTTTTCCGTCATGGACGGCCCAAAGAATGTCATGCAGATGTGTCTCCGGCCCACCCAGGACAAAAAGCCCATTTTATGTCATGTTTTTTTTTCATAGAAGTAGGATCCCACCACATCTATGATGATACCGGGTTTTGTCACAGTTATTGTCATAGAAGTGTCATAAGTATGACAGAAAAAAATTTCGTTCGGCCCAAAATGTCATGGATGTGTCTTTTTTTGTAGTGTCTCCAACTTCATCCCACATCAATGGTATCCTACACCTTCTTCCATACAGGGCTTCGAAAGGTGCCATCTTCAAACTAGCTTGATAACTGTTGTTGTAGGAGAACTCTGCGTACGGTAAATTGTCATCCCAACTAGATCAATAATCTAGCGCACAAGCTCTCAACATGTCCTCTAGAATCTGATTGACTCTCTCGGTCTGTCCATCTGTCTGCGGATGAAAGGCTGTACTGAACTCTAGCCTAGTACCCAAAGTCTGGTGCAACTGATTCCAAAACTTCGAGGTAAATTGTGTCCCTCTATCGTGATACGATGGTCCTCGGAACTCCATCTTGACATACAATCCTGGTCATATATATCTTGGCCAACTTCGCGCTTGTATATGTGGTTTTCACTGGGATAAAGTGAGCTACCTTGGTCAAGCGATCAACTACTACCCAGATTGAGTCATATCCCGATCGGGTCCTGGGTAATCTGGTGATGAAATCCATGCCAAGTTTATCCCACTTCCATTCGGGTATTGGCATAGGCTGAAGTAATCATGCTGGCTTATGATGTTCTGCCTTCACTCTCGGACATACATCGCATATCGCTACATACTCGGCAATATCCTTCTTCATTCCTGTCCACTAGAAACGTTCCTTTAAATCCAAATACATCTTGGTGTTTCTGGGGTGAATCGAGTATGGCGAATCATGGGCCTTCTGGAGTATTAACTTCCTGATCTCTGCATCATTGGACACATAAATACGATCTTCAAACCATAAAGTTTCGTGCTCATCCTCACAAAAACCTTTGGCCTTTCCTTTGCTCATATTCTCCTTTATCTCAGCAATTTCCTTATCATCCTTCTGAGCTTCTCGAATCTTTCACAATAATGTAGACTGAACCTCCATTGTTGCAACAAAACCTCTTGGAACTATCTCCAAACGAAGTTCCTTGAGGTCACCGGCTAACTCCTGCGGTTATCCTCCGCTTACGAGGGTATTGACATAACTCTTGCGGCTCAAAGCGTCTGCTACGACATTGGCCTTTCCTGGATGATAATGCAACTTCATATCATAATCCTTTATGAGATCCAACCATCTCCTCTGCCAGAGATTCAACTCCTTCTGTGTGAAAATGTACTTTAAACTCTTATGATCCGTATACACATCACATCGGTTTCCAATAAGAAAATGTCTCCAGGTCTTGAGAGCATGCACTACGGCTGCTAATTGTGCGTGGCATAATTCAACTCGTGAGGTCGAAGCTGACGTGAAGCATATGAAACAACTCTTCCGTCTTGCATAAGTACACCTCCAAGTCCCAAGTGAGAAGCGTCGCAATACACTTGGAAATCCTTGCATATATCCGAAAGAATCATCACTAGGGCTGTTGTAGGACCTTGAAGTATGTCTAGAGGGGGGTGATTAGACTACTTGACCAACTAAAAACTTAACCTTTTCCCAATTTTAGACTTTGGCAGATTTTAGCTATCTTTGAACAAGTCAAGCAATCTTCACGCAATTCAAGCAAGCATGCAAAGAGTATATAGGCAGCAGAAAATAAAGCATGCAACTTGCAAGAATGTAAAGGGAAGGGTTTGGAGGATTCAAACGCAATTGGAGACACGGATGTTTTTGTCGTGGTTCCGATAGGTGGTGCTATCGTACATCCACATTAATGGAGACTTCAACCCATGAAGGGTAACGGTTGCGCGAGTCCACGGAGGGCTCCACCCACGAAGGGTCCACGAAGAAGCAACCTTGTCTATCCCACCATGGCCGTCGCCCACGAATGTGACACCCCAAAGATTTTAACCTTGTTTTGTTAATTAAAATCTTGCCAGGAAATTTAACTGTTCTTTTTCTTGGTTTTTCTTGATTTCAAAACCATTCTTTTCTTGGTCATCTTGGAGTTATTCCCTAAAATGAAAACCTTTCACTTGTGATATTGGACTTGTTTGCCCTCTCAATAAAATCTTTTCTTTTATCAGAAGAATTAATTATATAATATTCTCCCTAATCTTTATTTTCTTGAAAAATGTTTCCCATAGTTTCATGGTTCCATTTGTACTACAACCCTTTTATAAATTCATTCAAAAATCCCACCAAAATTTGGAGATGTCATATGGAGTATTTGAACCACTTTTGTGCAAAAATATCTTGTGCCCATTGATTATTTTGAGCTCTACACCATATTTTCAAATCTGGTCCAGAGAGCATTTTTGCACTACAACCTATTCAAATATTTCTTTAATACTTGTACCAAAATTTGGAGCTGTCAACAGGAGTATATTAATCAACTTTGTGCAAAAACCTAATGATGTTCTTTGGAAAATTTGAGTAAACCATCCTCTTTTCCATTCTGGTCCAACTTGAGGTTTTCTACAGCAACCACCTTTTTAGTTGCTCCTTGATCCATGATTCATTTTTCTACTGATAGTCCTCCTTGCCAAACCCTTAAGTCCAGGAGAGTGGACCTATGGAATGATTCTAAGTGCTTGCAACATTGCCATTTGCTTTCTGTCCAAAATTGAAGTTTTGCAAAACTTGCACTAGCAAGTTTGTGCTTTAGACAAACTAACCTTACCACCCTTTCTTTCATCTAAAGAGACCCCATTCTGGAAGTTTTGGCCACTCCAAGAAATGCCTAGGTGTCCTTGGCATTTTGTCAAACACCTTATGGGCATGATCAGATTTGGCATGAGTTCTTGTTTACATTATGAACTTGACCCCCTGACCAGACCAGCATGTCCAATAGTTTTGCCCTAGCCTATAACCCCACCCTGCTAACCCTCTTATAGTTTGGAGCCCCCTAGCATGCCTTGGCATTTCGTCGAGCACGTCCCGTGCGTGCTCTGGCGCAAGCGAGCACACGCGTATTACGTCGTGCCGCGCCTGAGCAGACGTTGCACCCCTGGTTTGCCACCGCCCTGCAGAGCCACGCCACTCACTCACCTTCTCCCCGCGACGCGCCAAGCCGCCCTGGCAGCCTACAGCACCGCCGTCAGAGCCCTTGGCGGCACGCCGGCGTCCATGCTGCGTCTCGGCCAAGTCGGTGCCGCCCAAGCCGCCAAAGACTCGCCACCTGCCCTTTGAGCAAGTGCGAGCTCATCCTAGCGTGTCCTCTAGCTCTCGCCGCCACGTCGCCCAAGCTACTGAGGCGGTTCACCGACGAGATTATCCTCGCCGCCAGAAACCGACCCGTTGCACTATAAAAAGGAGGCCCCGAGCGCGTTTCGTTGGCTAAACAGCCTCAGCATGCTCCCCTAGCTCTCCCATGGCAGCCAATCGACCCGGGGAGGCCTTCTCCCCCGTCTCCGGCAACTGCAGCCGCCGCTACAGCCACGATCATTCCGGCGCCACCAGGACCTCCCCCTCTCCACTCTCCCCACCAGAAGCTCTATCTTCCTCCCGTGAACCCTTTCCCCTGCTCGATTTTGATCGGGAACCACCGCAGCCCCAAAACCACTTTGTCCGACGGCCACCGTCCGCCGCGAAGCTCGCCGCCGGCAGCTCCGTCCACCCCTGATCCCAAAACGACCACCGGGGTGACCGTCTTGATCCCCTGAGCCCGCAGATAGCCTCCGTTTTCCGAACGGCGCCGTCATTCGCCGGCAAGCCTCGCCGGAGCTCCACCTCTATTTCGGCCAGAGGAGGCAACGCGCGCGTGGACTAGTCAAACCTGACTAGTGGGCCACCTGGACCCATTGTCAGTGACTCCCCGCGCCGTCCACGCTGTATAAGTGGAAGCGTACGTCCCGAATACGCTTTCGACGTGTACGTGTTTATTCGAATCGTTTTCTTTTTCTGTTTTAATTTAAATAACATATTTTGATCAAAACTTTGAATGGTTGTAACTTTTTAAATACAACACCAAATGAGTTGATTCTTTTTCCTACCTCTTTCAAATATTGTCTAGTTTATTTTAAGATTTATTTCAAAAAAATTCAGACAACTTTTTGGTTCTGTTTTGAAACTATTTACTGGTTCAAAAATATTTTTAATAGGATTTTGGGGAGAGAAGAGAAAACTTTCAAAAGATTTGGAGAGCACCTCACCCCTCCACAACTTGAAGGCAAGCATTCTGAACCCTGGCATAATACTTTTGATGTGTTAGCCGACACATTTATAACACCATCTCTTTTCAAAGAGCTCATTATTTCATGTGATATGATCATTTGCATGGATGCATATTAATGATCTCCTTGCTGTTGGAGATGAATATACTTGTGATGGTAACCATTCTCTTGTGCCTTGCATGCATGCCGGAGAGGAATCCGGGAAAGCCTCTACCTTGGGTAGGCATGAGCTTGTCGCTGGTCCATGTCGGGATGGTTATGTCCGGTATGGCATGGTAAGGTATAGTGAGTGGTGACTTTGTTGGTTGAGATATATTTGTTATATATGTCATGCAGGGAATTTATAGACCTCCTGAGTCGACCGTAGGTCGAGTCTTGTTCCAGTTAACCCCATACTTGTTTCGTATTACCACTTGTCCCTACAACAAGTAGGGTACGGTTCAGTCAGTCGTCAACCCCTTTCAAGCACACACCGTCCAAAGAGGCCATGGTGGAAGATATCGGTTGAAGCCGATAGGCATGCCACCTGGTCCGGGGGCATGGGTGTTTCCGGTTGAGTCCGAGAGGGGAGGCCACCCCTTAGAGCGCGCGATATAAATTTGATCCCATGCTACATGAGGTTGTAGCCTCCCCACTTAGAGTTTTGCTTAACAAGTGTCATGGGTGATTCCAGACACTGGTAAGTTGAGCTGGTGTGTGCAAGTCAGGTGTGTTTTCAATTAAAAGGCCGTAGGCGGAATTAGTCCCGATGGACTAAAGAAATCCGTTACTCGTGGGTAAAGAGTACACCCTCTGCAGAGATTAAACCTATTCGAATAGTCGTGTCCTTGGTTAAGGATTTCAGTCTAGGATGGGTCAGGTGTCGGTCTTAGTGTCGGTCTTTGGAGGAGTTATTATTAAAACAGAACTGGATCGCAAATTGAGACTTGTAATGTTTATGAATATTATTTTGTTATGGACTAACCCGTTATATTGTTTGAGTTATCGAGTATCCCTGGGATGGTTCTACCTCCTGGATATTCACTGTGTTTATAAGCCCTTTATGTGGTGTCGCTCAGACGCCCGACTGTGGCATTGCTTTTGTTTATTTATAAGCCCTTTATGTGGTGTCGCTCAGACGCCCGACTGTGGCATTGCTTTTGTTTATTTATAAGCCCTTTACGTGGTGTCGCTCAGACGCCCGACTGTGGCATTGCTTTTGTTTATTTATAAGCCCTTTATGTGGTGTCGCTCAGACGCTCGATTGTGGCATTGCTTTTGTTTATTTATAAGCCCTTTATGTGGTGTCGCTCAGATGCCCGACTGTGCATTTCTTTTGTTTATTTATAAGCCCTTTATGTGGTGTCGCTTAGCAGCCCCGCGAAGATAGGAGTTAAACTGGTCAGCTGTTCCCGTGGGAAATGGAGTCCCATAGACAATGATGATTCCACAAACTGCTTCCGCCATCAACCACTAGAAACCATTTGTTGTACTCACAGACCAGAATGGTCTTGTACCACATATTTTTGTATATTGCTTGGAATTTCTGTATCAAGTTGGTGCCTCATCAGCTAACAGTAATCCTGGGGCTGGTGAGCACGACGACCATTTTCTAGAATTTATCAACCGGAAAACTGGTCGCCACAACGAAGGACTTGCCTCACTAGCGGTAGATCTTCACAAAGTAGGCGATCTCCTTGCCCTTAAAAACTCCTTGGTTCAACTCCACAATCTTTTCGGAGGCTCCCAAGTGACAACTAGCCATTCTAGGAGACACCACTCTCCAAGAAGTAACAAATGGTGTGTTGATGACGAACTCCTTGCTCTTGTGCTTCAAATGATAGTCTCCCCAACACTCAAATCTCTCTCATAGAATTTGGATTTGGTGGAAAGAAGATTTGAGTGGAAAGCAACTTGGGGAAGGCTAGAGATCAAGATTCATATGGTTGGAATGGAATATCTTGGCCTCAACACATGAGTAGGTGGTTCTCTCAGGCCGGTAAGTTGGAAGTGTAGGTTTGTTCTGATGGCTCTCTCCACGAATGAAGAGGAGGTGGAGGGGTATATATAGCCTCCACACAAAATCTAACCGTTACACACAATTTACCAAACTCGGTGGGACCGAATCATCAAACTAGGTCGGACCGATTTAGTAAACCTAGTGACCGTTAGGGTTTTCGGTGGGACTAACATGCAACTCGGTAGGACCGATATGGTTAGGGTTAGGGCATAACATAATCTCAGTGAGACCGATTACACAAACTCGGTAAGACCGATTTTGGTAATTAGCCAACCAGAGAGTTGGTCAGGTAAACTCGGTGGGACCGATTCGCTCTTTCGGTGAGACCGAAAAGTTATGAAAGGGAAACAGAGAGTTTACATTGCAATCTCGGTGGGACCAATCGCTCACTTCGGTTAGACCGAAACGTTACGAAGGGAAACAAAGAGATTACAATCCCATCTCGATGAGACCGAGATCCCTATCGGTGAAACCGATTTGCCTAGGGTTTGTGGCAGTGGCTATGACATCTGAACTCGGTGGCGCCGGATAGAAAGAATCGGTAGGGCCGAGTTTGACTTTAGGTTTAGGTCATATGTGGATGTGAGAAAGTAGTGGAGGGTTTTGGAGCATATCACTAAGCACATGAAGCAAAAGGCTCATTAAGCAACACCTCATCCCTCCTTGATAGTATTGGCTTTTCCTATAGACTCAATGTGATCTTGGATCACTTAAATGTAAAATATAGAGTCTTGAGCTTTTGAGCTTGAGCCAATCCTTTGTCCTTCATATTTTGAGGGATCCACTTTCATCATCCATGCCATGCCATTCATTGAGCTTTCCTGAAATATTTGTCTTGGAATAGCATTAGCTCAATGAGCTATATGTTGTTATGAATTACCAAAACCACCTAGGGATAGTTGCACTTTCAATCTCCCCCTTTTTGGTAATTGATGACAACATATAGATCAAAGCTTCGACAAACGATAATAAGATTGAAAAACATCGTCGCTTTGAGAAGTATGTGATAAGAAAGAGCTCCCCCTAAATTTGTGCATATTTTAAGATTTGCTTTGGACTGCAAATGCACAATGAATTAGGCTCATGGGTTACTCTTCCATGTCACATACATCTTGGTGGAGCGCTCAAAATAATAAAGATTGAATACATGCACTCATCACCAAGCACAGTGAATGATCATATAAGGATAAGTAAGATAATAACATATAACAAGCATAAGTGTAGCTTATGATCAAACACATGATCATCAATGTCTCACAGGTAAAAGCATAGTATCTCAAGCAATCAAAGCAAACGAAGTTCAACCAAGAAGACAAGAGAGAACAAAAGCAAATCTCTCTCTCTCTCGAAGCCTATGATCTATACATTTTTCTCCCCCTTTGGTAACAAGTTACCAAAAAGTTCCTAGAAAATGCATAGGACTATATCGTCTCTCAGGCTTGGTCTTTTGGCGGAGGTGTCCGGAGAACTCCAAGAACGAAGGCTTCAGTCGATGTAGAAGGAGCTGACGGAGTTGGTGCTGGAGCTGGTTGTGCTGGAGTTGTAGCTGGAGCTGATGAAGTGACTCTGGTGTCTTGTACTGGCTCTGCAGCTGATCTCTGAGCTCGTGGCACTCTGGAAAATGCATCAGTCATTGTCATGCCCTTCCTCTCCTGCATGTCATCCTGTAGCTGCTCCACAGTGATCGAACCTCGCCATTACTGACATCAAGATCATAGAATTTTGTTCCATGATTCTTTCCGTGCTCTCCTGGTTTTGAGTTAGGGTGGCCAACCCTTTCTCAATCCGCAGAGTTGATGCTATCAAGTAACCAAGCTGCTCCTGCTTGTTCTTCAGAAAGTAATCAGATGCCTCTGCTTGAGTTGGCATCTTGGCAGCCTTCTCTTTCCTTGCTTTCTCCTTCTTCTCTTGCGCTTGAACTGATGATGGTTCATTCTCAGTCATGACAACTTGATTATCCTCAAATTCAGGATAGAGAACCATGTGTTCCTTATCCAACAGATACTTCCCTGTGCCCATCTTTGAGTTAATCAACTCCTGAATCTGTGGGGAATATCCACAACTCCTCCTCTGGACTGCTGTTGTCCTCTTGATAGTTTCAACTATGAGGCTTATGACCTTGAATTTCTGAGGCACATCAAAAATGTGAAGCAAATTGATTGCATGCCCTCTGATCATGTTGTGGTCACCTGATTTGGGCAAAAGAGTGTGCCTTAGGATCCAGTTGATCATAGGCAGCCCTGACAGAAGAAAATTAACTGATCCAAACTTGAAGGACTCAAGTGCATCATCTGGGATCTCCTTGTACATCTGTGACATTGAGTTGTGACCCATCTTCTTCTTGGCATAAATGTCCAAGTCATCTTCACTTTCCTTGGGGGCATTGATCAGACTTGCCCATTCCTCTATGGTTGACTGGTATCTCGTTCCTTCAGACATCCAAACTATCCTGCCATCTGGATAGAAATGTGCTGTGGAGTAGAATTGCATAATGAGCTCATCATTCCAGTTTGTGAGCTTTTGCCCAACAAAATCTGCAACTCCACACGCACTGAAGCTGTCATACACTCTAGGATAGTGTTCTGCATTCTCCTGAATGTAGGTCCAGTCGACCCACCTCATATCACAAACTATGGGCTTCTTATCCAATAAGATGGTCTCATAGAAGTCCTGCTGCTCCTTTGTGTGGAACCGTAATCTCTGATAGTCCTTCTCCGGTGGCATATGGATCTCGACTCTCTCCATAGCCTCAACCCTTGATCTCTCCCGATCTTCATGTTCTCACCACAGGATGAGCATCATTGTGGTCTAGAATCTTGGGTTTGAGCTTCCTAAGGACCTGCCCTTCTTTATCTTCCTCAAGATCAACCTCGGGCATTGGGGCCTTGTTCTTCTCGATTCTTATTCCTCTTTGGTGCACTCTTGGGCTTAGTGGCAGGTATACTCTCGGTATTCCTCTTTGGTGCACTCTTGGGCTTAGTGGCAGCTTTGGGCTTTGAAGTTGCAGCCCTTAACTGCTGTTGATTTTATGGCATCACCCATCCACATAATCTTTTGTGCCTTGGGTGGCAGCCTCGGCTCAAGTGCAACCTCTTCTTCTTCTTCTTCTTCCTCCATCATAGAAGGCTTCCCAATCAACATCAGCCCCTGGGAAGATCCTCGTACCCACAATGGCCTGGCTCTGTATGAACCGAAGACGGCGGGATTTTACCGTCGGGCGGGAGTGCGTAAGACGGTGAGAGCACCCCAAGACGGACTCTGCCGAGTCGGCCTCCGAGAGTCGGCCGCCCTCTCACGGGCTCCGCGGCGCCATTAACTGTAAAAGACAGGAGTGGCACAGGATCGCCTCGTCGGGCAAGCGCATCTGCCATGACCCCATGACCAAGCTCAGATCATTAGAAGCGCTGCTACAAGAACTCAAGCAGAGTCGGGCAAGACTACCACAAGGGCGGACAAGGGCTGTCGGCCCCATGCTGGATCACGACGGGCCCGCTTAGTCGGCGGGCCCTGTAGGGGCGAGAAAGACGGCGATTAAAGAGACTGACGGCTGGGACCTGCACCTGCACGGATTACCATTGTACTTCGTGGTAGGCCTATATAACCCCCGGGCACCCACGCAAGGGGTTGGACGCTAGTAGTTTGACACACATAGAGGGAAGAGAAGAGCTAGCCGTGCCCTCTTCTCCTTCCTCACCCAACAGCTCAAGGAGCAACCTTGTACTCACTTTGCCATAGTGATCATGCGGAGACCCCAGAGCAGCAGCAAAGAGGTGTTATCTCCACGGAGAGCCCCGTGCTGGGTAAGATTCGGCCGCGCATGCTTTCGCCATCCTGCTTCTGTGCACCGCGACGCTCTACTCGCCTCCATGATGAGCTATCCTTGGCATATGTCGCACCCAACCCTCGACATTTGGCGCCCACCGTGGGGCTAGGTGCACCGTCGTCCGAGACCTGCTCGACGGGAACCTCTTCCTCCCAGCGAAGCGAGCCAGCCCGACGCTTAGACGGAGTTCGCGCCGACGCTACTGCATGACGCTGAGGTCGCCACGCGCTACGCCAGCTGCTCGCCAATTTGTCGGCGAGGTTCGCCTCTCCGACGAGCCCTGCATCCGACAGTGCACGGACGGCCCCGAGCCTCCTCGCTGGCAAGTACTTGCCTTCTCAAGAATCGACATTTTCGCATGGTCCCTAAAGACATGCCAGCGCATCGACGGAATTCGCCGAGCACAAGTTACATGTCCGACCGACGTGAAGCCCGTCAGCAGCCCTTGCGCCTACCGTCAAGACAAGAGAAGAGTTGTTGGAGAAGAGATAGCCTGCTCCTCGCAGCCGGTTTCATCATGGAAGTGTTCTTTCCAGAGTGGTTAGCGAACCCGGTAGCCAAGCACTTGACCTCGTGCGACCTCCAAGCAGTAACTACCCCACTACCGTAAGATGTGTTACGCTGCGCACTTTGCCGCCAAGAAGTTGAAGCCTTACTTTCAAGAGCATCCAATCACCGTGGTTTGCACAACCCCACTAGCCGAGATCATCTAAGCCGAGATGCTTCGCCGAGTGGCCAAATGGGCCATAGAGCTGGCCCCTACACCATCTATTACCAGCCCCGAGTCGCAAGCACCGCCGACTTTCGCCGACCGGGCCGAGACTCAGATTCGCCGCCACACCGACTCCACCCATTGGCGGATGCACTTCGATGGCTCCAAGATGCGCACCGCTTGGGAGCCGGGCGTTGTCCTCACTTCCCCAAAGGCGCATAAGCTCAAGTACGCGCTGCAGATCCATTTCGCGCCATTCACGGGTCCGCTTGCCAAAGAGCTTGGCATTCGCGGATCCTGTGTTATGGCGATCCGACTTGGTGGTCCAGCAGAGTCATCCGGCGATCGACGCCAAAGATGCAAACATGGCGAGCTACCGCTTTTGGTACAACAACCAGTGGATATTTTGAGGGTGCGAGTTCCTTCCACGTGCAAGAAACGACAACGACCAAGCAGATACTCGCAAGAATCGCCCAGCGTGCCGACTTCAAGAAGTCGGATCCGACTCCAAAGCCTCAGAGACGGCACAAGAATTCTTGCAGATGGCCCCACTAACGCCCGATGGGCAATCAAGAAATAGCAGCACCTCATGGGCCCAGCCCATCCTGAAGTTCCTAGTAAGCGGAGAGCTACCAACCGATGAGACCTTGGCCCGGCAAGTACAACGCAACACCGGTGTCTACCAACGCTACGGCCGAGCCGAGCTGCCAAGCGATTCTCAAGACATCCATCAAGGCGAGGCAGCCTCAAGAGCACTCATCGCCAAAGCCTTCCGACATGGTTTCTTCTCGCCAACTGCTCTAGAAGAGGCGGAATTAGTTCAGAAATGCAAAGCCGCTTCAGCCGGCCAGACTCAAGACTATCCCCATCGCCTGGCCCTTTGCTGTTTGGGGCCTCGACATGGTGGGACCATTCAAAAACTCACTTACTTGCCAAAAGTTCACCAAGTGGATAGAAGCAAAACCCATCAAGAAGTTGAATGGTCAATAAGCATCCGCAGTCAAACGCCAGGTGGAGGAAAGATAAACAAACAAGTCATTAGGGATATAATATACCAGCAGAGCTCGCACCGCTACTTAAGATCATTCCTAGAAGGCGACTTTGTGTCTCCGATTGATCCAATGAACAGCCGCCAAAGACAAGCCGCCGCAAGGCCCATTCATCATCGCCAGTGTCAAGCAACGACTCCTACTACTCGATCGACGCCGTAAACCCCGAGCATGCAAGAGGATGACTCCGAAAAGAGGCCCTGTACCACACTACCCTTTGTGTTTAAAGTAATAAGATTTCGCCTTCAGACGAGCTGGGACCGCCTCTTTGGCCTTCGGATGTTACTTTGTTATGCGATTTGGCACCGGCTCGACTAGTCGGCCCGGGACTCGCCGCTTGGGCTATGAAATGCTTCCCCCGACAAGGTGGTGGCTGTCAAAAGCCGTTGGTGAGCGATTTGGTGGGAAGGAGTAAGGAAGAACAAGTTAAGGACCCAAAGCATTAGTCAAAGACTATCAACCCAACTTGCTTAAAGATAAAATAACTTGCCTTCTCAAAGGTAGCGCAGACCTAGACGGCAATCATAGCCTAAAGGCGGCAGATAAGAGCAATAAGCAAGGAAAGATAAAATTAGGATAATATTTACACAGGGCCCTTGGTCGGATCTTCGCAGGCGGTAATACACCTCTGGGTGGAATTGTGCGAATTAACAAGTTCTTTCAAAGACTATCAAAACAGATAAAATAAGGGCAGGAAGCGGCAGCGAAGGTCGGAGGCGACGGCGATCAGCGCCGGGCGGCTAAGGCGGTCTCGGCTTGATCGTCTCTCGGCGGCCGGCAGCCGCCCAGACGGGCGCGCTCTTTGGAGGCGCTTGTCGAGCCGAGGCTGGTCGCCCGCTCCGTCTTCTGGCGCCTCCATCTGCCTCCGTCCTCCGCCTCGCTTTTCCTCCTCGGCGTTGAGTCGATCACCTCCGCCGAGTCTCGCCGTAGTCCGGGTTCATCGAACCACTCCGCGGCGCCTCCCACCGCCCTCAGCCCGCCAGTACGAAGACGCTGGTGTCCGTGTAGTCAGCAATAGCCGCCGCACGCTCGACTAGGGCGTCCTCCGCGGCCAGCAGCTCCGCCTGGGCCTCTGACCGGAACGCGGCCAGCCGGTCCAGATCCAGCCCTGGATACCACGCCTTGACGAATTCCAGGGCCCGGCGCGCTCCAGCCCGAGCCGCGGAACCCTTCCAGGCCTCAAGACGGCCAGCCGCGACCTCCAGCCAGTCGGCGGTCCAGCTGGGAGTGTGCAGAATCGGCATGTCCGGCCACAGAGCACCGATCGCCTGGGCGCCAACACGCTGAAGCCGGCGCAGCATCTGATGGGCCGGCCGCAGATGAGCCTCAATGCTCAGGAGCTGCTCGTCAAGGGTCCGGGGGGCGTTGGCAGCGATCTCAGCACCACCCGCCCTTCGAGCCTCGCTATCAGCCTCGATGGCTTGATTGGCCGCCTGTGTGTGGCCGGGGAAGAAGTCTGCCAAGAAGAAGAAGAAGCAAGTCAGGAAACCAGGAGTCGGCCTGACCTATAGTCGGCGGCCCAAAGGAAGAAGTAAAAACAAACTCACGTCGACGATGTCCTCGATTTCATTGAAGCCGGAGGTCAGCAGTGCTTCCTTGTCGGTCCAGGAGGAGCGCTCGCTCTCGAATTCAGCCAGGAGAGCAGCCTCTCTCTTCTCCGCCTTGTCCTGCGCCGCCTTAAGCAGCTCCCTCTCGCTCTCGCCAACGCGAGCTGCAGGTCGCGCTCTGCGGCGAGCTTGCTGCACTCCTCCTCCTTGGCGCGCAAGGCGGTGTTGGCCGTACCCAGCTGCCGCCGAAGAGTGGCGCTGGCCTCTGAAGAATAAAAAGAAGAAGGAAGCAAAGTCGTCAGCTAAGAAGGTCACCAGGAAGATCCGGCCCGATTATGCGTGCATCGGCCGAATCTCGGGGACTACAGCCCGATGGCGCCGCGCACGCTACCCCCAAGAAGAAAACTCACCTCGGCTCCTAGCCAAGTCGGCAGTCCGCTTGCCCAGCTCCTCAACGTTGCGGTTGAAGGCGAGTGGCGCTTGAGGTTGTGATACTCGGCGACAAAATTTCAGACAAAGGTAAAAATTTGAAGTCAAGAAATAGAGTTTGAGCCGCTTTGCTCGGCAGCCGCCCAAACTCGGGACTACCAGTGGGTGCGCCGCCTTACGAGAAGAGCGAAAAAATTCAAAGAAGAAACATACCAAGACGGCTGACTCGCGGCGCCAGTGCGCTTTGGTGCGATTCGGATGGCGTCGCCCTCACCTCGCAGCCGCTGGACGCGTCGAAGCGCCGTGTTCAGCGTGCACTGCAGCCGCCTCCCGCACCACCTAACGGCGCGGCGCTCGACGCCTCGGCGTCTGGAATGGCCGAGCTGGCGGCGCCCGTCTCCAAGGGGCGCGGCGCCGAAGTCGCCTTCTCAAGACGGCGTCGTGCTGGCGAGGCGACTTGAAGAAGCAGCCTCGCCACGGCCTCGTCGTCGGTCGGCGGCACAGGCGGGTCCGCCGGCTGTTTGCCTTGCGCGCTCTCGGACTGCGGTGGAGGCGGCGGCAGAGCCGCCGACTGCCCCTCCCAGCCGAGTCCCAGAGACGGCCTCGAGATAAGCCGACTCCCGGCCAGCGACCTCCGGAGAAGCCGGCTACGGGGAGTCGGCCCGCGACTCCAACCGCCTTCTACTAATGTGACTACGGACGGGACGGGATGGGGCCGCCTCGCAGCCCATCCCTGCCCCGCTCATAAAGGACAGGCATGGCCACAGAGCGCCGTACTGACGGAGATCTCCGACCGGCGCGGCACTGTTGCCACGCCGGCCCTGACATCAGCCCCGTGGGCAGATCCCTGTACCCACGATGGCCTGTCTGTACGACCCGAAGACGGCGGGACCCGCCTGTCGGCGGGAGTGCAGAAGACGGCGAGAGCACCCCAAGACGGACCCGCTGGGAGTCGGCCTCCGAGAGTCGGTCGGCCCCTCTCACGGGCTCTGTGCGCCATTAACCAGACAAGACAGGGAGTGGCAACAGTGATCGCCCGTCGGGCGGCGGCACTGTTGCCATGACCCCATGACCAAGCTCGCGTCATTAGAAGCGCGGCTACAGTAACCCGCAGCCGGCAAGACCCGCCCGCGGCGGACAAGGGCTGTCGGCCCCATGCTGGACCGCCGGCGGGGCCCGCTAGTCGGCAGGCCCCAGAAGTAGGCGGAGAAGATGGCGACTAAAGAGACTGACGGCTGCGACCTGCACCCAGACGGATTACCATTGTACCCCCAGGGGGTAGGCCTATATAAACCCCCGGGGCACCCATGCAAGGGGTTGGACGCTAGTAGTTTGGCACACACATAGAGGGAAGAGAAGAGCTAGCCGTGCCCTTCTCCTTCCTCACCTCGAACAGCTCAAGGAGCAACCTTGTACTCACTTCGCCATAGTGATCATGCGGAGACCCCGCAGAGCAGCAGTAGGGGTGTTATCTCCACGGAGAGCCCTGAAGCTGGGTAAGATTCGCCGGCGTGCATGCTTTCGCCTCATCCCGTTTCCAGGCACCGATGACGTTCTACTCGCCCCCTCCATGATAAGCCATCCTTTGGCATATGTCGCACCCAACCCCCGACAGAGATGGTTTCGGCGGAAACCTAACCCTAAATTTTCGAATCACAACTATTCTAAGGATTGTTTTGACTGGATAGAGGTGTTTCAATCGTGGCAAGATGCATTACGAACACAATGTGCTGAGAATCAGACGAGGATAACACTGTGATCGAGTTCATACCCTAGTTCAGCGGTGAACTCGCTCTGAGAGGCAACGGCGGAGAAGAATTCCGCTGATTTCGGCGGAGACCAGCGACGAGGAGGCGGGCGGCGAAAGTCAATGATCCGTAGACCTAGTTGGCAGAGCGAGCTATGCGCGGGCGAGGAGTTTCGGAGAAAGTTTTCCAAAATTTGCCCGTGTGAATATATAGCCCGACACTGTCGGTGTGACCGAGTGGAACAACTTGGTGGCACCGAGATGCATAACTGTTAACAGTTACAGCAACTCGTTGTGACCGAAAAGTTCAAATCGGTTGCACTGAGATTGAAAACCTAGATCGACTTAGTAATCTCGGTGTGACCGAAATGGAGGAATCGGTCAGACCGAAAATCACAAAGAAGTTTTGGAAGTTTAAGTCTATGACGAATCGGGGACTCCGAGTGCTCCTCACACAGAGTGGTTCTAATCTGACTTGATCAAATTTTGTGATGTAGCATGAATAGAGTTTGAGACGAGAAAAGCATAGATAGCTAGAGAAGGTTCTTAGGCATTCTTGTCCATCCACTTGGCCAAAGAAAGAGAAGCCAATCAATCAAAACAACAAGTGGATGTCCTCGAATGAGTAAAATATGCAACCAACATGCTCACACAATAAAATGACAAATGAAATATGTGCCAAAGCATGCACAACCAATTCTAGCATCTATCAAACAGTTGGCGATGACAAGGTCATCTATATATGAGTATATTGACTTATGAGTCAAATGAGAACATTTGATTATAGGTCATACTCATCGTTTAAGGTCAAGTGGGGTTACCACTTTTACATAAAGCATTTATGTGTTCACATCATTAGAGTTGCTTTGACTCAATTCTTAGAGTTAAGCTCCCCCTAGATGTGAGATCCCCCCTTAGAGGGATAAAATAACCTTGGGTTTTGTCGATGATGACTTCATGTAGGTGTTGAAGATGTGGATGCTCAATGTTGAGTAGAACTTTTGAAGCAATCCTTTGGACTGAGTTGCACTTTCAATACCTACACGGGTTAGTCCCACAAGGAACAAACAAGGATATCCATAGACATAGAGTAATGCACACACAAAATGATGTCCATGAAAACTTTAGGTTACCTTGTCCCTTGCCTTACCAACATGAGGGTTTGTGACTCCTTGAACTAGTGCAAGATATGGAAGTTGATTGCACTTGTCCTTGCCATAATGATATGAGTGAAAAATGTTGGCGGAGTCACCCTCAAGAACTCTCTAGTTCTTATTCTTCGGGATCCACATCATCTTGATGGGAATCCTTGGTATAGTAGTTGTGCTTGATGAAGTAGAACTTGACGTACTCTTGGGAACCCACTTGACCAAGGCCTTAGGTGCTTCTTCAAATGCATCAATCTCCTCTTGAAGCTTGTCCTTGCCTTTGTTCTTGTGGTCTTGTGGTGGAAGATCATCTTGTGCTTGTGTTCCCTTGAATGAAATAGGATCATACTTCTCTTGTTGAGGAACAAACTTCGTCTTGGGGTATTGATCTTCTTCCCACTCAACTCCATTGGCATTGAACTTTCGTTCAAAACCAACACCTTGATTCTGTCGATGCCTTCCTTGCTTGCGTACAATTTCCTCAAATTGCTTACTCCCGGCAAGGCTCTTGTATACACCTTTCTCTATAATTCCCTTCAATAAGCTGTTTTTTTGCTCAAGTGTAACTTGGCTAAGAGAATCATTAGTGGAATCAAGAGAACTACTAGAAGCAACAATATTGGATTTAGCATTGTTATTGTTACTACTAGGAGAAGAATCTTTCTTGTTCTTGTTGCTAGACTTGACTTGAGGCATGTAAGTAGATAAGAGTAAACGCTTGGCAATATAAGAAGAACTTTTCTTACGGAGTTCATCATTGATCGCCTTTAGGAACTCATGCTCTTGCTCAAGATTGAGCTTTTCAAAGCGTAACTTCTCATGAGCCCTTAAAAGTTCTCGATGATCTTCGAAGATAGTTTCATGAGCTAACTTAAGAGTGTTTAGTTCTTTAGTTAGACGCTCAATTTTCTCCTTATCATTGTCATTCGTTTCATCTTGAATAGCATGATTAATTGACGTTTCATCATAGTATTCATCACTAGAGTTATCAATAAGTAAATCATCATCACCTAGCAAGTCATCTTCATCACTATTAAAATCAACATACTCGGGGTGTGTTACCTTAGGACCTTTGGCCATGAAGCATCTTCCAATTCCTTCATTTGGTGAATCAAATATGTCGTAGGAGTTGGTTGACACAAGTGCTAAACCGGCAACACCTTCATCTTGAGTGTATTCGGAGTCGGAGTGATAGCTTCTCTCAGAGTGATTGTCGGAGTCGGAGCCGGATACCCATTCACCAACATGAGCTTGATGTCTTCGTTTTGTGTAGCTCTTTGATGACTTGTCCTTCCTTTCCGAATCCTTGCTTCTCCGTGAGGGTCTTCGTTCATAACGATCATCTCTACTCCTTCTCTCTCTTGGTGGTGATTCTTCTCTTCTACTTCTTCTCTTGGGAGAATCTTCTCTTCTTTTGTAGGGTGCCGTACACCCATTGGAGTAGTGTCCGGGTCTCCCACAATTGTAGCAATTTCGCTCTCGACTAGAAGATCTTTTGTCATTGTAGGACCTTGACTTGGAGCTTCTTTCTTTGCTTCTACTCTTGTAGAATTTGTTGAAGTTTTTCACCATTAAGCTCAATTCTTCATTGAAGGTTTGTTTCTCACTTGATGATGTGGGGGCTTCACATGAGGCTTTGTAAGCACCACTTGACTTGTTGTGAAGCTCCTCCTTATCCTTGAGTGACATCTCATGAGCAACAATTCTTCCAATGACTTCCGTTGGCTTGAGATCTTTGTAATTTGGCATCATTTGGATCAATGTGCACACGGTATCATATTTTCCATCCAATGCTCTTAGGATCTTTTTGATGATGAATATGTCGGTCATTTCTTCACTTCCTAAGCCGTCAATCTCATTTGTGATAAGAGCAAGCCTAGAGTACATTTCAGCGATACCTTCACCATCCTTCATTTTGAACTTGTCAAGCTGACTTTGGAGCACATCTGTCGGTGTACTAGAGTAGGGGTACCCTAGTATCCCGAACTTGTGCACGGGCAGTTCTGACACCCATGACAAGGCTTGCCGGTGACCGCCAAGGTCCTCCGTGTTTCCTTTGGAGCCATTCAAGAACAAAGTATTCAAGCCAAGGAGACAAGGCCCGGCAAGAGGAGCTTGCGGGAAGGCCAACCAAGGCATCTCGAGGAACTTGCGCGACGCTACCACGCCGCGTCCGGCGAGGCCCGTGAGCGACAAGCTTCCGGACGCGACAAGACAACGATCGCGGCAAAGGCGCTTGCCGCGCAAACTACCACTCTGTACCAAGGCCAGCAGACATCCACCAACGTGTCGCCAGGACCTTTCGGTAGCGGCGTGGCAAGAGGTCTGTCGGCCAGGCGGTCTTGTGATGGCAGCGGCGCTGACAAGATTGCCATCGTGGCAGCGGTGGCGCCCAGACGGTCCTTTTTGCACTATTTGGGCGACGAGCGGGCATTTAATGCCTTTGTCCCCTGCCGTCGGGTTAGGTATGATACATTTGTGCGGTAGTTGTACCAACCGCAATTCCTTTTCCATTTTACCCTTGTCTACGTTGCCACCTGTCGGAGACCCCTTTAGCATATAAAAGGAGGCCCATGCGCAACGTAGAGGGGGTTCGAGGCGAAAAACACTCACGCTCGGTCTCGTAAGCAGCTAGTGTGTCTTCAGTAGCACTCAGCGCTCCGAGCAAGAACTCAATACACTTTCGGACATGCAGCGGTAGGAGTGTTATCTCTCGGAGAGCTCGAAGCTGGGTAAACTGCTCGTGTGCTTCACCTCGATCCGCTCTTCGTGCGATCTCCTCCCCCCGCCGAACCGAAAGGGGCTCGGTCCGCCGGTCCCATAGGTGTTCGTGGATCAGTTTCCCCGACATCTTTGGCGCGCCATGTAGGGGGCGTTGAGGTTGTGTGAACCTGATCCAACATTCACACGAGCTAGATCTTCATCTTCTTCATCGACATGCCACCGAAGAAGAAGGCTTCGGCGGCAGTTGTTCCGTCCACGTCGATCTCACCACCACCGGAGCAAACGGGTGGTGGGGTAGACGCCGGCGGAAGAACGGGCATCGACGAGGGAGCCCACGGTGTTGCCAGGTCCAAGGACAAGGCTGCGCAGACGTCGGCGTCCGTACATGCACCGCGCCCATCTCAGGAGGCGCAGGACCAACAGCGGCATGGTATTCGCAGTGCCATACGTTCGTTGGGCCAAGATCGAGCTGGTGGATCTCGGGGTGCTCAAGACCAGCATGCACGCCAACATGCTGGCACGAGCGAGACACGGTCGCCTGGATGGGATACTGCTCCTTCTAACATAGTTAGAAGTCCGAGCATATCCCGCTCCTCGTGCCGTTCGCCACTACCGCCCACCACTCCAGCAGAAGCTTTGGCGCGAGCTCAACTGCTCCTGGATTACCCTCCAACGCCAGACAAGATCGATGAATGGAGGGCCACCATTCAGAGTCTCATCGGCTTCGCCAACGACGACACTCCGCGGCAGCCGAGTACATCGCTGCCGTGGCAGGACTGCCAGGCACGAGCCGATGGCGACGAAACCGGTGGGGGTGCAACCACCATGCACTCTCCACCCCGAAGGCCAAGATCGCCGACTCGCCGGATCCACCTCGACAGCGGCTCCACCGCATCATCAGATCCACGAGCTCGTCGCGATCAACGCCAAGTTCTTCACGAATGACAGCAAGAAGACGCTCGAACTCGCATCGAGCGCCGAAGAGAAGTGCGGCGTCAATCGGACCAGCGCGCTAGGCCCTCTGTCGACATGCATGCACCAGGGGAACCAGGCGACTTGCCGTACGCGGTAGGTTGCCCTGCGTTCACTCGTGAGCTGCGGCAAGTCCAGTGGCCCAGCACGAAGAATTTCAAGCCAGACGTACCAGAGAAGTACGACGGCAAGTCGCATCCGTCGGAGTTCCTCAGCATCTACACCATCGCGGTGTGAGCTGCCGGGGGGCGGGACGACAAGATCTGGCCAACTACTTCGGCTGGTGCTCAAGCCCAATGTCGATCTGGCTCATGCACTTGCCGGACAACTCCATATCCTCTGGGCAGACCTATGCCATCAGTTTGTCGGCGCCTTTACAGTGACCACAAGCCTCATGGCCAAGAGAACGACCTTCATCTGCTCGCCCGGAAGGAAGGAGAGCCCTAGCAAGTACATTCAGAGATTCAGCCACGTCAAAGACAACATCCCAGATGTCCACCCTGCCATGGTGATCAGCGCGTTCCATCGAGCGTCGCGAAACCGCAGGATCACGGGAGGAGATGGCGATGTGCAAGATCGAGAGGCGTCGATGAGCTATATGCCCTGGCCGACAAGTGTGCGTCGCAGAGGAAGGAGAAACTCCGGAGAAAATCTGAAGCGGGAGGATCTGATAGTGAGGAGGCTGCCCCGGCAAAGAAAAACCGGCGGCGGAACAACAGGAAGAAGAAAGGCAAAGATGTGCTAGTCATTGAGCAGTCCGGCAACGGAGCTGGCGCCAAGAAAGCCAAAGCTGGTAGCTCCGGCGAGGAGATTGCCGCAGGCACCAACTACCAGGCTGTGGCGGTCGCCGACAAGCAGTGACGGTACCAACAAGCGATCTTGCAAGATCCACCGCACCAAGGGCCATGACCTCGAGCTGCAAGAAGGTCGAGCAGCTTGTCGAGCAACAAAAGGCTGAATCTGACGACGCGACAAGGAGAAGGCCAGGAAGGTCTTGGAGGAGCCAGCAAGAAACGCCTGCCGAGGAGGACACCGGCAAGGCCAAGCAGCGGCAAGGAGACAGACCTCCCAGCGGCGCGACAAGGATGAAGATGACGGCGACGATGAAGATATGGATGATGGCGAGACCGATGAGCAGGAGTTCCAGAAAGCCACAGAGGTCCTGTGCATTGACGGCGGTGCTTCTCTGCATACTTCACACCGCCAGCTCAAGCAGTGGGTGCGGGAAGTCAATGCGGCAGAACCACCCGTCGAATCACGCAAGCCTCTGAAATGGTCCAGCACGCCTATCATCTTTGATATTTAGAACCACCCGATCGGCGTAATCGTGGTCGGTGCTTGCCGATGTTGGTTTCACCAACTATCCGCAACCTCAAGGTCACTAAGATGCTAGTTGACGGCGGGGCGGCTTGAACCTGATCTCCTCCACGGTACTCCGAAACTCCAGATCCCGATGGCGAGCTCGAAGAGACCGCACATTCAAGAATCAATCCGGGAAGGAGCAAGCGAAGGAAATATCACGTTGCGGTACATTTGGCGCGAGTTGAACTTCAGGACTGAGAGGGTCACTTTTGATGTTGCTGACTTTCCATTGCCTTACAATGGGATACTCGGCCGTCCAAAGACTCGCCAAATTCATGGCAGCCTCTCACTATGCATACAACATGCTGAAGATGCCAGGCCCGATAAGTGTCATCTCATCCCCTGGCGACAAGAAGGATGCTCTTATCTGTGCCGACAAGATCTACCGGAAGCAGCAGCAGCATAGCAGATCGCAAGTCACTTGTCGTTGAAGCTCCTGAGGCGAAGAAGAAGACCAAGTCCGGCAAGAGTTCTGATGCCCACTCCGGCAAGCACACCTCCTCGGAGTGCTGCGCTACCGTCGAGGACGCACCATCGAGCTCCACCGGCAAGTGTAAGAAGACAATGGCAGCTCCACCAGAGACCAAGAAGGTGTCCGCCAAGGAGGATGGCACTGGTGGTACCTGTAACGCCCTCGATGCGGCTATATCTCCCACGTGTCGAGGCACGACTTAGAGGCATAACCGCATTGAAAGCAGTGTCGCAAGTGAGGTAATCTTCACACAACCCATGTAATAAATAAGGGAAAGAGATGCATAGTTGGCTTACAGTCGCCACTTCACACAGTACATAAATAAACATCCATCATTCAGAGTACACTCAAGGTCCGACTACGGAACCAAAATAAAAGAAGATACCCCAAATGCTACACAGATCCCCGATCGTCCCAACTGGGCACCACTACTGATCATCAGGAAAAGACACATAGTAACGACCACGTTCCTCGTTGAACTCCCACTTGAGCTCGGTTGCGTCACCTGCACTGGCATCGTCGGAACCTGCAACTGTTTTGGTAGAATCTATGAGTCACGGGGACTCAGCAATCTCACACCCGCGAGATCAAGACTATTTAAGCTTATAGGAAGGACAGGGTAGTAAAGTGGAGCTGCTGCAAGCGACTAGCATATATGGTGGCTACATCGCAAAAGAGAGTGAGAAGAGAAGCCAGGCACGGACGTGAAGCTAATAGCGATCAAGAAGTGATCCTGAACTACTTACGTCAGACATAACTCCAACACCGTGTTCACTTCC
This sequence comes from Aegilops longissima, assembly GCA_021605205.1. NCBI lineage: Eukaryota > Viridiplantae > Streptophyta > Magnoliopsida > Poales > Poaceae > Aegilops > Aegilops longissima. The sequence continues at coordinate 593,584,268 of CM038678.1, read as the reverse complement.
CGGACTCCGCCGAGAGAGACCATCACGGTTACACACGCGTTGATGTGTATTTTATTTGAGGTCAACTTCGGGTTTTCTACAACGGACATTAACAAATTCCCATCTGCCTCATAACATGCAGCACGGCTTTGAAAGACATTACCTGCGAGGGTGTCCCAACAGCCCATTATAAGCTCTCACGGTCAACGAAGGATATTCCTTCTACCGGAAGACCGATCAATCTCGGAATCCGGACTACAAGACATTTCGACAGCAATAAAACAAGACCAGCAAGACCACCCGATTGTGCCGACAAATCCCGATAGGAGCTGCACATATCTCGTTCTCGGGTACACCGGATAAGCTAAGCGTCACGGAACCGACGTAATCAAGTTGCCAAGGAATGGTCCCATACGGTGCTCTAGTTTGGACCAACGCTCGAAGGAGCACCGCCCGGGGTTTAAATAAAGATGACCCTTGGGCTCGCGAAAACCGGGGAAAAAAGGCTTAGGTGGCAAATGGTAAAACCAATGTTGGGCCTTGCTGGACGAGTCTTATTCAAAGCGAACTGTCAAGGGGTCCCATAAATCACCCAACCGTAAGGAAGGCGAAATCAAGGAACATAACACCGATATGACGGAAACTAGGGTGGCAAGAGTGGAACAAAACACCAGGCATAAGGCCGAGCCTTCCACCCTTTACCAAGTATATAGATGCATTAATTATAGCAGATATATATTGTGATATCCCCAACCAGTACACATGTTCCAATAAGGAACAACATCTCCATGTTCCAACAAGGAACAAACTTCAGCTTCACCTGCAACTAGCAACGCTATAAGAGGGCTGAGCAAAGCGGTAACATAGCCAATCAACGGTTTGCTAGGAAAGGATGGTTAGGGGCTGACATGGCAATATGGGTGGCATGATATAGCAAGTGGTAGGCATCGCAGCATAGGCATAGCAAAAGAGCGAGCAACTAGCATAGCAAAGATAGAAGTGATATCGAGGTATGGTCATCTTGCACGCAATGTTCTCGAGTTGTCGAAAGCTTGATCCTCGTAAGCGTTCTCAACAGGTTCCTCGTTCACGTACTCGTCTCCCGGCTCTACCCAAAGCAAGAACACAAACAAAGGAACCACAATAAATCACGGTGCAATGCACAAGCAATCATGATGCAATACTTGACATGATATGCGAGATGTGATATGCAATGCGTATGCGCGCTCCGGAAGGGAAAATGATGAACCAGGCATCAACTTGGCAAACCAAGTATGCCACTTAAAATATGAGATGATTTCGGTTGAAATCGATATAAAGATCACCGAAATCGGATGCACGGTTTGGAAATGACAAGCAAAACAAGAATGGCACAGATCTGCCATTAACAGCATGATGCCACTTAGCAAGCAACAAGAAATTAAGCTACTGCACCCAAACGTATCAACAAAGTATATGGCAGTGATCTACACAAGATGCTTGACAAAAGATGAGCACTGAGCTACGGCTAGTTCAAAACATAACAGGTTCAAACAAGCATGGCAATAGTGCACAAAATATCAGGTTGGACATGGCAAAAACAGCATCAGGTAGCAATGTTCAGAGCAGCAAAACTACATGCTGCAGGACCTTGAAATAGCAAAACATGGCATGGCATGAATCTACTCAAAGCATAGAACAAAAGTCCCTTACTGACCATAAGCCAAAAAGGATCAGAAAATATAGTAACACTCATGTCAATATCGAAAGTTTCGTTAACAGATTCAGCAACATGGCATGTCAAAAACTGATAACAAGTAGGCATGTTTACAAGCTCAATGCACTCACTACAAAGCCTTATATGAAAAACTAAGCATACATACATCAATAAGACATGGCATAGAAGACATACATGGCAAGAACAATAACATAGCATAAATGGATCAACCACAACAACCTAGGCAAAATTGAATAACATGTAAACATTCTGCCAGGAAACATTTGATAGCAAAAGTAGAGCTCGATTGACTCAAGCTATGGCACTCCATAATTGCAAAAAAAGGCATGGCTGGATATAGCAAGACATGTTTAACAAAACATCCTTACTGAAATATCCCAAAATATGCATGGATCTCTTGGTAGCATCAAGTTAACATGGCATCAAAATATCAGCAAAACAGGGCTGAAAACAGCAACATCAGGACACCTACTTTGCATGCTTGTGCTAGTCACCACATAGATCACAAAAATACATGGCATACACCCCTGGAAATATGGCATGGCATATTACAAAACACATGTAGGACTCAAATTCATAGGGTGCACACATCAATCATGGCAAAAATAACAAAAGTGCAAGTTCTGTTAAGAAACAGAAACTAACATCACATAGCCCTCTTCTAACAGCATTTCGGGCATCAAGATGAGCTCAAATGAAAATGATGCAATGAGATGAAATGATCTACTCTTCGAGACGAACATTTTGATATATTACACGCGCAAAATGGAGCTACAGATGCAAAGTTACGCTACGATGAAAATGCCACGAAAAATCACTGAGGTAAAAACTTAGAAGAATTAGAGGGGGGGAAGAAGTCAGCGGGCTCGGTCCCGATCGGGTCCGAGATCCGGATCGAGCGGCGGCGGCGGTGGTTGCTCCGTGGCGGAGCTGCGGCCGGGGAGGAGAGAGGTGGCGGGCCGCCGAGGAGGCGGCAATGGCGTCGCCAGGCCTTGGCCAGGCGAGTCCGCGATGGGAGGCCTGGCGGCGGGAGGCCCGTGGCAGGCAGCAGCAGCGGCGCCGGGCGGCGGCGGCGGCGGAGGAGGCGGGCCGGCCGGCCGGCGGCTGGCGAGGCGGGGCGCGGGTCGGCCAGTGCGGCCCAGGCGGGCGGCCGTGGGCCTCGCCGGCCAGCAAGGAGGGCCACGTGTCGCGTCGATTGGCGAGGGCGGCGGTGGTGGGGCGGACGTGTCGGGCGGAAGCGGACGCTTCGTCCGGCGCGCGAGTAGGGGAAGGCTAGGGTTAGACCGAGATTGGAATGGGGTTTGCTTAAATAGGCATAGAGGAGCTAGGAGAGTCCAAATGAGGTGTAGTTTTCGCCCACGATCGTGATCGAGCGACGGAGAGCATGGAAGTGACTTAGATGGGTTATTGGACCATTTTGAAGGGGTGTTTGGGCTGCAACTCAAAAGAGGCCTTTGCGAGAGTCACGGTTAACCGTTGGAGTACCAAGCGAGCTCCAAATGACCGAAACTTGACCGGTGGTCTCTGGTGGTATACCAAGGCCACTAGACAAACCTCGGTCCATTCCGAGAAGGTTTAGTTCCCTTTGCGGAAAAAGCGTAAAGGGGCCGCGGGGAGGTAGGAGTGCGGATTGCAAAAGCGGACAACGGGAAAAATGCTCGGAATCATGAGGCGAACACGTATGCAAATCGATGCACATGATGACATGATATAAAATGCATGACATGGACAAAATGCAAAATGAAGAAAAACCCAACCACGGAGGAATATCATATCACAATGCGAAAATGGCAAGAGTTGGAGTTACAAATATGGAAAGTTACTTCGGGGTGTTACAACACTCCACCACTACAAGAGGATCTCGTCCGAGATCTAGGACTGAAAGAACTCGGATATTCGAGCGGAGGTGATCCTCGCGCTCCCGTAGCTTCTTGGTGAATGGTGTGACCACTTCACTTTCAGGAATTTGATTGACTTGTTGCGAGTCTTGCGCTCGGTTTCTTCAAGAATAGCAGCAGGGTGCTCATGATAAGAGATCTTCTTGAAGGTCAATCTCTTGAAGTTGATAGTGCGTTCAGAGTCTTGAAGCACTTGCGAAGCTGTGACACGTGAAACACATCGTGCATGTTAGCAAAGTTGGATGGAAGCTCAAGTTGATAGGCGAGATCGCCTCTTTTGCCAATGATCTTGAAAGGACCCACGTATCTAGGGGCAAGCTTCCTTTGATACCGAAGCGGCGAGTGCCTTTCATTGGAGAGACGCGAGGTAGACATGGTCTCCGATTTCAAAAGCCACATCACGGTGCTTATCATCATAATAGCTCTTACGGCGCGATTATGCGGCTTTGAGATTCTCACGAATGACTTGGCACATTTCTTACATACGTGATCAAGTCATTGCCAAGAAGTTGGCGTTCACTGTCTCGAGACCAATTGAGAGAGTACGGCACTTTCGCCATAGAAAATTTCGAATGGGGCCTTGCCGAACTAAGCTTGGAAATTGTTGTTGTAGGAGAACTTCGGCATATGGAAGACAATCTTCCCACTTCATACGAAAGAAATGACACAAGCCCCGAGCATATCTTCAAGGATTTGATTTACTCGCTCGACTTGGCCACTTGTTAGAGGATGGAAAGCTGTCTTTGAAACGAATGTTGGTGCCCATGGCCTTCGAAAAGAATCCCAAAACTTGGAGGTAAAGATGCTGCCACGGTGCAGAAGAGATCACTTGTGGAATGCCGTGCAAGGAGACAATCTGGAGGTGTAAAGCTCGCCAACCGAGCTGCGTGATGGATTCTTTGATAGGAAGAAAATGAGCCACTTTAGTAAGCTTGTCAATGACAACGAAGATAGCATCATTTCCACGCTTGGACTTAGGAAATCCAGTCACGAAGTCCATTTCAATATGATCAAACTTCCATTCTGGAATAGCAAGAGGTTGGAGGAGACCAGCTGGTCGTTGGTGTTACCTTTCACTCTTCTGCAGACATCACACTCATTCACGAATTGAGCAATTTCTCGCTTCATTCGAGTCCACCAATATGACTGCTTGAGGTTCTGGTACATCTTCGTACTTCTAGGATGAATGGATAGAAGCGAATTGTGAGCCTCGTTCATAATGACTTTTCTCAGATCACCCTTAGGAACCACAATCCGGTCCTCAAAGAAAAGAGTATCTTTGTCATCAACGTGGAAGCACTTGTACTTGGAAATGCCCTTGTCGATACCACGTTTCACCTTTTTCACCATGGTATCCAGAAGTTGAGCCTCACGAATCTGATCTTCCAAAGTAGGAGAGACTATGAGGTTGGCAAGAAAGCCTTGAGGAACAACTTGAAGATTCAGCTTGCGGAAAGCTTCACAGAGATCCGGCTGAAAGGGCTTGAGGATTAGGCTGTTGCGATAAGCCTTCTGCTCAAAGCATCTGCAATGACATTGGCCTTGCCGGAGTATATTCAATACTTGGGTTGTACTCTTGAATCATTTCGACCCATCGAGTCTGCACTGAGGTTGAGGTTGGGCTGAGTGAAGATGTACTTGAGACTCTTGTGATCGGTGAAAATGTCCACTTTCCTTCCCAACAAGAGATGTCTCCATGTTATCAATGCATGGACAAGCTGCCGCCAACTCAAGATCGTGAGTGGGGTAGTTCTTTTCGTTGAGCTTCAATGGCGAGAGGTATAAGCCACAACTCTCTTCTCTTGCATTAACACAGCACCGAGACCTTGAAGAGAAGCATCACGAAAACTTCAAATGGCTTGGATTCATCAGGAGGAGTCAAGACAGGAGCTGTGACGAGTTTCTCTTTGAGGGTATTGAAAGCAACGTCACATTCAGGAGACCAGACATATTTCACATGCTTCTGAAGGAGGTTGGAAAGAGGCTTTGCAATCTTGGAGAAGTTCTCAACGAATCTTCGGCAATAGCTTGCAAGACCAAGAAAATTGCGAAGCTGCTTGACATTCTGAGGAGGTTCCCAATTCACAATTGCGGACAACTTCTCGGGATTAACAGCGACGCCCTTGGCGGAGATAATATGACCAAGATAAAGCACTTCATCAAGCCAAAATTCACATTTGGAGAACTTAGCATAGAATTGATGCTCTCTGAGCTTGTCTAGCACCAATCGCAAATGTTTGGCATGATCCTTCTTATTCTTGGAGAAGACCAAAATATCATCCAGATAGACCAAGACGAATTCATTGGTATAGGGGTTGAAGATGAAATTCATCATCCGAGAGAATGTTGGAGGAGCATTGACAAGGCGAAAGACATGACAGTATATTCATAAGAACCAAAGCTTGTTCGAATGATGTCTTGGGAATATCTTGTTCACGAATCGAATCGATGATAACCCATCGAAGGTCAAGCTTGGAGAACACTTTAGCACCTTTGAGTTGCTCGAAAAGCTCATTGATGTTGGGAAGTGGATACTTGTTCTTGATTGTCTTCTTATTCAATGGGCGGTAATGTCGGCGCAAAAGTCGGTCCGTGCCATCCTTCTTCCGGACAAAAGAACACCACAACCCCAAGGAGATGAACTCGATCCGATCAAACCAGACGCTCTTGTTCATCGAGCTGCTTCTTCAATTCCTTCAGCTCATCAGGTCCAAGCTTGTATGGGCGCTTGCAAGCGGGTTCGATGCGGGCTCAAGATCGATAACGAACTCAATTGGCGATGAGGAGGCATACCCGAAGCTCTTACGGAAAGACATCTTGGTACTCACAAACGATTGGAATCGAGAGATAGCATCAATTCGCCCTTCTCATTGAGAGAAAACAACCGAATGGTTTCATCACGGCGGCATAGATGATCACATCATTAGAAGAGTGAGTCAATTGAATTTCCACAGCAGCACAATCAAGCTGAGCTTTGTGCTGATAAAGCCATCCATTCCGAGAATAAGATCAATATCCGAGTCACCAAGGACAAATGGTTTAGCCAGAAATCTATAATCGCCCATCTTGATAGAAACATCCGGAATCCTTGTGGTAGCCCTCATAGAAGAGGCTGGAGAAACAACTCCCAAGGGTTTTTCCAACATTTCCGAAATGAAATCATGCTTTTCAACAAATGATCTAGACATGAAACAATGCGATGCACCGGTATCAAATAAAACTTTTGCAGGAATATCATTAACTGAGAGATTACCCATAATCACATCAGAAGAATCCTCTGCTTGAGCTGCATTCATCATGTTCACCTTTGCAAACTTGGGATTATGCTTGACCACTGCATTGCTGGAAGATTTCACAGGAGGAGGAGGCGGAAGGCGCCTCTGGTTGAAGCACTTTTCGCATAGTGACCTTTCTGCTGACACTTGTTGCAAGTCACCTCAGAGAGCGGACGGTGGTAAGGAGCACTTAACCTTGGAGCTTGAGAATTAGACTTGTTACGATAGCCTGGGTTGGGCGGGTGGGAAGATCCACGGCCACCTGAGTTCTTCTGGCGATAAGGCCGACGGAACGGAGGAGGAGGAAGGTAGAACTTCTGCTGCTTAGCTGCCACTTGAGAGGAAGAAGAAGACTGAACTGCATCCTGATTCTCTTCTTAGAAGCCTCACATTTGAGTTGGGCAGCTTCTTGCTTGATGCCATGTTGTAGAATTCATCATACTTTTACGGCTCAAAAGCACAAGAGCTAATTGCAGATCTTCTCTCGACCACCCTGAATTGATAGATCATACTCTTCTCATCAGTGCGTCTTGCTTAGCAAAGCGAGCGAGCTTCGAACTGGATATTGTATTGATAGACAGACATGTTGCCTTGCTTGAGATTGCGGAACTCCTCACGCTTGCTCTCAACAACACTTTTGAATGTGGTGAGCTCAAAATCACGGCGGAACTCATCCCGTAATGACACGACCTCCTCTGGAATCTTTGTATTCTTTGGTACCACTCGGCAGCTTGATCCTTGAGTTGAAGCGATGCAAACTTGACAAAGTCCTCGGTCGACATTGCTACAATCAAAATGCTTGCAGATGTCCACAAGCCAATCGTCGGCGTCTGTGGCCTCGACACGTAAACCGAAAGACTTGACTGATTAGCGAGGAACCGGCGAGAGTAGCAAAGTCGCGGCTGATTGTTGCCTTGACCTTGATTTCCTTGACTGCCTTGCCCTTGAGTGCGTTCTTGCAAGAGCTGCAAAATCATTTGAGCATTGGCATTGGTGGCTGCCATGATAGCTTGCCGAGCCTCCGGAGGCGGAGGTGGAGGTGGAGGTTCGTGATCCCCTCATTGCGATCCGGATTCGGCGCGTTGGCGGAGCCATCTGAAGAGGTGACATCCGTTAGTCCTTTGATAGACAAATAGTCAAGTTGAAATCAGCGGATAGAAATTGCAACATATAGTCTTCACAATAAACATTGAACAAGAATGAGCGAATGAATTCAAAGTTAATCATCACCGTCCATTTAGGTGAGAAGCCACTTAGATAAAGGTATGAAATCACCATCATCTTAGAAACAAATCGAATATCACAACTGAAAACAAAAGATTGGCTTCAAGAATGAGCGGAACAAACACATGATAGAATTTCACCCAAAGTGTTAGTGGGGGCCCACACGGCACGACGTATAGCGGGCGTCACGAATGACAAACAAGGCGTCCCGAATCAGCATAGCCAAGGATTCTTTAAGGCGTCTCGCGACCATCGTAAATCGACCGTGAATGGGCGGACCACTAGACGTTGAACCCCAATCTCAAATCATACATCATCGGAAAGATATCCGATAAGCTACTAGAATTCCCACCTATAAACTCCGAAACTTTCTGGTTATGCAATCTGGTGTTGGGGATCAGGGGACACAAAATATATCACCCAAACTAACAATACCTAGATCCAGTTGTATCCATCCATCAACACATAACCAAGAAATCCTCGAAATCGTGTACCTCGACCTTGAAAAACATCCGTTATACAAGTCATGGCAATACTCGAGCTCGCCCGATCTTTGGGTTATCGGGTTATCTCACCAACAACTGCACAAAAGAGATTTCGATGTCGGTAAAACTCAGGTATTCGAGAATCGCAGCGATAAAATTGTGGCGACAACACCTCGGAGCTCAACTCCCGGGACACTGCCACAACCCCTAAATGTCGGGAGGCACCAAGAACAATGTTCTCGTCACAAAACCATCGAACGATTCCAAGATACCCACGTGATCCTAAAATAAAATTTAGTGAAATTTGAGGAGAGAAGAGTCAAAACTCTCGTCGGGATACCTCACCGGAGGCGACGAAGGGACTGGGGAGTAAAAAGAATCCTACTCTCCGATATATATAATCCTAAGACTCAAAACATTTTCCATTCTAGACTCAACAACGCCATGACAAACAATCAAGTAGGGGCTCCTAAGTCGGGAAGGCTCGATTACCAACATAGCGCCCTCGATGCGGCTATATCTCCCACGTGTCGAGGCACGACTTAGAGGCATAACCGCATTGAAAGCAATGTCGCAAGTGAGGTAATCTTCACACAACCATGTAATAAATAAGGAAAGAGATACATAGTTGGCTTACGATCGCCACTTCACACAACATAAATAAACATCCATCATTGAGTACACTCAAGGTCCGACTACGGAACCAAAATAAAAGAAGATACCCCAAATGCTACACAGATCCCGATCGTCCCAAGCTGAGCACCACTACGATCATCGGGAAAAGACACATAATAACGACCACGTTCCTCGTCGAACTCCACTTGAGCTCGGTTCGTCACCTGACCGCATCGTCGGAACCTGCAACTATTTTGGTAGAATCTGTGAGTCATGGGGACTCAGCAATCTCACACCCGCGAGATCAAGACTATTTAAGCTTATAGGAAGGACAGGGTAGTAAAGTGGAGCTTCTACAAGCGACTAGCATATATGGTGGCTACATCGCAAAAGAGCGAGAAGAGAAGCAAAACACAGACGTGAAGCTAATAGCGATCAAGAAGTGATCTGAACTACTTACGTCGGACATAACTCCAACACCGTGTTCACTTCCCGGACTCCGCGAGAAGAGACCATCACGTTACACACGCGGTTGATGTGTATTTTATTTGAGGTCAACTTCGGGTTTTCTACAACGGACATTAACAAATTCCCATCTGCCTCATAACCGCATGGGCACGGCTTTGAAAGATATTACCTGCGGGGTGTCCCAACAAGCCCATTATAAGCTCTCACGGTCAGCGAAGGATATTCCTTCTACGGGAAGACCGATCAATCTCGGAATCCCGGACTACAAGACATTTCGACAGCAATAAAACAAGACCAGCAAGACCACCCAACTGTGCCGACAAATCCCGATAGGAGCTGCACATATCTCGTTCTCGGGGCACACCGGATAAGCTAAGTGTCACGGAACCGACGTAATCAAGTTGCCAAGGAATGGTCCCATACGGTGCTCTAGTTTGGACCAACGCTCGAAGGAGCACTGGCCCGGGGGTTTAAATAAAGATGACCCTCGGGCTCGCGAAAACCCGGGGGAAAAAGGCTTAGGTGGCAAATGGTAAAACCAATGTTGGGCCTTGCTGGACGAGTCTTATTCAAAGCGAACTGTCAAGGGGGTCCCATAAATCACCCAACCGTGTAAGGAACGCGAAATCAAGGAACATAACACGGTATGGCGGAAACTAGGGTGGCAAGAGTGGAACAAAACACCAGGCATAAGGCCGAGCCTTCCACCCTTTACCAATTATATAGATGCATTAATTATAGCAGATATATATTGTGATATCCCCAACAAGTACACATGTTCCAATAAGGAACAACATCTCCATGTTCAACAAGGAACAAACTTCACTTCACTGCAACTAGCAGCGCTATAAGAGGGCTGAGCAAAGCGGTAACATAGCCAATCAACGGTTTGCTAGGAAAGGATGGTTAGGGGCTGACATGGTAATATGGGTGGCATGATATAGCAAGTGGTAGGCATCGCAGCATAGGCATAGCAAAAGAGCGAGCAACTAGCATAGCAAAGATAGAAGTGATATCGAGGGTATGGTCATCTTGCCTGCAATGTTCTCAGAGTTGTCGAAAGCTTGATCCTCGTAAGCGTTCTCAACAGGTTCCTCGTTCACGTACTCGTCTCCCGGCTCTACCCAAAGCAAGAACACAAACAAAGGAACCACAATAAATCACGGTGCAATGCACAAGCAATCATGATGCAATACTTGACATGATATGCGAGATGTGATATGCAATGCGTATGCGCGCTCCGGAAGGGAAAATGATGAACCAGGCATCAACTTGGCAAACCAAGTATGCCACTGGAAAGATGAGATGATTTCGGTTGAAATCGATATAAAGATCACCGGAATCGGATGCACGGTTTGGAAATGACAAGCAAAACAAGAATGGCACAGATCTGCCATTAACAGCATGATGCCACTTAGCAAGCAACAAGAAATTAAGCTACTTCACCCAAACGTATCAACAAAGTATATGGCAGTGATCTACACAAGATGCTTGACAAAAGATGAGCACTGAGCTACGGCTAGTTCACAACATAACAGGTTCAAACAAGCATGGCAAAAGTGCACAAAATATCAGGCTGGACATGGCAAAAACAGCATCAGGTAGCAATGTTCAGAGCAGCAAAACTACATGCTACAGGACCTTGAAATAGCAAAACATGGCATGGCATGAATCTACTCAAAGCATAGAACAAAAGTTCCTTACTGACCATAAGCCAAAAAGGATCAGAAAATATAGTAACACCCATGTCAATATCGAAAGTTTCGTTAACAGATTCAGCAACATGGCATGTCAAAAACTGATAACAAGTAGGCATGTTTACAAGCTCAATGCACTCACTACAGAGCCTTATATGAAAAACTAAGCATACATACATCAATAAGACATGGCATAGAAGACATACATGGCAAGAACAATAACATAGCATAAATGGATCAACCACAACAACCTAGGCAAAATTGAATAACATGTAAACAATCTGCCAGGAAACATTTGCTAGCAAAAGTAGAGCTCAATTGACTCAAGCTATGGCACTCCATAATTGCAAACAAAGGCATGGATGGATAGAGCAAGACATGTTTAACAAAACATCCTTACTGAAATATCCCAAAATATGCATGGATCTCTTGGTAGCATCAAGTTAACATGGCATCAAAATATCAGCAAAACAGGGCTGAAAACAGCAACATCAGGACACCTACTTTGCATGCTTGTGCTAGTCACCACATAGATCACAAAAATACATGGCATACACCCCTGGAAAGATGGCATGGCATATTACAAAACACATGTAGGACTCAAATTCATAGGGTGCACACATCAATCATGGCAAAAATAACAAAAGTGCAAGTTCTGTTAAGAAACAGAAACTAACATCACATAGCCCTCTTCTAACAGCATTTCGGGCATCAAGATGAGCTCAAATGAAAATGATGCAATGAGATGAAATGATCTACTCTTCGAGGCGAACATTTTGATATATTACACGCGCAAAATGGAGCTACAGATGCAAAGTTACGCTACGATGAAAATGCCACGAAAAATCACTAAGGTAAAAACTTAGAAGAATTAGAGGGGGAAGAAGTCAGCGGCTCGGTCGATCGGGATCCGAGATCCGGATCAGCGGCGGCGGCGGCGGTGGTTACTCCGTGGCGGAGCTGCGGCCGGGAGGAGAGAGGTGGCAGGGCCGGCGAGAGGAGGCGGCAATGGCGGGGTCGCGCCAGGCGGCGGGTCGCCAGCCTTGCAGCGGCAGGTCCATGATGGAGGCGCGGCGTGGGAGGCCCAGTGGCGGGCGGCAGCGGCGCCGGCGGTGGCGGCGGCGGCGGGCGGCCGGCTCAGGTCGGCGGCGAGGCGGCGGAGGAGGCGGGCGCGCCGGCGGGCGCGGGAGGCGGAGGCGAGGTCGGCCAGTGCGGCCGAGGCGGGCCGGCCGTGGGCCCTCGCGAGCCAGCGGCGGAGAGCCACGTGTCGCGTCGATTAGCGAGGCGCGGCGGCGCTAGTGGGGCGGACGTGTCCGGGCGGAGCGGACGCTTCGTCCGGGCGCGAGGTAGGGGAAGGCTAGGGTTAGACCCGAGATTGGAATGGGGGTTTGCTTAAATAGGCATAGAGGGAGCTAGGAGAGTCCAAATGAGGTGTAGTTTTCGCCCACGCGATCGTGATCGAATGACGGAGAGCATGGAAGTGACTTATATGGGTTATTGGACCATTTTGAAGGGGTGTTGGGCTGCAACTCAAAAGAGGCCTTTGCGAGAGTGCGGTTAACCGTTGGAGTACCAAACGAGCTCCAAATGACCCGAAACTTGACCGGTGGTCTACGGGTGGTATACCAAGGCCACTAGAAAAACCTCGATCCATTCGAGAAGGTTTAGTTCCCTTTACGGAAAAAGCGTAAAAGGGGCAGCCGGGGAGGTAGGAGTGCGGATTGCAAAAGCGGACAACGGGAAAAATGCTCGGAATCATCGATTGCCACTCTCGACCCAAAATAGGAAAGCGCTCGTTGCTTTCCCTGCGGTAACGTCGGCGTATTGCATGGAAACCGTCGACATCCCGGTGTTCCCGGAAAGTAATCAAGCACCATCTTGCCGTCTGTCCTCATCGCGCCCGTCAAGCGAAAAGTCGAAGCGAGCGGTGGGCGCCAAGAATTCATCGCGGAAGAAATCAAGAAATTGGAAGCAGCAGGCCTTGTCGAGGAGTGCTCCATCCTCGTGGTTGGCCAACCACAGTAGTCGTGCGCCAAGGCAAGCGGAAATGGAGGCTTTGTATCGACTTTACCGATGTCAATAAAGCTTGTCCCAAAGACCCATTTCCCTTGCGGCGCATCGACCAGATTATTGACTCCACGGCGGATGTGACTTGCTTTCATTTCTTGATGCATACTCGAGATACCATCAGATCTTCATGGCGAAGAGGATCAGGAGAAGACCGCATTCATCACCCCATGCGGCACATATCTTTTTTCGTCACGGATGCCTTTCGGTTTAAAGAATGCTGGTTCAACATTTGCAAAGGTAGTCCATGACGCTTTTGAGCCGCAAATACACAGAAATGTGGAAGCCTACATGCATGACATAGTGGTCAAGAGCAAGGACAAGGCGACTCTGATTCAAGATTTAGACGAAACCTTTGCAAAACTGCGCAAGATCAACCTCAAGCTCAACCCCGAGAAGTGTGTGTTTGGAGTCCCCTCCGGCAAGCTTCTCGGATTCTTCGTGTCTCAGCGGGGAATTGAAGCCAATCCCGACAAAATCAAGGCCATTGAGCAGATTGAAGCACCATAGCGTGTCAAGGATGTACGAAGACTTGCCGGTTGCGTAGCTGCTCTCAGCAGGTTTATCTCTAGGTCTGCTGAGCGTGCCTGCCATTTTCAAAATATTGAAAAGGGCAGGTCAATGAAATGGACTCCGGAAGCGGAGGCTGCACTGCAGGACTTAAAGAGATACCTGTCCTCCACTCCAACACTTGTCGCACCTAAGCCACAAGAGAAGTTGCTGCTATATATAGCGGCAACCAATCAAGTGGTTAGTGTTGCGTTAGTAGCGGAGAGGGAGGCGGATGATGAGCAAGCAACCATGGCGGATGCTTCCAATGACAAGCGGGGACTTCACCGCAAGCTCGGTCCCGACAAAGATGGATCTGCTTGCGAGCGCGTGAGAAGATCACGAGAAAAGAATGGTGCAGCGCCCGGTTTACTTTGTCGGTTCCCTTCTGCGAGGGGCTAGGTCAAGGTACTCGGTGTGCAGAACTTGCTTTTCGCCTTCTCATGGCCTCGAAAAGCTGCGCCATTACTTCCAAGCACATGAGATCACGATCGTCACTCGTTTTCCGCTGAAGAGGATCTTGCAAAATCCGTAAGCAGCGGGCAGGATTGTCGAGTGGGCCTTTGGAACTATCAAGCTTTGGCCTCAAGTTTGAAAGCACTTCGACTACCCAAAGCGAGCATTGGCGGAGTTCATAGCAGAATGGGCGCCAACACAAGATGAAGAAATTCGAAGCGAGCATCCCGTCAAGGAAGCAAGCAAAGAGTGGCTGATGTACTTTGATGGTGCCTTCTCGCTGCAAAGGCGCCCGGTCTTGGCGTGCTACTTGTTGCACCCACGGAGAGCACCTCAAGTACGTAGTCGGATGCACTTTCCCAAGGAGCAAGCAACGAACAATACCGCATGAGTATGAAGGTTTGCTTGCGGTCTCGAGATCGCAGCAGACCTTGGGATCAAGAAGCTCATTGTCGGGGTGACTCACAGCTTGTCGTCCGCCAAGTGAACAAGAATTATCGAGTCCGTTGATGGAAGCTTACGTTGATGAAGTGAGAAAGCTAGAAGAGCACTTTGACGACCTACAGATGGAACATGTTCCAAGAGCTCGAAGCGACATTGCCGATGGCTTTGTCGAAGTCGCCCCGCACTTAAGTTACACAATGGAACCAGGGATCTTTGTGCTCAAACCGACTCAACCGTCTGTAACGCCATTAAGCTGGACAGAGCAAGAAGAGGAAGTTGATTTCTGGTGACTACTTTCCGGCAGAGCTCCCGAAGCCGCCACCAAGAAGGTCCTCAAGATCAACACCAAGGGTCTTTGAGGAGCGATCTGCTCCGGCAAGCCCTAGGGTTTGTTCCGTTGAAGCGAGCGCTCCCGACAAGTTTTGCTCCGGCAAGCTTGCCGGGGAACGTCAAGCTCCGGCCGAGCCGCAGGTTCTCGCCGTAGAAGCGGATGTTCCCGCAGCAGCGGATGTGCCTTTAGTCCTTGTTGTCGAGCCGCAAGCTCCAGCATGGGCACAGCAGATTGTCCGTTTCCTTGAGACGGAGAACTTCCGAAGAGCAAGAAGAAGCGGAAAGAGTAGCCCGGCAATCAAGTATGTACCAGTTTGTCGACAACACACTGCATGCGAGAAGAAGACTCAACGGCGTGAAATTGAAGTGTATTCACGGGAAGGCGGACAAAAGCTGTTGGCGAGAGATACATGGAGGCATATGTGGTCACCACATTGGCGCAAGAGCACTTGCCGCAAAGCGTTCCGCAAGGTTTCTTTTGGCCGACAGCCCTCCGAGATACAACGCACAAGTAACCAAGTGTGAAGCGTGCGGTTCCATTCCAGCGAGATACACCAGCCAGCTCAAGCTCTCGGGCGATCCCTTTATCCTGCCATTTCGGTGCAGGAGCTCGGCGTCCTCGGCCCCTTTCCCGAGCTGTCGGGGCTTTGAGTACTTATGCGTTGCGATCGACAAGTTCACAAAGTGGCGGAAGTGGAAGCGATGAGGAAGGTGACAGCCACGGTCGGCGATCAAGTTCTTGGTCGATTGTTTGCCGCCGGGATCCCTAACAGGATCATCACCGACAACGACACGCAATTCACGAGCCGCACCTTCATGCGATCGTCCAAGATCTTGGCGCCAAGGTCTTCAGCTTCATTGCTCATCAGAAAGTAACGGTCAAGCGGAGAGGCGAATGTTCAAGTGCTCGCGGGCTCAAGACCAGGACTTTCGACGGGCTGCACAAGTGCGGAAAGAAGCTGGATTGAGGAGCTGCGGTGGTTCTTTGGTCGATCGAGGACAACGCCAAATCAAGCCACTGGCCAGACACCTTTCGCTCTAGTCTATGGAGCAGAGGCAGTTCTCCCCACGGAACTCGTATACGGGTCACCTCGAGTGCTCGCTTACGATGAGCTTGAGCAAGAGCAGTTGCGACAAGATGACGCGCTGCTCCTTGAGGAGGACCGTCTTCAGGCCGTTGTACGAGCTGCTCGATACCAGCAAGCTTTGTGCCGCTACAATAGCCGCAAAGTTAATGCCAGAAGTCTCAAGGAAGGCGACCTTATTCTTCGGCGCGTTCAGTCCGCCAAGAATTCCAACAAGTTGACGCCGAAGTGGGAAGGCCCTTACACGGTGAAACGAGTCACTAGGCCTGGTGTTGTCCGCCTTGAGACCGAAGATGGCATTCCGGTGAGCAACTCCTGGAACATTGAGCATCTTCGTAAGTTTTACCGTAGAAGCGGTTCTTGGAACTGTTCCGCAACCACCTTTATAAAAAGTCTTGCCGATGTTGCATGTAATCCTTTGTACGAAGCCGGGCTGAGCTTGGCGCTGGGTTGGAGGTGCTCATCGGAGGAATACCCGAGATCCTCCATCCCCAGCTGCGCCAGCTCCCTGTCGATGGCTGCGGCAACATCCACGAGACCCTCGGTCCAGTGCTCCACATTCTCCCTAAAAGTGTTCTGGGCGGCAGCAGCACTCGCCAGCAGCGCCTCGTCGGCCTTGATCTTCTCCTTCAAGGCCACCTCCTGCTCCCTGGCGCCGTCCAGCGTCTTGGTCAAAGTAGTCAGCTTCAACTCAAGATCTGCGTTGGAGTCCTTGGCGGCGCTAAGCTCCTTGCTCCTCTCGGCGAGACGACCCTGCAGCTCGCCAAGGGTGTAGGCGTCCTTCTCGCTCACGCTTGGCGCAGCAAGCTCCTCGCCACTCACCTTGAGATCGGCCTCCAAGCTGCGCCACCTTCGTCTCCAGCTCCTTCTTGGCAGCCTTGGCAGCTGCGGCAGCATCCTCTGCTTCCTTGAGAGCCCCACGAATGTTTGCTCGCTGCAAGCTCCTCCTCGTGGCTGTCAAGGTTAACCTTCCGCTGCGCCAACTTTCGCCTTCCCGCAGAGACAGCTTCTCGGCAGCAAGCAGCTGTTGCTCTTCAACTTCAGCCTTCTCGAGGAGGAAGGCTTTCGCTCCTCGGCGAGTTGCTCCCGCTCCTCTGCCAGGGGACCGGAGAGCTTCTGGTTGAGGCCCCGAGCTCCTCTGCGCGCTTCTCGATGTCCACTCCGCCTTGCGTCAGCGCTTCTCGGGATACCAGCTTGGCACAGCGGGCGCGGTAGAGCGACAACAGCTTCCGGCAGCTGCTCCTCCTCGGGCTCGCCGCTGCTGCTTTCGACACGTCGACCAGCGTCAGCCAGCGGAGGCGAGCAACTCTTCATCAAAGATTTCTCCTTGATCGGCGCCACAGGCTCGGCGCCCGGGGAGTTTGATGAAGACGCCATCGCCGCCTTCAAATAGGCGCCAGTGGGGCTCTTGAACTGGCGCTGCAGCAGCGGCGGAGGATCGGCGGTCGGTGTAGCGCTGGCGCTCCTGCGGCCTCGGGGCCGTCGGTCGTCGCGGACCCTCGCCCGGCTCTGCGGCGGCAGCTTTGGCGGCCTCTCCGCCGCGGGATCATCAGCGTCGGCTTCTTCTTGGTGGCAATGGCGTCGTCGGTATTGCGCGGCGTTCTCCTCACCGGCGACCTCGGTTTCCATCGGCTCCGTGGCAGATGGACCTGACGACCGGAAAAGGAAGAAAAGTCAAGCAAATATTCAAAAAGAAAATCAGAAGAAGAATAACGCGAAGAAGGGATATCCATTCGGAGCCAGTTCCGAAGCGGCAGCTGAGAGTACCTTCGTGCGCGGATGCGCTCGCGTCTCCGTCGACTAGAAGCGGTAGTAATACTCCCTGAGCTCCTTCGCGGCGACCTGAGGGTGGAAGTTTGCCCGCTCCTTTCGCAGCGTCGCGAGCCGCTGCGCCTCGGCCGACTTCACAACCTTCCCGGCTTTCGGAGCCATGGCGGAGGTGGTGAGAGAGATCGGCGGCGTTGGTGGTGCCGGTGGCGATGGGGGGCGGAGCGCTGCTCTCTTTCAGCTTTGGAAAGAAGGGGGGAGCGGCGAAGGTTTTTGAGATTGGAATGGCAATCGGCAAGATGGGCGAACTGCCCCTGTTTCCCCTGCTTATAAAGAGGGAGGGGGCAGATGTTCCGTCTTTCCGAATGAAGAAACCACCCACGATCTCTCCCACGACGCCGCATTCGGCGCGTGCCGTTCGAGGAGGGCGCGGTGGATCTGAGTGAGATCTGGCATAACCCAGGCAGCGTGTGCCGTGCCTGTTTTGGGCCTGGCCCAACAGCGCTTCGGCACCGTGTGTGTGTGGAGCAGGGGCTCTGTCGGTGTACTAGAGTAGGGGTACCCTAGTATCCCGAACTTGTGCACGGGCAGTTGCAGCACCCCGCGGCAAGGCTTGCCGGGTGACCGCCAAGGTCCTCCGTGTTTCCTTTGGAGCCATCCAAGAACAAAGTATTCAAGCCAAGGAGACAAGGCCCCGGCAAGAGGAGCTTGCCGGCAAGGCCAACCAACGCATCTCGAGGAACTTGCCGCGACGCGCCACGCGTCCCGGCGAGGCCCGGTGAACGACAAGCTTCCGGACGCGACAAGACAACGACCGCGGCAAGGCGCTTGCCGCGGCAAACTACCACTCTGTACCCGTGCTCCAACACATCCACCAACGTGTCATACAGGACCTTTCGAGCATCAGCGTGGCAAGAGGCTGTGCAGCCAGCGGTGCGCGGTGGCAAGCGACACTGACAAGATTGCCACCATGGCAAGTGGTGGCGTCCCTGACGGTCCCTTTTTGCACTATTTGGGCGATGTAGACGGGCATTTAATGCCTTTGTCCCCTGCCGTCAGGGTTAGGTATGATACACTGTGCAGGTAGTTGTACCAACCGCAATTCCTTTTCCATTTTACCCTTGTCTCGTTGCCACCTGCCGGAGACCCTTTATCATATAAAAGGAGGCCCATACGCAACGTAGAGGGGGGTTCGGAGGCAGAAAAACACTCACGCTCGGTCTCGTTAACAGCTAGTGTGTCTTTGTAGCACTCAGCGCTCCGAGCAAGAACTCAATACACTCGGACATGCAGCGTAGAGTGTTATCTCTCCGGAGAGCTCGAAGCTGGGTAAACTGCTCGTGTGCTTCGCCTCGATCCGCTCTTCGTGCGATCTCCGCCCCCCGCCGAACCAAAAGGGGCTCGGTCCGCCGGTCCCATAGGTGTTCGTGGATCAGTTTCCCCGACAACATCCAACTTGGATTCCTTGACGGAGTCGGTACCTTCATGCATATCAATCAAAGTATCCCAAATTTCCTTTGCATTCTCAAGACGGCTGATTTTGTTGAATTCTTCGGGGCACAAGCCATTGAAGAGGATATCACAAGCTTGAGCATTGTATACCAACATCTTCAACTCTTCCGCACTAGCTTCACGGTTCGGTTCTCTCCCATCAAAGAATTCATCTTGCAAACCAATACACACAATTTCCCAAACGGCGGGGTTATGTCCGAGAATATGCATTTTCATATTATGCTTCCAACTAGCAAAATTAGTGTCATCAAAGTAAGGACCTCTACGGTGATAATGTCCCTCGCTAGACGCCATACTCTCCTAGATTGCGAAACCAAGGCTATGACCACCAAAAGCTATGGAAATCAAAGCAAATGGAGACCAGTCGCTCTGATACCACTTGTAGGACCTTGAAGTATGTCTAGAGGGGGGTGATTAGACTACTTGACCAATTAAAAACTTAACCTTTTCCCAATTTTAGACTTTGGCAGATTTTAGCTATCTTTGAACAAGTCAAGCAATCTTCATGCAATTCAAGCAAGCATGCAAAGAGTATATAGGCAGCGGAAAATAAAGCATGCAACTTGCAAGAATGTAAAGGGAAGGGTTTGGAGGATTCAAACGCAATTGGAGACACGGATGTTTTTGTCGTGGTTTCGATAGGTGGTGCTATCGTACATCCACGTTGATGGAGACTTCAACCCATGAAGGGTAACGGTTGCGCGAGTCCACAGAGGGCTCCACCCACAAAGGGTCCACGAAGAAGCAACCTTGTCTATCCCACCATGGCCGTCGCCCATGAAGGACTTGCCTCACTAGCGGTAGATCTTCACGAAGTAGGCGATCTCCTTGCCCTTACAAACACCCTTGGTTCAACTCCACAATCTTGTCGGAGGCTCCCAAGTGACACCTAGCCAATCTAGGAGACACCACTCTCCAAGAAGTAACAAATGGTGTGTTGATGATGAACTCCTTGCTCTTGTGCTTCAAATGATAGTCTCCCCAACACTCAACTCTCTCTCACAGAATTTGGATTTGGTGGAACGAAGATTTGAGTGGAAAGCAACTTGGGGAAGGCTAGAGATCAAGATTCATATGGTTGGAATGGAATATCTTGGCCTCAACACATGAGTAGGTGGTTCTCTCTCAGAACTGGTAAGTTGGAAGTGTAGGTTTGTTCGATGGCTCTGTCCCACGAATGAAGAGGAGGTGGAGGGTATATATAGCCTCCACACAAAATCTAACTGTTACACACAATTTACCAAACTCGGTGGGACCGAATCATCAAACTCGGTTGGACCGATTTAGTAAACCTAGTGACCGTTAGGGTTTTGATGGGACTAACATGCAACTCGGTAGGACCGATATGGTTAGGGTTAGGGCATAACATAATCTCGGTGAGACCGATTACACAAACTCGGTAAGACCGATTTTGGTAATTAGCTAACCAGAGTTGGTCGGAGTAAACTTCGGTGGGACCGATTCGCTCTTCGGTGAGACCGAAAAGTTATGAAAGGGAAACAGAGTTTACATTGCAATCTCGGTGGGACCAATCGCTCACTTCGGTTAGACCGAAACGTTACGAAGGGAAACAAAGAGATTACAATCCCATCTCGGTGAGACCGAGATCCCTATCGGTGAGACCGATTTGCCTAGGGTTTGTGGCGGTGGCTATGACATCTGAACTTCGGTGGCGCGGATAGAAAGAATCGGTAGGGCCGAGTTTGACTTTAGGTTTAGGTCATATGTGGATGTGAGAAATTAGTGGAGGGTTTTGGAGCATATCACTAAGCACATGAAGCAAAAGGCTCATTAAGCAGCACCTCATCCCTCCTTGATAGTATTGGCTTTTCCTATAGACTCAATGTGATCTTGGATCACTTAAATGTAAAATATAGAGTCTTGAGCTTTTGAGCTTGAGCCAATCCTTTGTCCTTCATATTTTGAGGGATCCACTTTCATCATCCATGCCATGCCATTCATTGAGCTTTCCTGAAATATTTGTCTTGGAATAGCATTAGCTCAATGAGCTATATGTTGTTATGAATTACCAAAACCACCTAGGGATAGTTGCACTTTCAGCTGTAACCAAACGTTTCTTCAAATCCTGAAAACTGGCTTCACAACCTTTGGTCCATTTGAACTTGGTGTCCTTCTTCAATAACTCTGTCATGGGTTTTGCAATCTTGGAAACATTCTCAATGAACCTCCTATAATATTCTGCGAGTCCCAGAAAACTGCGGATCTCTCCAACTGAGGTGGGTGCCAACCACTCAGTGACAAACTGAACCTTGGTGGGGTCTACTGCTATACCTTCTCCCTATATAACATGTCCAAGAAATCCAACTTCCTTCAACCAAAACACACACTTGCTAAACTTGGCATATAGCTGATGTTCTCTGAGCTTCTCGAGAACTAAGCGCAAGTGTTCCTTGTGTTCCTCTCCATTCTTCGAATACACCAAAATATCATCAATGAACACCACAATGAATTTATCCAAAAACTCCATGAACACCTTGTTCATCATACTCATAAAATAGGCAGGGGCATTAGTGAATCCAAAAGACATGACCGTGTACTCATATAGCCCGTACCTTGTGGTAAAAGCTATCTTAGGTATATCCTGTTCTCAGATCTTCAACTGGTGGTATCATGATTGTCGTGGAATTGTCACGGCAGATGTCCTTAGTGTCAAGACTTAGTCGTGAGGCCAACGCATCTATGTGATAGCTTGAGAGGGGTTGAGTGGGACGAGAGACGCAGGGTGGATCAACACGCAGACAAGGGTTTAGACAGCTTCGGGCCCCGGGAAACATCATCCGATAATAGCCCTACATGCTTTTTGAGGCTAGGTCTCATTATGCTTATGAGGGAGTTGCCGCATAAGCCGGCTCCCCCTTTGTGTCTAGCCCTACATATTGTTTCTTGTTGCTTGTCCCTCTTTGGGGAGCCCTGCCCCTCCTTATATAAATTAGAGGGGCGGGTTACATGTGGAGTCCAAATAGGATTAGGACTAGCCTATCTTCTACTACAAGCCGGATACAAGTCCGGGTCTTGATTCCTTGTAAGGGATATATTCCTCACGCCTTTCCTCTTAAGCCGGCCTATCATAAAGTAAGCCGGCCTTCTAGGCCTTGAGCCTCCTGGGCCCCCGGGTCTTGTCGCTCCTCTGATCCGCTTGCCAGGTCACCCATAAGTCGCCAGGATCGGGCGGGTCACTTAGTGAGTCGCCAAGTCCGGCCAGGTTACACCACGGGGTATATCCCCGACATTAGCCCCCAAGTTTAGCTTGGATTATCCATGGTAAACTTATGCTGCAAAATAAATACAAGAACAAATTTGACAGGTTGTGCTCCGGGTTAAGAATTCTTGTAAACCGGCAACTGAACGTCCTTAAGTCCTTGTCATTTCCTTCTTCTAGAAAATCCGGGTCAATAGACCAGCTTCATAATCAATTTTCTTGTAGTAGAAATATTGTAAACAAATAATCCATTTGAGTCGGCTTCCAAAACGCCGACTTAAAAAATATAGGTCTTGATATACTCATCTGATTTTCAACCGGCTTAAAGATGTAGATCTTGCCGAGTTATAATTTCCAAAATCTCCGGGTTATAAAAGACTGATGATGTCGAATCATAATTGTTGTTGACACCGGGTCATGTGATTGATCTTCCTAATTTACTCAAAGCTAGAATTTTTAAGATGTTCCCTCTTTATATGCATAATACCTGTAGCCCCCAAGTCTTAAGAGGAGAACATAGTGATAACTTAAGACTTGCTTCAATATAAGTGTTGCAACCTTGAAGAAATCCGGGTTATTCATCTCAATCATTAGTCATAAAAACTGAATATTCCACATATGTAGCCCCCAAGTGCCGGGTTGTCATGCTTGCAGCAACCTGGGACTTGTAATTGCCTTATGCTCATAAAATTTCAACCAGTGTAGCCCCCAAGGCCGGGTCATTATGTAATAATGAGCAGGGACTTTGTAGATATAACCATGTAAATTTGAACAGCAATGTGTAGCCTCCAAGGGTCGGCTAAGTAAGATAATACTGAGCTGGGACTTTGTATATAATTGATAATAACATCATATAATATAGTCTCCACCATGGGGCTTGAACCCACGTCCACAAGGTTAAGAGCTTTGTACTCCACCAACTAAATAGTGGACCGTTCAATATAATGGATTAATGCTTGTGTACCTTGAATTTTTGACAGGAGCAATTGGTAGCCCCCAAGGGCCGGCTCATTACAATGGGATGAGTCGGGTCTTCAATAAGTTGATCAAAAAATGACTTTACATTAGCCCCCAAGTGCCATGGTGCATCTTTGGCAAAGTGACATGGGACTTGCATATTTGATATAATCCCAATCTGAATAATATAGCCCCCAAGTGCCGGGTCGTAAGCCTGCAGCGACTCGGGACTATTCCTTCCATTGTAGAATAAATCATATACATTGATAAAAATAATAGCCGTTGCGCTAAAGCGATTTTGAAAACCTCAATCATAACACTGGTTATTGATAATCACAATATAAATCCAGCCATGTTGGCTATTCGAGATTTGAATAATATAATCCGGTATGAAAACCTCAATCATTCAATATCATCATGAAAATCCAGCCAGTTTTGGCTATTAAAGATTTGAATACCTCATCGGTCGACAAGTAAATCCGTAGTTTAAATACTTGGCGGCTCTTGGCCGATGGCGATTTAATACGCCTCCATTGTAAGCCGGAATTTTTATAACCCCACGGCTTATAACCTTTGAGAAAAATCCAGAACGGGTCATCATTTTGAAGCATCAACTTTGGTAATGAGCTTGAACTTAATCATTTATATGTCATATTTCTGCAAATCCTGCAAAGAGTTTAAACAACATATGCCCTGGCAACTTATCGTCAAAAACCAGGGCAGGTAACCACCCAAATGCAGTCTTATCCTGCACACAAGTAGATCACAAGAACCCTTGGCGGTTTACTGCAGGGCGGGTCATAATACCTCACATATAACCACTGTGATATTGAATTTGTACTGCCGGTTTACATGACATGTGTAGTAAGGGTGATAACCCAATCCTTAGAAGCCAATGCTTCCATATAAATGATGGTTGTCATAAGCTGGCGACTTATAGTCAAAAGTCAAGCCGGGTTAATCATAAAACACTTATATACATTTGAGATATAATCCCCAAAAGGTCTCAAGTCAAGTAATTGTGGCTACAATAAACTTTACCAGAGATAGAATAAAACTTTTTGAGGCTTCTGATATGGATACGATCAGTAAACCATTCCAAAGGGGTTAAGCTAAGATTCGAATACGATCATATAGCCCCGAGTGGCTTTGGCGATGCCGATCAAGTGGGTATCGACAGCTATGTTCTCTTTGGTTCGAATATGACCTATGTTTGAACAGGAAGCCCCCAAGCGATCATAAGAGTTGTTTAATGACGCTGGTTCGAATACGACCCACGTCAGACCCAAAGGGGTTAAGCTATGATTCAGATATGATCAAGAAGCCCCTAGTGGGTTTGGCAGTATGCCGATCAAGAGGGTATCGACAGCTATGTTCTCTTTGGTTCGAATACGACCTATGTTTGAACAGGAAGCCCCCAAGTGATCATATAAGTTTTGGCATTGCGCCGATCAAGAGGGTACCGATAGCTATGCTCGATGAGCAAGAAGCCCCAAAGTGATCATAATAAGATAAGCCGTAAGGCAGGATACCCAAGTTTGAACCGCGCATCATGGCAGCAAGTTCTTTTGGCAACCTTTAATTTTTCTAAGAACTCGAACTTGCGAGAGATTAATACTTTTTGAACCGGAACTTTAAACCGGATTTGAAAGCTTTAAAATTTTGTGAAGGACAAATTTACCTTGAGCCGGATTTTGAACCGGATTTGAGAGCTTCAAAAATTTGTGAGAGATAAATTTACCTTGAGCCAGATTTGAACCGGATTTGAGAGCTTCAAAGCCTTGTGGTAAATAAATTTCCCTTGGACCGGTTTTTAAACCGGATATTAAGAGTGTCAGTGCTTTGTGGGAGAGAGATGTCTCTTAAACCGGATTTTAAACCGGAATCCTTATTTTTAAGCCGGAAATTTTCTGGCGGCCTTTAAATTTTTCACCAATATAGCGGTAGCCTCTGGAACAGGGTTACCTTCCCTCCCATGACCCGGAGTTCTTGAATTCACCAACACCGGCCAATTTCGCCGAGTCATGTCATTGTAGCCCCCGAGTCTTAAGACGGCTCGAGGAGTTGTCTTGAGACTCTTCATATTTGATTGTGATATGAACCGGTACGAGTCATTCAACGTCTCAGTGATATAACTTGTCCTGCACTCGAGAACTTGCAAGCCAGAGTAATTGCTCTTTGAAAGAAAGCAATATATAATATAAAATATACTGGATAAATTTCACCTGATGGGTCAGGTCAGTAATTATCACCGCGGAGTTGATGATCAACATGGTGATGCTAAAATCAATCACGGCCGAGCCGGCCGCGGGAGTCCGTTGAATATGGACGACGACCTGTGCCGAATGATGTTGGCACGCCTCCATCTCCGCGGTATAACAATAATTTCACCTGATTTTTTTGCCAGAAGAACGCAGATGCTGGTGCCAGATAATGCTGATTAATATATGCACGCTTTGAGCTCCGCTGATGTGATGTAGCACAACACCCACGTGACCTTCTTTGTCTAGTACTGTTGTAACTTGGATTGTTTTTCTTGCCCCCAATAATAGTTGTCCACCGTAAGCACCGCTCGAGCGGCGGCTCAACAATGAAATGAAGCAAGAGGCCTCGGTCTTTTCCACCAGGCAGCACGACACGGACGACCCGGCAGAACAATGCTGGCGCGCACTCCGAATGCGCGATAATCACCACTTTTGTAATTGTTCTGCATAAAAAACACTGCAAGCCAGAGCAAATGTTGTGGAATGAACTAATACATGTGATGAGAGAGCATAGGAGAAATAAAACCTGATATTTTGCCGGATGACCGTGGACGCTACCGTCCGATAATACTGGACATATCCAGGATGAAAAAATAGCATAGGTAAATGCCAATTTAATGGGGCGTGAGAAGCATGATTTGCTTAATATCACATAGCCAGCTTGGCCGCTTCTTCTTCTCTGTACTCTATTTCTTTTGATCAGATGGTTTAGGCCAGGTTTACTTTTGCCGCGTGTAGCAATTGTCAGCAGCTGATAGTATTCTGATTCTTTTCTTCAGGTCCCGGCAACAGCAAGCGGCTAAAACAGGGGGCTCGCGGGGCACAGCCAGGGCGGCCCAGCAGCGTCAGACCGCGGCGGAAGGGCACCGGCGACTTGGCTAAGTGGCAACGGCGACCTAGGGCGTAACCGCGATGACGGCGGGTCAACGGGGCGCGCCACGACAGCAGCTCGCAGGTAGCCGCAGTTCTCTCTTCAGAGAAAAAATTGTGTAGCCCTTGCGTATAACTTCCCAGGCTTCGGCATAAATTCTATCCACAAGGTTTCTTCCAATCCCCTCCTTCCTTGTTCTCATCCTCATCCAGTACGGGTCAGAGGCGAGGCCATCCACAATGGGGCGGCTCAAAACAGTGATGAGGGCAAGTGGCGAAACAGGCGGAGTTTGCGGGGCCAGACCCGTCCGGGCGCGGATGGAGGAGATTCGAGGCCACCCAGGGCGTGCGCCGGGGAAGGCAGCAGAGCGGCTCACAGGCGGGAGCGGAGACCGCGTCAGAGAGATGGCTTAGCACGGAGATGGGCGGCCGGGCACGATGCATGATGGCGAGGGTGGCTTTAAAACAGTGATAGCAACGGCAGATGCGGTGAGGACAAAACTGTCGCGGAGACAAGCTTGAGGCACGGCGGAAGCTCCATGAGCCGCGGTGACTCAGGGAGGCGCGAAGCCAAGGCGGCCGACGGCTCATAGGTAGAAGAGGGCGTCTTGCGAGCAAAAGGGGAACCGCAGTGGCGGGTCAACGAAACCGTGGACGTGGAGGTATGGCCGGCTTGAGGTCGCGGCGACTGAAACGGCAACTCAGACGCGGCGGCGCTCAGCGTAGCGGCGGCTCACATGCGGTGACTGTGGTCGGGGCGGCTCACGGCGGTGGAGCAGCGGCAAGGGCCAGCGTACAGCCATCTCCGGCAGCTCGGAAGGCGGGGTGCAACAGCGGTGGGCCGCGGCGGCTTGGGCGTCGAGGCGGCCGGCGGCTCGCAGGTAACAACAATAGCCGGCGGCTCATGGCAATGGCGGAGAGTGCCCTGGTAGCCGCGGCAGTTTGAAACGGGCGGAAGCGAAGGCCCCGGCGGCTGCAGCGGCTTGAGGCAGGCGGAGGCGGACCAGAGGCCTAGGCGGACAGACGGGGCAGGGTCGAGTGCACGGCCGCGGGTGAGAGAGGCACCGGCTCGACAGGGTTGCGGCCGAGCTACAGTCGGAGGCGCGCCCGACAGTGGCGGCTCCGAGATGAGGACGGAGACGAAGATTCCATGACCTTATCCCCTTCCGTCGTGGAGTTTTTTTTTTTTGAACCACGAGACTTCAAACGAATTGGAAGCCACGTGTATTGCAGCGGAGAATTGCTCTCCGTCTAGGCAACATAGTGAAAGTTGATCCGGTTTCGACGGATCATCCGATCACAGCGACAAGCATCATGCAACCCTAATTTTTTCTTCAACTCAAATCTTGTACTCTAGATCCAAAGTAATCCTGTGTGACTGTCTCGTGCCAGTTCTTCATCCGGCCGATCGCGAGCTCCTCGATCCCTAAATAGATCCCTCCAAAAACTCAACTCCACCGTGCGCAGGCCCCACGGTGGGCGCCAACTGTCGTGGAATTGTCACGGCAGATGTCCTTAGTGTCAGGACTTAGTCGCGAGGCCAACGCATTTATGTGGAAGCTTGAGAGGGGTTGAGTGGGACGAGAGACGCAGGGTGGATCAACACGCAGACAAGGGTTTAGACAGCTTCGGGCCCCGGGAAACATCATTCGGTAATAGCCCTACATGTTGTTTGAGGCTAGGTCTCATTATGCTTATGAGGGAGTTGCCACATAAGACGGCTCCCCCTTTGTGTCTAGCCCTACATATTGTTTCTTGTTGCTTGTCCCTCTTTGGGGAGCCCTGTCCCTCCTTATATAAGTTAGAGGGGCGGGTTACATGTGGAGTCCAAATAGGATTAGGACTAGCCTATCTTCTACTACAAGCCGGATACAAGTCCGGGTCTTGATTCCTTGTAAGGGAGATATTCCTCACGCCTTTCCTCTTAAGCCGGCCTATCATAACGTAAGCCGGCCTTCTGGGCCTTGAGCCTCCTGGGCCCCCGGGTCTTGTTGCTCCTCTGATCCGCTTGCCAGGTCACCCATAAGTCGCCAGGATCGGGCGGGTCACTTAGTGAGTCGCCAAGTCCGGCCGGGTTACACCGCGGGGTATATCCCCGACAATGATCGAAGATTGATCTTGGAAAATACTTTAGGTCCTTGCAACTGGTTAAACAGATCATTGATCATAGGTAGTGGGTACTTGTTCTTGATTGTCACTTCATTCAAAGCCCGATAATCAACAACCATTCTCAAAGATCCATCCTTATTCTCAACTAAGAGCACTGGGGCACCCCACGGTGATGAACTTTGTCGGATATAACCTTTCTCCAGTAACTCCTTAATCTGCTTCTTAATTTCCTCCAGATCATTTGCGGGCATCTGATATGGTCTCTTCGATATGTGTCCGGTGCCTGGCAACAGCTCTATCGAAAACTCTATGTCTCGATCTGGCAGCATGCCTGGTAATTCCTCTGGAAATACATCCGGGTAATCCTTCACAACAGGCACTTATTCTTGAACAACTACCGATAGAGAATTCACTTGGGTCCTCCTTGGCGCATGCCTAGACACATATTTGATCAATTTTCCCTCCGGGGTGGTGAGTAGAATTGACTTACTAGCACAATTGATATTTCCTCCATACATTGATAGCCAATCCATGCCTAGTATCACATCCAATCCTTGTGACTCCAAGATTATTAGGCCTAAGTGGAAAACGTGTCTACCTATGGTCAATGGCATCTGAAAACGTCCATTGCTTGCCATATACTCCGCTCCAGGTGAGCTTACTAACATAGGTGTCTTAAGGACTTTGCTGAGCAACTTATACTTATCCACAAATCCCCTTGATATGTATGAATGCGATGCACCAGTATCAAAAAGAACAATTTCAGTAAACGACTTAATCAAAAACTTACCTATAACTGCATCTGGATATTCTTCAACCTCCTCCACGTTAACGTGGTTCACTTGTCCTCTGGTGAAAGGGTTGGGCTTCTTCCCAGAGCTTCCATTTCCATTGCCATTCTTCAACTCAGAACAATCATTGGCGTAGTGTCCAGTCTTCCCGCACTTGTAACAAGTGACATGACTCAGGTCCTTCTTAGCGGGTGTTGCTAGATTGGAACGGTTCTGGTTGCTACTTGCTCCATTCCCATTCCCATTTTTATGGCCACTTTGGTTATGCAAACTCCGTCCATTATGAGTGTGGCCTCCATGGTAATGGGTGTAACCTCCCGAGTTCAGGGTAAAACAAGGTTTCTGCTGAGCTCCAGAATTATACTTCCCCTTTCCATACTTCATTTTGCGGCTCTCGATCTGTTGCTGCTTGCCTTCAATCATAAGGTCCTTGTATACCAACTCTTGGTAGTTAGTGAATGTAGCCACCATCAACTGCATACTCAACTCATCATTCAACCCTTCCATAAACTTATCCTGCTTCGCGGAATCTGTGGCCACATCATCTGGGGCATAGCAAGCTAACTTACTAAACTCATCCATGTACCGCCCCACAGTACGATTTCCTTGGCGTAAGTTGCGAAACTCATGCTTCTTCATACTCATTGCTGCAGTTGAAACATGGGCTGTATGGAAAGCGTGCTGAAACTGATCCCACGTGACATTGGCTACAGGAAAAGTGGTTGTGTAATTCTCCCACCATGAGGCTCCTGGTCCATCCAATGGATGTGCGGCAAAACGCACCTTCTCAACATCTGTGCAACCTGCGGTGGTCAGCTCCCTTCCAATCCTGCAGAGCCAGTCATCAGCAATAATCGTCTCGGTGCTACTAGAAAACACCGGCGGATTCAAACTCAGAAACGAGCTAAGTTGTCGACTGGGGGTGGTGGCGGTTGGTTGTTGTTGTTGTTGTTGTTGTTGTTGTTGTTGTTGTTGTTGTTGCCTTGGTTATGGACTAGTAGTTGCATCAAGGCATTCTGCTCTTGGATCAGCTGAGTGAGCTCCGGTGGGAAGACAAATCCGGGGTCACGTCTCGGAGGCATCTGATGGGTTTAGAGAGGAGAGATTAGAATAGAGTGAGGTCTAAGGAGAAAATCACTACCCATTTGCACATGAGACAAACACATTCATATCACACCACTCAATTCAAACAAGGGCATACAATCGATCTAGCTATCGTTACAAATACGCGGACTACTACTATATACATGGGGGAATACTATTGATAATATGGTGGTCGATTAGAAATTTTGATCGGAAGAAGACTCCACGATATCTGCTCCAACTTCGTCTTCATAATCATCATCACTGTCGGGGTCCGAGTCAGTGTCGTCGATGATGATGTAGTCTTCTGGGTGGTTGTCCTCCTCTCGTGCGGGATCTCTGAAGAAAATTCCTAGCTTCTTCTTCAGGTCTTCATTCTTCTCCAGTAGTACTGCAATTTCCTCTTCATATCCATCGCTTGTAGACTTGAGTTCCTCTTCTAGCTCCATGTTCTGGGTTGTCGGTGTCAAAACCGGCGGATCTCGGGTAGGGGGTCCCGAACTGTGCGTCTAGGCGGATGGTAACAGGAGACAAGGGACACGATGTTGTTACCCAGGTTCGGGCCCTCTCGATGGAGGTAAAAACCCTACTCCTGCTTGATTGATATTGATGATATGGGTAGTACAAGAGTGGATCTACCACGAGATCAAAGAGGCTAAACCCTAGAAGTTAGCCTTTGGTATGATTTTTTTTTCGCCCTACGGACTAAAACCCTCCGGTTTATATAGACACTGGATAGGGTTAGGGTTACACAGAGTCGGTTACAATGGTAGGAGATCTACATATCTGTATCGCCAAGCTTTCCTTCCACGCCAAGGAAAGTCCCATCCGGACACGGGACGAAGTCTTCAATCTTGTATCTTCATAATCCAGGAGTCCGGCCAACGGTGATAGTTCGCTATCCGGACACCCCTAATCCAGACTCCTCAAGAGCCCTGAACCAGGCTTCAATGACGACGAGTCCGCGCGCATATTGTCTTGACATTGCAAGGCGGGTTCCTCCTCGAATACTTCATAGAAGATTTTGAACACAAGGATAGTGTCCGCTCGCAAAACAAGTTCCACATACCACCGTAGAGAGAATAACCTTTGCACAGATCTGCTGACGATTCCGCGGCGTGACATCACACCACGGCCAGGCCTTTATACTGAATCGTTTTCTTGTGTTCCACCTCAAGCGATTTAGCGAGGCAGTTTCCTTGGCACGCCTTATCGAGCGGAGATCGTGCCCCTTATTCGGGATTCCCATCAATACGGACGTGGGTAACCCAACCGCGTCATTGATTACGGCGCTTGGGAGATAAGCGAGTTTTACCAGGGCTGGCGGGGACGATAGTTCCGTCATTCATATAAGGGATAAGGATCCACCTTTTCACCCACGCCTTCTTCCTCCTTTGCTCATCCATTTCCAAGACACTCGAGCTGCAGCGCCCAAGTCCGCACATCCCTCCTCAACCTTCTCCAGCCATGTCCGGAGCAGGAGGCAAGTGGATGGTCTCCTCCGTCACGGAGGGACAAGTCAAAAAGCTGCGGAAGGCCGGATACTTGTCCAGCGACATCGCGCACCGGCTCCCCGACGAGGGGCAGGTCATTCCCACCCCCAGGCCCCATGAGAGGGTGGTGTTCCTCACCCACTTCCTCCGCGGACTAGGTTTTCCACTTCACCCATTTGTCCGGGGGCTCATGTTCTACTACGGCCTGGATTTCCACAATCTGGCCCCGAACTTTATCCTCAACATCTCGGAGTTTATCGTCGTGTGCGAGGCCTTTCTATGCATCCAGCCCCACTTCGGCTTATGGCTGAAGACCTTCAATGTCAAGCCAAAGGTAGTGGGTGGCCGCCAAGCGGAGGGCGGAGGTGCCATGGTTGCCAAAGTCCTATGGCTCGAGGGCTCCTTTGTGCAGACCATAAAGGGGTGGCAATCAGGGTGGTTCTACATCACCGAGCCGCGCGACTCTCAATGGGCGGCCCCAATTCGATCCGCTTCCCACATGGCTCACATCATGGAAAGAGACGGCCTGACGGGGTGATTCGAAGAGCTGTCCGGACTCAAACCTGCGTCCGAACCTCGTGGACAAGAATCTCAAGCTTGTCAACGTAATCCAGTGTGATGCTCATCCGCCGGATTCTCCCATGCCAACAGCGGGCCTTCAAATTGTGGGAGTTCGATCCGCACAGCACCAAACTCTGAAAAGGCTCTTCACACTATGTACGAAGATGCCCGGAAGGTGTTGTTCAAGGGCGCCGGCTCCGTGATCCGCCATCAAGATCGGATTCAGCTCGCAGCGCCAAGCCAGCGAGGTGTTATTTTACCCTTTATGGGACTCTTTTTCATAGTTTGACTCTATGCGGATCTAAAACTCCCTAACCTTTGACAGATCTGGCTGAAGACGCCCGACAGATTAACTCGTCTGCCCCTTGCCGAAGACCAGTGGGCGCCTCGATTGACGGGCTGCTGGCTCGCACCTCACGTGGTGTCGGAGAAGAAGGCCAAGAAGAAGGCCAAGGAACTCAAGGAGCTCCCGCGCCAGTGCTGTCGGACTCATCGTCCGACGACTGAGGCGGAATCCTCCCCGAGGAAGAGGAGGAGGAAGAAGCCTCTCCCAGTGGGGAGAGAAGAAAAGGAAGGCCGCCTGACCGGGAGGCCGGAGGGTCCAAGAAAGGAAGGACCCTTCCTCCGGACTTCTCCACCAACGCCGACAACGACGAGGAGGAGGGCTACCAAGGCCAAGCCTCGGCGAGATCGTAAGTGTCCGGACCAAATAGCTCATGACTTTTTATTTGTCGATAGTGTCTTCTAACGCCGAATATAACCATGTAGCCCGCCCAAGGACGAGCTTGTCGCTTGCCGAAGCGGCTCCTGGATTCGCCGGATGTGAATAGCACTTCACTTCCGACCGCCTCCTCTCCTCGTGACGCAGACGACACCGCGATGGAGTCCCAAAGGGGCCCAGCCAGAGGAGGTGGTCCCGGAGGCGCCGCAAGGAGACCTCCTGACCCGGCGCAAAGGAGCGAACCCCCGAGGGCTTTAAGTCTGGCCCGTGCCGACTCCGTCTCGAACCTTCGGGTTCCGTTCCCGCAAGCGGCCCTTCAGAAGAAGGGCAAGATCGCGACGCCGGTGACCTCCGCCCATCCGGAGGCACCGGATAGCTTGCCGGAGGCGCTTAACGGCGCCCATCGACGAGGAGCACCACACCGCTATGAGTGTGGTGATCCAGAAGTTCACCCGCCAAGAGCGGGCTGGTGAAGCCTGTACCAGCCTTCTAACAGGCTTTGAGGTAAGTTTAGAATATGTAAAATATTACCGCATAGACAGTAACCCCTGATGCTTAGTTTGGTGTTTGGATAGAAAAGCCGGACTGAGGATCTAAAAATATTTACGCAGGAGTCTAACATAAATATGTCAATATGGGAATGCAGGCTGCGCTGCTGACCTCACCCTTGACCGATCATGGAGGTCAATGCATTGAAGCAGAGCCTCGAGCGGTCCGAGAACGAGCTCGGCCTAGCCAAGAAGCAGCTCGAGGACAAGGAAGGTAAGTAATACCTTATTAAAGTGATACCTTATAGAAAGGATTTGGTTGCAAAAATGACAGGACTAACGTGGGTATTGTAGGGGCCACGAACGAGGTGGCGACCCTGAAGGAAGCGGTGTCCACGGCCGAAAGCAAAGCGGCCGCGGAGCGCACCGAGCGAGAGAAGCAAGAGGCGCGGGTGGCGGAGGTGCGGCAAGAGCTCCAGGCCCTCGTGGAAAAACACGAGAGTTTGGAGCGTGACTCGAAGACTCAAGAGTCCGAGCTCACCTCGGCACTTGAGAGTGCCAAAGCCGCTAAGGCCGAAGCCCCAAAAGCCCTCCAGGAAATTAAATCATTAAAGAAGATAGCGGCGGGTAAGGCATTCTTTATGCAAAGGAAGCATGTGAAAGTGGATTATCTATTACTTACCCGAATTCGGAGCTCTCCAGGAGCATTCGCAGATCAGCCCCGTAGTGTGTCTGATGCTGCCGCGTTCTACCGCGCCAAGGAGGGGAGCTCGACGGAAAAGGTGTTGTGGTCTCAGTATGCTGAGGCCGGACATCCGGTGCCCCTGAGCGACCAGCTGAAGCAGCTGGTCGAGCTCCACAAGGTCGTCGAACAGGCCATGAAGGGCCTCATAATTCGGTTGTGGCCATTGGAAGCCATGCCTGGGAGCTACTTCGGGCCAGTGAGGCGGTTGGTGGACGCCTGTCCATGGATTGAAGTCATCAAGCGCTCCGTCTGCATTTAAGGTGCCCGTCAGGCCCTTGCCCGTGCTAAAGTGCACTGGGGCAAGCTGGATGCTGAGAAGCTTGTGACGGACGGGCCACCGAATGGCAAGGAGCATCGCAAGCCCGAAATGTACTATGAGGGCGTCCTGAAAGGTGCCCGCCTTATAGCGGGTGAATGCT
The DNA here is from genome assembly GCA_021605205.1 of Aegilops longissima. Lineage (NCBI taxonomy): Eukaryota > Viridiplantae > Streptophyta > Magnoliopsida > Poales > Poaceae > Aegilops > Aegilops longissima. Next base: position 593,548,979 of record CM038678.1, on the reverse strand, counting down.
CCAAAGATGTAATTTTTGAATAGACTCGCATTTGTTATCCTGTACGCTGAAAACTTGTTCATATGCGCTTAAGCAACGCCAGAATTTAAAATATTACCTTCTGTGGCCGCTTATCAAATTTGAGAGATGGCAAGTCGTTGGCTTCAGCCCCCATGCCACGAAAGTGTCGGGTGTTCGGGATAAACTTGAGCGCTCTTGTTCCCATTCTTGGGTCCTTCGAGGAGGCGCCAACGAACGAATAAGGCAACGGACTATAGTGCTTGAGCACTCTCACTTAGCCATAGAATTCTATAATTTTAAATTTCGTGAAGCCCGGTATTCGAAGACCGAGTTCGGGCGCTTATCCACGCCTTGGCGGACAATGCCGACTCCTCTAAGCGCATAAGTCTTTAGGGACCAAAAACCTCTCGAACAGCAATCGCTCTCGCTCTATCATGACGGTCAGTTTTAGCTTTCCACTCGAGGTGCTCAACCCAGCTCAACTGGGGCACAATCGCGAGTGGTTCTCAAAGCGCTACCTTAGCCGATATAACGGAACGTAAGGTACCAAAACATGGGAGCCGGAAAACCCAACTATTGACCCAAGACATGATTCGAGCCGATGCATATAATGCTATAAGTTCGAGGTGCCGTGACTTGTGTAAGTGTTCGGACTTATCACACCATATTTTTGGGGTAGTTAAGCCCTGGTGTATTGGCCGCACCAATGTGTACGGGTGCAACATGTCATGAATGAACATATATATAGATAAAGAAAGGAGTGCAATAATAGGCAAAAGCTATGTATTGTTTATTCAAAAAGGTACTGCAATGAAAGCAGAACGATACAAATAGTGTGATAAGCAAGGGATGGGACTATTTAACATGTCCCCTCGAGGGTAAGTTGCGGATGGTATGTAAAACAGGTATAATGCTCGTAGTAGAGGCCACCGACACTCGACGAAGCTCGCTTCCTCGTTGTTGCATCGTGAATTCGCAATTCTAGTGCCGACAAGGCTTCCGGAAAATGGAGTCCCGAAAGTAAGAAAAAGAGGAAAGAAAAGAATGACACAATCGGAGCCCCTGTGCGTTGAGCCGCATTCTGGCGCAGCCGTGGTTGTGCCCTCCCTTATGCCCATGATATCTCCAGAGCATAGTTATGTACGCGTAGTACCGGCTTCGCAATTCGCGAGGGCTGGGGCCGGGGCATTGCTATGCATGCTCGGATCGTGCCAGCGGTCTTGTTGTAGGTTACTCCGCGCGCTTTGACGGTGTCCGAACATTTAATAGCCGGACTCGAGAATTGCCGTGAGAGGCTGCTTTGCACCTCCGCCATGAGGGTCGCCGTGTGCTTCTCCGCTCGAGAGAGCGCTCGGTATTTCCATTGACCGTGATTACTCCTCGAGGGCCTGCATCTTGAGCTTGAGGTACACGAAAAGCGGCACCGCATTGAACTTTGTAAATGTGGTTCGCCCAAGCAGAGTGTGATAGCCGCCATGAACGGGACTATGTCAAGATTAACTCTTCGCTTCGAAGTTATCCAGGATCCAAGACCACTTCGAGTGTAACCGAGCCTGTATAATTGGCCTCTACACTGGTATGACGCCTTTAAAGGTCGTCTTTGTGGGTTTAATCTTGAGGGTCTATGCCCATTTTGCGACCGTAACTCGATAGAGCAGGTTCAGGCTGCTACCGGCCCATCGACTCTAGTGAGGTGAAATCCGTCGATGATTGGGTCAAGAACCACGCGCGAATCCGCCGTGGCGGATACTATTGGGGTAGTCCTTTGATCAAAGGTGATCGGGCAGGAGGACCATGGGTTGAACTTCGGGCGATCGCTCCATCGCATATACGCCCTTTAGTGCACGCTCGCCTCCCTTTTGGGTATGTGGGTTGCGATATCATGTTCACCGTCCGCACTTGTGGGGAAGCCCTTCGTCCTCTATTGTTCGGGCGGCCGGGCACCTCCTCGCCATCGCTATGCAGCCCCTTGTCATTGAGTTTGGCATTTAACTTGCTCGCTTGTTTGAAGACCCAACAATCCTCGTTGGTGTGGTTGGCTGGTTTTTCGAGGGTGCCATGTATTTGGCACGAGCGATCGAGTATTCGGGTCCAGATTGGACGGGCCTCGAGTATTTCTTTTGAACGGCTTTTTCCACGACCGGTTTAGAGCTCAATCCGCATTGATCGCCGATCTTCAAGATTATCGCTGCACGTGGCGCTTGTGCTTGTTGTGACGCTGACCGCCATTATCGCCCCTGGTATCCGAACTACCAGGTTTTTGGTCAAGTTGTTGCTACGAAGCTAGCCAGGTGTCCTCTCCCCGCATAAAAGCGGGTCATGAGTGTTGTGAGGGCTGCCATGGATTTCGCTTTTCCTGCCCTAGGTGCCGGGCAAGCCACTCGTCATGATGTTATGTTTGAAGGCTGCAAGGACCTCTCAGATCCGGACAATCAACGATTTGATTTTTCTTGGTTAGGAACCGTGTCCGTAATTGTCCGCCGATTCTTCCGCTGTTGAATTATGTGGCTGAGGTCATCGGCGCCCGTGGTTTGGACATATGTGCCCCGGAAGTTATCAAGGAATGCGGCTTCCGTGTCCTCCCAACAACCAATTGATTCTGGCCGGCAGCTGTTAAGCCAATGCCGAGCTGGTCCTTTAAGCTTGAGGGAGGTATTTGATGGCGTAGATCATCACCAAGGGCCATGTGGATATGGAGGAGGTAGTCCTCGATCCAAACCGCAGGATCTGTTGTGCCATTGTATGATTCGATGTTTACGGGTTTGAAACCCTCTAGGATTTGATGATCCATCACTTCGTCTCGTGAAGCATAGTGGGTGTGCGCGCTCAGATTGAGCTATATCACGCAGCTCAAATGAGCTTTGTCTATCGTGTTCGCCCGCCGAATTGCTGTATCCGCATGACGGTTATCGCTGCGTGTCGTGGGCGCCCACGCGATCGTGAGATCGATCTTGCTTGCCTTGCCTTGTCCTCCAATATGTCTCGCAGGTCCGGGCGCGCTTCCCATGCCTTGGTACTTTTGAGCGACGCCTGCGCGGCTTGAATGGAGGGTCTAGAGGCTTTCGTCGCGACCACGGGTGGTCGGTCGGCCGATCATGCGCCGGTGATGTAGGTTTGGGTGCTGCTTCCTCTAATTGGGGTAGCAGCTCATGCTTTGGGTATCTCCGGAGGGGCGCTCGAGTTCGCTTCTTCGGCTGCAAGGACTTCACCCATCCGTCACCTAGCAAGTCTTGGTCAGCTCTAAGTTGTTGCTGCTTTTCTTGAGGCTGCTTGTCGTGGCCATAAGCTTCATGCTTGAAACACTCTTGTTCATCAGATCCTCGTGCACGACAAATTCATCGTCGCCGAGGCTTGCCTCATCTTCGGAGGGAGGCATATAATTATCGCCCTCCACCTCCCTGCTCGCCACTCTATCATGAGGGTTGGCTTCTCCTCCTCATGTGCTGAATCCTGCCGAGGGGTTGTCTTCGCACTGTCCGGTGTTATTATCTCCGTGCCGGAATCACCGTTTTTACTGTGGCGGGATTTAGAGCGGCGCCGCTGACGCCGATGCTTGGGTTGTTTCTTGGAGGGGTCATCCTCCGCGGTTCCATCGTCGTTCCCATCTTTTGGGATGTCCACCATGTATATGTCGATGAAGAGGTGGCCTTCCAATGCCCTCGTAGGTGCTGGTTCTGGTCGCTCTCAAAGATCGCCGCCCATACCGCCGATGTCTTCGAGTCGAAGTCGAGCATGTCGGTTAAATCATCGACAGTGGCTACAAAGTGGGTGGTGGGTGGGCGCTGAATTTCTTCGCCGTCTGCATCTCAACCTTCCCGACCGTAGTCCGCCAGGCTCTCCGAGCAAAGAGAGAGACTTTAGTGACCTCAGGATGTCGCCAAAGGGCGAAAAGCTGAAAGATGTCCGCGGCAGTGAACTCCATGATCGGGCGCCAATCGGATTCGATTGGCAAGGGCGCGAGGGTTCGGAGTTCGGAGAGGAGTCCGCACCTTCGAGTCACGGTCTTCGCAGCGACAGGGATGGAGTTCGCCTCAATCGCCAGAGAGATCGTGAGCCCCCGAGGCGGTGTCCAACCACTCGCCCTCAATCGGCGGAGTCGGCCCGAGCTAAGGGTCGGAGCGGACGCCGGTGCGCCTCTAGGGCACTGCTCGCGGCAGAGCTAGATCATGCCCATCGAGACAAGGCGGCATGCTTGGCTGTGGCTCAATCCATCAAGATTAAGTCTCCGCGATGTCGGCCATGTAGTTCAAACTCCCAAATCTGACCTGATGGCCAGGGCGAGCTTCGATCTGCTTCAGATGGCCAAGTGAATTGGCCCACAAGGCAAAGCCGCCAATTAAGATCTGTCCGGGAGAAAAGTCTCACCCGGACCGCGTTTGTTGATGATTGAGGAGCCATCGGGCCAAAAGATGACGACACGAGGAACTCTCAATGAAAGCACCAATGTCGGTGTCAAAACCGCGGATCTCGGTAGGGGGTCCCGAATCGCAAGCGCCTAGGCGATGGTAACAGGAGACAAGGGACACGATGTTTTTACCTGTGTTCGGGCCCTCTCGATGGAGGTAAAAACCCTACTCCTGCTTGATTGATATTGATGATATGGGTAGTACAAGAGTGGATCTACCACGAGATCAAAGAGGCTAAACCCTAGAAGCTAGCTTATGGTATGATTGTTTTTTCGCCCTACGGACTAAAACCCTCCGGTTTATATAGACACTGGATAGGGTTAGGGTTACACAAAGTCGGTTACAATGGTAGGAGATCTACATATCCGTATCGCCAAGCTTGCCTTCCACGCCAAGGAAAGTCCCATCCGGACACGAGGCGAAGTCTTCAATCTTGTATCTTCATAATCCAGAGTCCGCCAACGGTGATAGTTCGCTATCCGACACCCCTAATCCAGACTCCTCATGGGTCATCACCTTCTTCAGTCTATCATGCCGGGCGCACATCCGTTCTTCTCCGACGACGGATGTGTTGGTTCAAATCCTGGATGTAGGCTGCAATGGACTTGTCCTTCCTGGTGCAAATCATCTCCCATTGCTCATCTCAAAGGTCCAAATATCCGTAGATGGTGTCCTTAAGATCCTTGTGGTAAACTTCACCGACAAGGCCCCATGGCGATGTGAGCTGCCATGCTCTTTCCTAGACTCCAGTGTTGGTGCGGCCAAAGGAAAACTCTATGGGCCCAGAATCGTGTGAATATTCTTCCCGAACATGTACTCATATGGTCTATCGCTTCTTCTTTCTCGGTAGAGTGGCGTGTAGGTCCCGTGAAGCCAGATTCGGCTGTTCAGGTACCTAGTGGCCTCCTTCAAGTGTCATCCAAAAGGGGTGCCTTCATCTGATTGAGCAAACTTGTTCCTTGGGTCCGCCATCTATAGAGTGGAAAATGGAGAAGAATCAGAAATGTCAGAGTAATTGGCCACGGGTAGCCTCATCGGACCCACATGGTGCTTCAAGACATCGGGGCCGGCTGCGCCCCTCAAGAATCAAAGACCAAAGCACCACCTTCTCGCAGCCGACTGGTCCCAGCGGCCGGCTGCTAGAGGACGGCAAGGCTCGGCAGGCGGCCGTAAGGTGGGCCAACTCCTAGCAGGCGGCCTCTAGAGAGGCCAGCTTCCAGCAGGCGGCTCCAAGCGTCCTCAGAGTCTGCACCCACATAAATACGATGAGACGGGGCATGGCTACAAAGGCGCCTGCCACCCCCAAACCAGGCTGCTGCGGCCACAAGGCACCGCATCATACGAGGATCTCCCGCCCAGCAGCGCATCATCATGCCACTCCCCATAACATCACCCATGGCGAGAAGGCCATGCCTCCGTTAGGGCTGTCGGACGCCCACAGCGGTGGGCCTTACTCCAAAGGAGAAGCCGGAAGGTGGTGAGCCTGCACTGGCCGGCATGAGGGGAGCCGACTCCTACCAGGCGGCCCTCCCCCTCCCTCAAAGTCCGCACCATTAATCAGAAGAGATGGGGGATGGCTACAGTGATCGCCTGCCAGGCGGTGGTACAGTAGCCACACCTCCCTCGACAAAGCATGCATCCTTACCATCATCCCTACAGTGCTGAGCAGCCGGCCAGACCCGCAAGCGGCGGGCACGGCCTGTCGGCCAAGTATGAGACAGCTGGCGGGGCCCACCAGGTGGCGGGCCCCATCGGCCAGCGGAGAAGCCGACGACCAGAGACACTGACTGTCGGGTCCTACACCTAACCAGATTACCTTTGTACCCCTGGGGGTAGGGCTATATAAACCCCCCAGGGCACCCATGCAAAGGGTTCAGATCTTAGTTCCTTCACACACACATATAGAGAGAGGAGGTTAGGGCTAGCCTTGTTCTTCCTTCCCCTCTAGAGAAACAGCTCAAGGAGCAATCTTGTAGTCACCCTTGTTGCTTTAGTGATCATGCGGAGACCCCGCAGAGCAGGACTAGGGGTGTTATCTCCTAGGAGAGCCCCTTAACCTGTAAGATTCGCCAACAGCATGTTCTTCGCCTCATCCCGTTTCCTGGCACCGGCGACGTTTTATTAGCCCCCTCCATGATAAGCCATCCTTTTGCATATGTCGCACGACACCCCCGACATTTGGCGCCCACCGTGGGGCTAGGTGCACCGTCGTCCGGAGATTTGTTCTGGACGGGAACCCTCTTCCTCCCCAGCAAGCGTAGCCAGCCTAGCACGCTCGATGGCGCCTGCACCGAAGCGCTGCAATGCGCTGAGCTCGCCTGCGCGGCGATCTGCCTCGCTGACCTCATAGGCGAGATGCGCCTCCCTGACGACCCCACGCCCGACGCAGGAGCAGCCAGCTCTGAGAGCTGCCTGGTCGACCTCCTTGGCAAGCTCGACATCGCCAACGAGCCGGCCTACGACTTAGAGTCGATCGGCTCCACCGACCCGATGCTTGTCGACTCCAACATGGCATCGCTCGACGCCTTCCCCACCAACGTGGTGGTCATCAACGACCCGCTCCCTCGCGCAAACAGCGGCGGCAGCACCGTCACAGAGGTGCTCGTCATCAGCCACGACGGGGCCTCTGGTGGCGCTCAAGACCCGCTGCAGGCGGCCCTGCGAGACCTGTCTGCGCCCATCCCAGAGGACGCCGACGCCGAGCCGCTGGAAGCCCACCGCGTCTCGCTCGTCGAAAGCACCAAAAAGTTGGCCACCATGAGACGCCTCTTGGAGGCCTACGAGCGTGAGATCGACCATGCCGTTGGCGGCATGCCGGCTGCCGGCGGGCCTAGCCGCATTGGCATGGCCCAGCAGCGCGGCACTGCTATCACCAGCATGTTCGGGGCAGACTGCCCTGTCTATGCCACGCCCAAGGAAAACATACGAGCTGCCCAGGCGGCAGCAGACGAGCTAGACCACCTTGAGGGTGACGAACGTCGCTACATGACCGAGCGCATCCAGCAGCTCATTGACACGGCTGCCACGCAACAAGAAGCCGGCTGCCGCGCTGAAGAACCCGAACAGCGGGTTGAGAACCCGCCCCCTCGCCGAGAGCAAGGCGCGACCTCCCAGATGCTGGCTGGTGGCGTCCGCGACAAGCAAGACAAAGAGCCGGCTGCTAGCCGCAGCCACACACGCATCACCATCGAGCGCGACCAAGACGGCCGCCCTCAAGCAGTGGAACGACGGGATGATTGTCCGCCGCCTCCTCCTCCTCGAAGGGAGAAGCGTGCTTCCCTGTTGCCTATTGACCACCTGACTCTCGGCGACCGACTGGGCCACCGAGAAGGAGTCAGAGAGAACGACGACCGCCACCGGATCGACCATCTCAATCGATCCCTGGCGCTAGAAGAGGAAGATGTGCTGGGCTCGCCTTGCTTCGGCCCCCGCATTCGTGACGAGCCCTTTCCCAAAGGGTTCACGCTTCCACGGGATACGCCCAAGTACAACGGCTCCGTGAAGCCGGAGGACCGGCTGGTCGACTACTCCACGGCCGTCAGCATAGCGAACGACAACAAGCGCGTTGCCGTGAAGTACGTTCCGCTCATGCTCTAGGGCATGGCCTGGACTTGTCTAAACAGCCTGAAGCCCCACAGCATCAACAGCTGGGTAGATTTCACCAAAGTCTTCGTCCACAACTTCACCAGCACCTACAAGCGGGCTCCCAAGCCACGCCAGCCTCAAACCAGGCGCCCAAGGACCCAACGAGTCCACTTGCATTACTCGACGCTGTGGGCTGAGCCGCAAACTCCCATGTAGGGGTGCATGAGGTCCAAGCTATCGAGTACTTCACTGCCGGGTGCCGAGAGGGCACCTTACTCAAGCACCCGCTCCTCTACGACGAGCCGACCACACTTGACGAACTACTGATCATAGTGGACAAGTACACCACTGCCGACTCCTCCATGAAGTCAGAGCTCCGAGTGGACGCTTCTAGGAAGGTGCTCCCTCCAGCTCCTTGAATGTCGGCCGAGACAAACAAGCCACAAGCAGTTTAACAAAACAAGCACAAAGCCCTCACGGCTTCCACCAAATGGCTGTGGCATGCATACCAAAGATCAACAACTCAAGGGCAGCCACCCCCTGTTGCCGAAGCGTGCAAGCCGCCCTGCTACCTGCTTTCTACTTTGAGCAGACCCTCGATGCCCCCTGCAAGTTCCACAGCGGCGCAAAGCCGTCCAACCACACGACCCGGAAGTGTCACTGGCTTGTCCCTATCGCTAAGGGAGAAGGACTGCCTCCTCCGTCTGCTGGCCCGCCGGCTCCGCCTCCTCAGTTGTCGGCCGCCCGTCCAGCAGTCGGCCAAGTCCAAGATGATTACCCCGAAGAGCATGGTGCCTATGTTGTCTTCACCAAGTATGCCCAGCGACAGGCACAGTCAGCACCGAGAAGTAAACACCGTTGCTACAGCGGCCCTAGAGTTCATGCACTGGTCCGAGAGGCCTATCAGCTGGAGCCGAGCTGACCACCCGGAAGTAATGCCTTCCCTAGGTTCCTATGCCCTGGTGTTGGATGCAACCCTTGCAATGGAGAGGCGAGATGCTCGTTTCTCTCGGATTCTGATAGATGGCGGTAGCAGCATCAACATCCTTTACCACGACACCATGGAGAAGTTGAAGATCAAAGAGAAGCAGTTGCTGCCCAGTCGAACTGTGTATCATGGCATTGTGCCCGGCTTGTCCTGCTCACCAATCGGCAAACTCAAGATACATGTCCTCTTCGGGGACAAGGATCATTTCCACCGAGAAGCGATTTGGTTTGAGGTGGTTGACCTGGAGAGTCCTTATCATGTGCTCCTAGGCCGACCTGCTCTAGCCAAGTTTATGCAGTGCGTCATTATGCCTACCTCAAGATGAAGATGCCAGGAACCAAGGGCATTATCACGATCAATGGAGACTATGAGAAGTCGTCCACCTGCGCTGCAGCCAGCAGCCGGTTGGCCGAGTCCCTCATGATTGCGGCTGAAAAGAAGCTCCTGGACCGAGTGGTGGCTATGGTCGGCAAGCAGTCGGACCTGTCACCAGAGCCCAAAGAGTCAGAGACCGAGGGATCCTTCAAGCCGGGAAAAGAAACAAAGAAGATTCCCTTGGACCCTGAGCACCCGGAGAGGCACGCTGTCATAGGTGCCAACCTTGACAGTAAATAGGAAAGTGTGCTCGTCGATTTCCTTCGTGAGAATCGAGCCATCTTCGCATGGTCTCCCAAAGACATGCCGGGTGTTCCGACGGATTTCGCCGAGCACAAGCTACATGTTAGAGCAGACGCCAAACCAGTCAGACAGCCCCTCCGCTGACTGTCGGAGGAGAAGAGAAGAATTGTTGGAGAAGAGATCGCCCGCCTGTTGGCAGCTGGCTTCATCATGGAAGTTTTCTTCCCGGAGTGGCTTGCCAACCCAGTCCTTCTACTGAAGAAGAATAACAAGTGGCGCATGTGCATTGATTACACCAGCCTCAACAAAGCCTGCCCCAAGGATCCATTTGCCTTGCCATGGATTGATTAAGTGATAGACTCCATAGCCGGATGCGAACTTTTGTGTTTTTTGGATGCCTATTCAGGTTACCACCAGATCAATTTAAACCCGGCAGACCGCCTAAAGACTGCCTTCATCACACCATTTGGAGCCTTCTGTTACCTGACCATGATGTTCGGCTTGAGAAATGTCGGCCCCACATTCCGGTGTTGCATGCAGAAGTGTCTCCTCAAGAAACTCGGCAAAAATGCCCACGTCTATGTAGACGATATTGTGGTGAAGACGGAGAAGCGCGGTACCCTTCTGGAAGATCTTAAGGAAACTTTTGAAAATCTGCGCCGGTTTCTGATCAAGCTCAACCCAGAGAAGTGCGTGTTCGGAGTACCAGCCGGCCATCTCCTTGGTTTCCTTGTCTCGGAACGCGTCATTGAGTGCAACCCTGTGAAGATCAAGGCCATCGAGAGGATGGAGAAGCCCACCCGACTGAGAGACGTTCAGAAGTTCACCGCTATTTGGCATCCATTAACCGCTTCATCAGTCGGTTGGGCGAGAAGGCTCTTCCCCTGTACCAGCTCATGAAGAAGACCACTCATTTTGAGTGGAATGACAAGGCAGATGAAGTTTTTCTCTAGTTGAAGAAGATGTTGACCACGCCGCCTGTCCTTCTGCTCCGACTGCTAAAGAGCCCATGAACCTCTACATCGCCGCCACCAGCCGGGTGGTTAGCACTGTCATAGTAGTGGAGCGCCCAGAAGACGGCAAGGCGCAGCCGGTCCAGAGGCCTGCATACTATTTGAGCAAGGTATTGTCAACCTCGAAGTAGAACTACCCTCACTACCAAAAGATGTGCTACGGCGTGCACTATGCCGCCAAGAAGCTGAAGCCATATTTCCAAGAGCACCCAATTACGGTTGTCTGCACTGCCCTGATTGCTGAGATCATTGGCAGCAGAGATGCATCTGGACGGGTGGCCAAAT